>OU342740.1:321117820-321563751 GCA_910589775.1 Avena eriantha | reverse complement strand
TCTCTGTGGTAGCTCAAGTTCTGGGGCTCTCCAAGTTCTGCCATGTTAGGCATGTAAGTGTTGTTGTATGTTAACTAGCAAATCTCTCTTTTGTTTAAATCTCTTGGGCTGTACCAACTTCATTGTGTTTAATATAAAACAAAATATAAATGATTTCTCTCAATTTCTCGCATATAAAAATGCACAGCTAATTTCATATTCTCATAGAACTAGCCCCACTTGTTGAACCGGCGCACTCTGCCACGATCTCCACGTAACCACGGTGAGTTCTCGAACCGAAAGTTTGTAGTTACCACGTTTCTTCTGCAGTCATTCCTCTTCCTCAGTCAGTCCTCTGCAGTTTTTCCTTTTTCCTGGACGCTTCTTCTTCCTCTGTTCTGGAACCGCCGGGTTCATCTTCTTCTTCTTCCTCTCGCAGGCAGTTCCTTGCAGGCATTTCCTTCACCCATTTCCTTGCAGCATGGACGATGGGAACGCACAACAGAGACCCACTTGGTCCCTGCCCATGCAGCACGACTTTGACAGTGGTGTACAACAAATGATGAAGCGACTGTGGAGACAACTCTCGCCAGTTTGAGCAATTGCTTGAGAAATAGAAGCACAAGTTGTGGGGCTAGAATTAGAGTACACCCCGTGCAAATAAAACGAAAAAATCCTCCACACGAGATCGCTGTCGTGCAAATCGCCATACATGAGGAAGTCCTCGTTTACCACTTCTGCAGGTATGTGAAATTTAAATTTGAGATCACCACTTCTGCATCCCTTGTTCCCTTACATCCCTAGAACCATCTAAGTGCAGGAGTAAACCAACTGAGATGCATTGTCCGACTCTGGTCGAGTTCTTGTGTAGGAAAGGGATAAACTTTACTAGCATGGATATCAGAAATGACACAATTATGCTTTCTCGTGTTTTGATAAATCCCAGGGGGCACCACATCGACATCCAAAATCTGTACAAGATCAAATCATACCCAGCGAAGGATGGCATGGTATCTGGCAGCAGAAATCATCGATAATCCTATGAAAAACTGAAGAAATTGAAGCGACTCGATCATGACTACTGGGAGTGGAAGCCGATGAGCCAGGTGCGCCTCGAGTATGCAGCCAGAGACGCCTACATGGCGTACGAGTTGTACAGTAAGCTCATTACCATGAAAGATGGGATGGTTAAGGCGAGGTTTTCGCGAGAGAGCTATGCCCTGATTGCAAGCTAGCGTAGGAGAAGAATCACGAGGAGGACAGAAAGCGGTTTCAGGACGAGCAAGGATCTGGGACGGTGGGTGACATCAAGCGGTTGAAGGGGAAGCAGTCAAGGACGACAACAAGTGGTGGTGATACATTAGTGTTTAAAAACTAATTTTAGTTTCTAGTTATTATGTGTGTGATACATTTAGTTACTTCAATACAAAATTCGACCAATTTACTTGTTGATGTATTTCTTGACAATTATAATATAATCAAGCACTAAAATAATATTTGTAGTGTGCATGAGCATGATCAGTAATAATAATTGAACACTAGAAACTTTAAGGCACTCTATATAAAAGTAATTAATATAGAAGGTTCACCCGAGACACCACGGATATATTGTCTTACATGCCACACACAGGTAATAATTAACTAAACAAATAAAAGCAGGGCTACAACAAGAGGCCGGGACACGGAGACGCCTAGCAGGGCAGGGGTTTATCAGTAGGAGGCAGCGACAGCTAGTCGATGGGATACAGGCCAGTCCTAACATACTCCCGGATGAATTTGCCGTAGGCTGCATGCCGCTTCAAGGTAATCGGCCTATGGCTTCTGCCTCCGCCTCTGCCAACTCCTACGCGTTCTCGATCATGTTGTTGAGGTCTAAGTTGATTGCTCTGCCACAGAATGGGCAAAACAGTCTCCCGTTGGTGAAAACAGATTAGCCCCACACCGTAACCACCTCAGCACGTAGCGGCTCTTGTTGTCTCTGGATACCTTGCTATCGTCCACTTCATCATCATCCTCCTGTTGATTTTTAAGAACATAACTTAGAACTCATACATATGATTGAATTGTATTACAACTCAAGAATTGACAACATGTATATATAAGACAATATATCCGTGGATATCAAAGATAAAGCATCTCAGCAAAGTTTTGATCGGTTCCTATATCATTTTATCTCAACACAATGACAAATAATTGCATCAAAGTGAATGTAGGATAAATCTAGGGGCCTCATAAGTTTCTTCAGGGATGGAGTAGGTGAACCAAGTAAAAATTGCACAACCTGTAATGTTGGTGTACGCCATCCCTGTAGAAACTTATGAGGCCTTAATCTTTATTCTACATTTATAGAACTATGTTATTCGAATTACCTTTCCATGCATTCAGAAACCATTCAGGATTAGAATAAATCTAGGGCCTCATAATTTGTTCAGAGATGGAGTTGGCGAACCAAAGTACCAACACAACCTATATTGTTGTGTGCATTGCGACCCTCAGGTTCACCAATCCATCCCTAAAACACGACACCATCATACGTGTCTCCTCTTGAACTCTTTGGGGCAATTTCAATCATCGGTCTCGGTGACAAACTAAAATGTAATTCTTATCACTATAATGCATGGAATAGATAATTCGAATATCATAGTTCTATGAATGTAGAATACAGATTGCGGTCTCATAAGTTTTCTTCAAGGATGGAGTCAGTGAACCAAGTGACAATTGCAGCACAACCTATAATGTTGTTGTACATTGCCCCAGGTTCCCTAACTCATCCCTGAAATATCTGACACCAATGTATCTGCCTCTCTTTTGGACAAATTTGAATAATTGGCCACAATAAGAAATTGAAATGTAATCGTACAAAACAATATTCAGGGATATACATAGTCATAACAAAAAAAGCTAAATATTATAATTATAAATAAAAAACCAAACAATTAATCTTTAGTTACATGTTAAAATTTTATGATCAACCATTCATATACATATGCATCATACCAATCATTAAAAGATCAGAAACAATTCAAGGATTATATATGTAGTTCCATATAGAATAAATCAAGGGCCTCATAATTGTTTTAGAGATGGAGTTGGAGAACCAAAGTACCAACATCACAACCTATATTTTTTGTGTGTATTGCTGCCTCAGGTTCACCAACCCATCCCTAAAACACGACACCATCATACTTGTCTCCCCTTGAACTCTTTTGGGCAAATTTCAATCATCGGCCTCGATGACAAACTAAAATGTATTATTATACACTATGAATGTATGGAATAGATAATCAAATATCATAGTTTCTTTGATGTAGAATAAAGATTGCAGTCTCATAAGTTTCTACAGAGATGGCGTAAGCGAACCAAGTAATAATGCACAGCTTATATTGATCTTGTACATGGCCCCCAGTTCGCTCACTCATCCCTGAAAAATCTGACACCAATGTGTCTGCCTCTCTTTGGGGCAAATTTGAATCATTGGCCACAATAAGAAATTGAAATGTAATCATACAAAACAATATTTAGGGATATACAAATGCATCATACAACGCATTCATAGTTCAGAAATAATACAAAGTTATATATTTAGGTTCCATATGAGAGAAAATTAGGGCCCTCATTTTTCAGCATGGAGTCGGAGAACCAAAATACCAACAGCACAACCTATATTGTTTATATGTGCATTGCTGCCTCAAGTTCACTAACCATCCCTAAGAAAATGACACCATCAGACGCCGTTGCCCTATTTTGGGGCAAAATTGAATCATTGGGCTCAGTAAGGAATAGAAATGTAATGTTATAGGCCTGCTGTGTATCGAAATCATATATATACTACCCTACTTCAAGAGCAAAAATAATTTGTACACGATTGAGAAAATCCTATGTATGAATAGTGAAACTGCGGTTGCGACTAGAGAAGCTAGCAATGAAGTACCTCGGACTCCTCATCAGGGACCTCTTCCTCGAACTCATCATTCTCCGCGATTGCGTCGAACATTTCTTGTACGGCGATGGGGTCGTTGATGTAGACTCCGGATTGCCTCCGCCTGCTGCCTGCCCCCCATCCTGATCTGCCGCTGGCACCACGACGTTGTCGGCCCACCTGCCTTGGCGGCGACGGCTACTACCGCCTGCTGCTCGGCCGGCGATGTCTACCCCACCTGCTGCTCGGCAGCGACGGCTACCACCACCTGCTGCTCGGCAACAACGACTACTGGCTGGACGGATGAGCTCGCACCCCTCGACGGTGCAGCGACGAGCGGTGTTCGTGCCCAGAGAAGACGCCCCTCCGCCTGCTTGGCGACGACCGAGCCATCTGCTGCTGCGCCTTCAAATGGCTTCACCCTCCGGCTCGTCTCCACGCGTACGCTTCATGGCGAACCAAGGGAAGGAGGTAGTGCAAGCGAGGGAGCTTCGACGCGCATGGCAGGTGTAGATTAGGGTCTTGGGACTAGACAGACTGGGGGGAAATGACACGAGCTCATGGAAGAAGAAGGTCGAGGGGGTTTATAAACAAACCGGACCGTTCGTAGTCCTCGAGTGGACACGTGTGTGGGCGTGGGGCTACCACGATCTCCACCCTTTTTTGGGTTCCCTTTTTTTTGAAACAGCCACGATCTCCAGTTAGAGCTGCATTGAAAACACGCTCATGGCAGACCTCGATTTCACTACTCTAGCCACGTTTAGATCTACTCGAGGGGGTCCCTTGACTCATGGAATTACTAGCGTACGGCCCAGTTGGAATGAGATTGAGAGCGCTGCGTAAAAATGGGATATGTCTTATTAAAATCAAGTGGCAATAAATTGCAGCGTCCCATCGACACTGTGCACTCAATGACCCCGTTGCCCTGTGCATGTGTGGTAGTAGCAATAGTAGGCTTTTCAGACTTGATTAACTTGACATGACCGCTCGACCACTTTTTCCATGGATGGCATTGTGTTCCTTCCTGTAGAAGTCTCGCGGAGGGAGACATCTGTGCTGTCTCATGATGTACTATGAAGGGCACGACGTGTGCAACGATCATCGTTGGATTGCACAGAATCAACGGTTGGTGCGCACGATCCGCGTGACAACTGTGACAACCAATCAGGGAGTAGCAGACAGGTGAGCACAGGTTTGGGCTTCTACGAAAGATAGAGAGAGGGGGGCAAAACTAAGTAGTACCACATAAAACAAGGGTAAACTGAGTATATAAAATGGAAAGTGTCTTATACAATGAAATACATCGTGGAATACATCAATTTATGCCAAGATAGATCCACTAGAGTTCATTGGATGTGTGTTCTTCTCATGAACCACACATGGATCCACCGGTGTCATTGCATGTTTGTTCCTCTAACAAACACCACATAAGGATCCACCAGTGTCCATTGCATGTCTGTTCTTTTCATGAACCACACCCAGTGTCATTGCACGTCTGTTCTTCTAACCAAACCACATAAGTCATTGCAGTCTGTTCTTTTCATGAACCACACCCCGTGTCATTGCATGTGCGTTCCTCTAGACAGACCACATAAGGATCCACCGTTGTCACTGCATGTCTGTTCTTTTCATGAACCACATAAGGATCCACCAATGTCATGGATGTGTGTTCTTCTCATGAACCACACATGGATCCACCAGTGTCATTGCATGTCTGTTCCTCTAAACAAACCACATAAGGATGCCACCAGTGTCATTGCATGTCTGTTCTTTTCATGAACCACACCCAGTGTCATTGCATGTGTGTTCTTCTAAACAACCCACTAAGCCATTGCATGTTTGTTCTTTTCATGAACCACACCCGGTGTCATTGCATGTGTGTTCCTCTAGAAAATCACATAAGGATCCACCGGTGTCACTACATGATTGTTCTTTTCATGAACCACATAAGGATCCACCAGTGTCATTGGATGTGTGTTCTTCTCACGAACCACACATGGATCCACCAGTGTCATTGCATGTCTACTCTTTTCATGAACCACAGCTAGAGTCATTGCATGTCTGTTACTTCCATAAACCACACATGGATCCACAGGTGTCATGCATGTCTATTCTTTTCATGAACCACAACCCCAGTGTCATTGCATGTTAGTTCTTTTCATGAACCACATCCAGTGTCATTGCATGTCAGTTCTTTTCATGAACCACATAAGGATCCACCAGTGTCATTGCATGTCTATTATTCTCACAAACCACATAAGATCCACCAGTGTCATTGCATGTCTGTTCTTTTCATGAACCACACCCAGTGTCATTGCATGTGCGTTCCTCTAGACAAGCCACATAAGGATCCACCGGTGTCACTTCATGTTTGTTCTTTTCATGAACCACACATGAATCCACCAGTGTCATTGCATGTCTGTTCTTTCATGAACCACACCCAGTGTCATTGCATGTCAGTTCTTTTCATGAACCACATAAGGGATCCACCAGTGTCATGCATGTCTGTTCTTCTCATAAACCACATATCGATCCACCTAGTGTGATTGCATGTATGTTCTTTTCATGAACCACACCCAGTGTCATTACATGTGTGTTCCTCTAGACAAACCACATAAGGATCCACCAGTGTCACTGCATGTCTGTTCTTTCATAAACCACATAAGGATCCACCGGTGTCATTGGATGTGTGTTCTTCTCATGAACCACACATGGATCCACCGGTGTCATTGCATGTTTGTTCCTCTAAACAAACCACATAGGATCCACCAGTGTCATTGCATGTCTGTTATTTTCATGAACCACACCCAGTGTCATTGCATGTGTGTTCTTCTAATCAAACCACATAAGTCATTGCATGTCTGTTCTTTTCATGAACCACACCCGGTGTCATTGCATGTGTGTTCCTCTAGACAGACCACATAGGGATCCACCGTGTCACTGCATGTTTGTTCTTTTCATGAGTCACATAAGGATCCACTAGTGTCATTGGATGTGTGTTCTTCTCATGAACCACACATGGATCCACCGGTGTCATTGCATGTCTGTTCCTCTAAACAAACCACATAAGGATCCACCAGTGTCATTGCATGTCTGTTCTTTTCATGAACCACGCCCAGTGTCATTGCATGTGTGTTCTTCTAAGTAAACGACATAAGGATCCACCAGTGTCATAGCATGTCTGTTCTTTTCATGAACCACACCCGGTGTAATTGTATGTATGTTCTTTTCATGAATCACAGCTAGAGTCATTGCATGTCTATTACTTCCATAAACCACACATGGATCCACCAGTGTCATTGCATGTCTGTTCTTTTCATGAACTACGCCTAGTGTCATTGCATGTCAGTTCTTTTCATGAACCACACCCAGTGTCATTGCATGTCAGTTCTTTTCATGAACCACATAAGGATCCACTAGTGTCATTGCATGTTTGTTCCTCTAGACAAACCACATAAGGATCCACCGGTGTCACTGCATGTCTGTTCTTTTCATGAACCACACATGGATCCACCAGTGTCATTGCATGTCTGTTCTTTTCATAAACCACACCCAGTGTCATGCATGTCAGTTCTTTCATGAACCACATAAGGATCCACCAGTGTCATTGCATGTCTGTTCTTCTCACAAACCACATATGGATCCACCTAGTGTCATTGCATGTCTGTTACTTTCATAAACCACACATGGATCCACCAGTGCCATACATGTCTGTTATTTTCATGAACCACACCCAGTGTCATTGCATGTGTGTTCCTCTAGACAAACCACATATTGATCCACTAGTGTCATTGCATGTCTTTTCTTTTCATGAACCACAGCTAGAGTCCACCAGTGCCATTGGATGTGTGTTCTTCTCATGAACCACACACGGATCCACCAGTGTCATTGCATGCCTGTTCTTTTCATGAATCACAGCTAGAGTCATTGCATGTATGTTACTTCCATAAACCACATATGGATCCACCTAGTGTGATTGCATGTCTGTTCTTTTCACAAACCACACATGGATACAATAGTGCCATTGCATGGGTAGCAGTTAGACCGAGTCTTATAGAAGGCACACCCTAACAAAGTTGTTCTGCTTGATGATTGTTACATACCGTTTGATTGGGGCGCTTGGACGATTGGGATGGTCTTCGTGAGAGCGATCCACGAGTAGGCTGTTCTGCGGCATGATTGGCAATGCTTGCTCTAGACAAACTGGTAACACCGGGCGCTCCCCTATTGCGAGTGTCATGTCTCACGAGTTCAGTGGGCCACATCCCAGTGTCACGTCCCCATTACTTCTCTTCCTCCCCGTACTTCTCTTCCTTACCCTCGAAGCCACTTTCCCCATTTCACTCCCATCGTGCCGTAGCCGCAAGCCAACGTCGCCTCCATCCCAATCCCCTCTCTGGCAGCCACCCCCCCCTTCCCTCTCGCCATGGGTTCAAGGGGAGACGGCGAGGAACGCGTCGTGACGACATGGACGGTGATTTCGATGTGAGTCGTCTCATCTCTATTTCTATCATTTGTGGCCAGTTATCTATTTTTGAGCTAGATCTAATCTGTTTACTCATGCGCGTATGATGTGTTAGGCCAACCAGACGATGTATGACTCCGACTATCACGGTTTAACGGATGAAGACAGTCCTCTGGTATGTAAACATGGATATGTGCCCGCTAAATTTGTAGCGTTCGAAGGACAAAACGCAGGCAAGAGGTTTCTACGGTGTCAAGGACATCGTGCAATGATGCAAGGCAGAAGTTTCGGTGTTGTTAAATGGGTAGATCCAGAGTGTCCCAAATCGATGCACAAAACGCTAGACAAACTATGGGAAATGACTGTCGAGTTGAAAGAATCCGTATTCAGCTCACTTCTTGATAGTGTTGAGATGAAGCTATGGGAACCAGTTGACACGACCAAGCATAAGCGAGATCTCAGGTGGGTGCAAGACAAGGTTAGCAAAGTCGAGAAGGAGAGGGACGCGGCGTTGGCCCTGAAGGCTAAAGCAGAGCAAGAACTGACTCAAGCAAGGAATGATATCCACCAGGCCAAAGTCCTGCAGTTCACAACTATGAGTATTGACAAGTGCATGAGGAAAAATGCAGAGAAACAATTGAAGCTGTGCAAGCAAGATGCTAAAGGAAGGAGCAGATGATTCGATCTTTGCTCTCACAGGAAGATGCGCATCGGGCTAAGATTAGGAAGATCAAGGAGATGTGTGATAACTAGTTCTATTAGCTTAAGCTCCATGCCTTTTTAAGTTGTAATAGCTTTACTTGTTGACCTAGCGGTCTGAACTATTGGTCCCGGATTCCATGGAGGAAAAAAATTGCTCTGACCCCGCATTACTTCTTTTGTCTGACCAATGCCCCTTGGATATTCCGCCCGTCGCTTCGTCGTCCTCGTGTACAAATAGGAGGTGCCACAGCGTGTCACTTTGCTGTCCATCCCCTTGTCCTCTCTAATCTCCACCGCGCTGTCGCTTCATCGTCCATCCCCTCGCTCCCTCTCCAACCTCCACCGCACCGCCATGGAGATGCCCAATCTGAACTTCTACGAGGCGGTGATGTTCGCGAACTTCAACATACTCGTGCCGCCAGCCGCGATGGTGCCCCACGGATGGTGCATCAGCTCTGCGGGGGTGCCGGTGGCTCTGCTTCCTGGCCAAGCCGAGATGGAGAGCGAAATCGCGGCGTGCCGCCACCAGATGCCCGCGTGGAAGAGGGCGCTGCGCCGGTACGCGACGGCCAGCCCGTACTGGCCGGTGCTATTCAAGAAGGAGTGAAAGGCCAAGATTGGCAACCGCATCGTTGACAGGCGGGTGGTGCACCAGGATCTCCGCAACCGAGAAGGGCGAGAGAGGTTCTGGTCCGTCCCTAGACGGACCAAGTACACCATCATCGCCGCCGCTCGACGCAAAGAGGTGCTCCATCTCACGAACAATGCGAACATCATGGAGGTTCCGTCTGACAGCGACGAGGAAGCCGGAAGCTCAGAGGACAGTGGCAGCGGAAGTGAAATTGTTGACCAGTGGTTGAATTAATGTAGGATGTGAATCGCACCTTTGTTTAGAAGAATTTGTGGTTGAGTAATGAAATGCCTCAATTTAGATCTCTGTCTCGATTAATTTGTGGAAGAATTTGTGATTTAGATCAATTTCTGCCTCAATTTAGATCTCTGTCCCGGATTGGGAACATGACCGTGGACCAAAGACACATTTTCTACTAGTGTATTCTAACATTGGTGGTTTGTTTAAACGTAATCTACGTGGATTGTGACACATGCAAATGACACAACCACAATTTATAAAGTGGAAGCACGTATACCCGGTTACTGGAGATCCGGGAGCTTCGCCAGATGCAGGGGATGCAGGAGTAGAGAGGCGGTAAGATAGATGGGCTCAAGATTAGGCCAGAAAGTGGTACCGATTTCCTCCTCATCTGGGCATTATCGATGAGCACATTGGTGTTTATGTTGGCACGTAGTTGTGCATCATATGAAATAAGTTGCTGCTTCGTGGAGTGTGGCAGCTTAAATAATTTATTCCTACGCCACTTACATTCCGTCGTATTTGGAGACCTCCTGCCCCTCAGCAATCGTGGAACCGGTGGGTCCTTGTTTTCAGATAGCAGTGACACAATCATAATTTCGGATTTAACTACTGACTCGAGCGTTTCCAAACCCTAAGTCGTGGTACATTTTACTCAGAGAATGTGGTTAGATTGTTTCGCCCAGCAACGTGCCACACACAGAGCGATCAGAATTTAACAGAATTACATATATAGGTTCAAGTTCAACACATTACTATGCATCTTCATTGCCAGCAGCCTTCTTCCGCAGCCTGGGTGCCAAGCCTTCACGTCCACTGGCTTCTCCATTTCCTGCCTTCTTCCTCTTCCTAAGTGCTAATTTTCTTAGATTCACGTACTCTGCATCGCTAGGACAATGGGCACCAGAATCGTGTTCAACATCATCTTTCCACTCGTTTTTAATTTCTTCGGGCATCAAAATGACATCTTTCCACTCGTTTTTAATTTCTTTCGGGCAGCAAAATGACTGACCCGATAGTCATGTTTCTAACCTTGCGGCGCTTCCTGTCAAAGAAACAAGACTGTTGCATAACTGTCCAATATCTACAGAGTAAATAAAATAAAAATTACAATTCAGCACAAACATGCAAACCCCAAGAGACCTTTGCTTACCAGGAGCTAATTGGGTTCGAGCAACCACCCTATCCAAGAATAGAAGGGTGACTCCCAGTTGCAGCGGCTTCCACATCCAGTACATCACATTTTAGCTCAAACATGGCAGCCGAAGCATACCTTTTCATCAACCCAATTAGCTGATTGTCACACTTTATTGGAACCATGATGCCACGTTCATCCATGAAGCTGAACTTTGCAGTCTGCTTCGGCCATAATTCAACATGATTACATAGAGCAGCAACCATACCAGATATAGTGTAGATCTGCGCATGCGCTTCTTCCATCGTGAAACAATGGTGTCCATACCTCTTGCCCTTAGAGTTGTACCTATAGAGGACTACTGTAACCAGGTGAGGGGGGTCCGCGCAGATCCCACTTGACAGAAAACTGTGGACAAAATATGTTTGTAAGCGTTGGACTAACAAACAATTTGAGGTTCAGTAGCCAGCTAGCAGTTGTAATTAGTGTGAATAGAAAAGAGAAGGGTAGCTCACCCGCTTGTAGACATAACTTCTTCTCTTTTGATAGTAGGATCTGCCATCCTCCGAGCTGCTCGGCTCGTCGACGACGGAGGGGGGCTAGAGCCTCGCAAGGGCGGCTACGGCATGCGCCATTGGAGCTCGGGATCAACGACTGGGCGCAGCAACTTGGCGCCGGAAGTCAAATGTCCGAAGGGATCGTCCTGCCTGGAGGGTGGATTCCGACGCCGCCAGTGCTAGGGGAAAGCTGGGAATGGATTTGCGAAATTGGTTAATGCATCCAATCCACTTAGCTGCTCGATTTTCCTAAGAGGTTGCCGCGTTAGCGCTCGCGTCACGGACAGATGTCCCACATGAGGGTCCTGACCGTCTACTTCACGGGGCAGTTTAACAGAACGTTTGAATTGGCAGGGGTGAGATGAGTTTGCCTCGAAATGGCTCCTCTCAGTAGTTGACAACCCAACTTTTCGAAACGCGGTAATTTCAGGCAACTTAGGTACCGCCATGCGTTGGCCTGCGAACTTTGGTACCGCAGATGAACTGCCCGCTAGGGAGGTGGAGGTGCCGGCGGTGGTGTGTTTGCGGTCGATCTCCTCTTCCTCCGGCGTCAGCGCTCTCTGGAGCTTGGGCATGTGTGGATTGACCTCCTCGAGCTCTTCATTCTTTGGTGTGTCAAGCTCGTCGTTCCCCATCCGGTGCTGGCGTGACGGCGGCGCCGTTTTGAAGTTCCTGAAGGAGAGGTTGCGGTTCACCAAGATGGCCTCGCTGCCCGTGGAGCAGGGTGGAGGTGTCATGTCGAGGGGAGCCTCCGAGTCCAAGAGTGCGGAGGGATGGCGGCGGGTTTCGCCGGCGCAACGTTCTGTGCCATGGAAGACAAAGCCAGAGTTCAGCAGGGGCCTCTTTATAATTTCTTTGTTTTGCTGGAATTTTCTATAAGAATCTTGGTGTAATGCAATCCAGTCCTTCTGCGCAAAAAAAATTAAACAAGATTTTGCAATGAACTAGAGGTGGGATTTTGGCGAGATCCCGCCTGACACCTATCCACCGGTGCCCCCAGTATCGTACCCGGCGGCAGTGCCGACAATAGGCTATGGGGTGCCGACACTCGAAGGGCAATTTTCAAGAGGTGATGCCCCCACCGGCGCTTCCAATCCGCCGGTCCCAATAGAGAAGATACCAAATAGAAAGAAATTTCAAACATATGAATAGAAATTAAGGGCACGCCGGACACTAAGTTCACGGCCACGCGGGCCACCAAATCCATGGCACGTGGGCCGGCAAATAGATCAAAGTTTTGGCAACTCCAACCGTCACCGAAAAAGTTCGGCTACCAAAAAGATGAGACAATCGCCACCTCTGGTGATCAGTACGTCGACATCAGCTCGAGCTCGTGGGCCACCAACATCACCATCCGTCTGGCGCCGCCGATCCGTCAGGTGCCGCGTCATCGGGGACAGGCGTCTGGCTCTGGTGGTGTCTCCATGGTCGCAATGAAAGCCGTGGAAGCCTGTGGAAGCCGTCGATGTTTCTGGTGCGGGCGCAGATGGTGGAGTAGCTGCAGCAGGTGCCTATGTCGGCCATGTCCAGGCTGACATTGCCAGTGTAGACGTCTTCTCCCCATCTACTTCCTCATTCGGGTACCCAATTGTTTTCCTTTGCAAATTTAAAAAATGATTCTATTATTAATCTACTTTAATAAAATTTCAACACATACAAATAATAATTTTAAAATAAGATTTTACATACAATTTTCAAACAAAATGAAGTTCAACTAGATGTAGGTGGCTCTCCTTCTAGCTTCCACGTATGCTCTACGATATCATTTTGCAGTTGGTCATACGTCACAAATTTCTACATGTTTGGCGAAAAAATCACCAACCTCCACCGACACCTGGTGACCAACAATGGAAAGAGGACCCTAATACTCATAGGGTAGCTCATCATTTGCTGGACACTTGTGCTCACTCTTGATGGTCATATTGTGCATGATCACACAATCATTTATCACCTCTCACATTTGATCTTTAGACCATGTAAGAGCGGGACATCAGACAATAGCAACTCGAGATCGGAGTACACCAATGCTTGGTCGACATCCTTTCGGTAACTCTCCTTACACAAAGAAATCGAGACTTCTTGTGACCTAGAGGATCGGTGATTGTCATCACAAATATGGACCATCTTGGATAACGCACTGGCTAGGTAGTACTATTTGGTATATTGGTGGCAACCGATCTCATAGATGCAAGGTGGAGCATGGCCATCAACAAGTCTTCCAAACACCGGTGAGCGATGCAACACACTAATATCATTGTGAGAACTCGTCACGCCAAAAAAAAAGCGCGTCAAATTCACAAGTCACAATTTGCCACAAACTTTAAGTACCACATTGCACGCTCCATTATGCCCATTGTACAAACCTTGCCAAGCAAATGGAATTTTTTTCATGACCAATGCATGCAATTGATGCTTCTAAGCATCTTAGGAAATCCTCTCGATGAGTTTTGTGTCATGATCCTAGCGGCCGCTGCTTCATTTGGGCCTCTCAACTAGTTTGTCCAAACTTTTCCACCACCACTCTGCAGAATACAATTAATGGTTGTGAACTCAGTCATGCACATGTACTCATCTTTTGAATCTCCAATATCTCCATATGCAAGCACACTCATTGTAGCACTGCATTTCCGAATGATAAACCAGACATGTTGGTGTAGTCTTTCTTTAGCATGAAGTAGTCATCATACTCTCTCACACCATGAAGAATCCATATGAACAACTCCTACAACGCAGCCAAAAAATAATTTAGGGTATATTTTGGTTCTTGGGCATAATAGTCCGGGTGTAGCATGTCATGACCCTCCATCCTATACTTTTCTTGGTTTTGTTTCTCCCAACCTTTGAACCTCCATGTCAAGGACCAGATTTTTTCAGCTCGCCCGCTTGTAATTATAGAGAAACACGAGGATCGTCAAGTTATCATCTTCATTGGTGGCTGTATCGACTTCATCTTCCATGAAGGCATGGATCATCACCTTGTAGTCTCTATCCATGTCTATGAATCAACAAAAAACAATCAATCAACCGAATGGCAGTGATAGGGTAAGCACTAGAAAAAGGAAGCCCACCGAGGCAAATGGTTGAACACCTTGTGCGAAAGGTGGGTGTGTGAGCTTGATGGGTGTTTTGTGCCTGAGTCCATGTACATAGGCAGCAGCCGAAGCAATGTGTGTGGTGAGATGTGAGGCATTTGATGGATGGGCTACCAACAACTACCGGTGTCCAAATGGGTAAATACGGCAATTTGAGGAGTGGGAGAGGTCTCGAGCAAGAGGGGGCGGGATGTGGAGGGGGAATGGGCTGTGTCGCTAGCATGTGGTACCCGCCTGTTAGTATCCTACACTATGCCATTGACGACTCTATGTTCTGTGTGATAGGAATAGCCTGAGGACATCGGGCATGGTATTATGATGCACTACAGAATGAGACGGTTGGCACGTTATTCTGTTCGACGTGTCAAAATAGACCTTTGAGGAACCGTATGGCATGCGGATGAGATGCTCTAACTTACCTGGTATTCTTATGTATTTGTCATCTTCATTTTCGCAGTAAGATGCATATTCATTCTCTACCTTGGCTAATCGACATGAAAGCTACAATTGTTGTCGAGCAACTATGAGGGAATCCCCAACGGCGGCCCGCAAACGGACCACATGCGTCTTCCTGTCAGACCAGACAGAGGTCATGGCCCAAGGCCCACCCGCAAACAGAGCCATGCCCCAGACCGGCCTGTTTTAGCATATTCCCGGAAAATGGACCGCTCGTGTCCATTCTTGTCAGACCGGACAGAGGTCATGGCCCAATGCCCAGCCGCAAACAGTGCCATGTCCCTAGAACAATCTGTTTTGGCGTATTCTTGGCCCAAACTAGTGTCGGTTTGTGGGGGCGTGGATGGCATGTGTGTCCGAGTGGTGTCCTCTCTCTAGGCCCTATTTCCAGGCACACATTCTCCTCCTCTTGCCCCCGCAACCACCAATCCTAGTACAACCATGGACATCACCATGGATGTAGCGCCACCCTAGCTGCCCTCTAGCATGCTCTTGATGCATGTAAAATGCATACATGAACTTTGTAATTTATTGATACATTTTTCACATTATTTGAAACTTATATAATGTTATATCCATGTTTTATATTAATTTATAGGGATTTACCAATGATCTCCTTTTTTTTTGATTATAACTTCGCTATCGGGGGAATGACCTCCGGATACCCCAACTAGACAAGAATCATGGCAGTCGGATCGTGTCCGGCTGGCTGAGCGTAGCCGGACAGGAGCAAGTCGAGTCGGCTACCTCACAGTAGCCGGAACGGCGAGGAGCAGGCAGATACATCACCATAGCCGGTCTCAATCAAGAGGACAGTGCGACGTGCTGCACAGTGCACGGTATGTTGGAGATATGCCCAAGAGGCAATAATAAAAGTGGTTATTATTATATCTTTGTGTTTATGATAATTGTTTACATCCCATGCTATAATTGTATTATAAGGAAACGCTAATACATGTGTGTTTTGTAAACGTAAAAGAGTCCCTAGTAAGCCTCTTGTTGAACTGGCTTGTTGATTAATAGATGATCATGGTTTCCTGGTCATGGACATTGGATGTCATTAATAACAAGGTTATATCATTAGGAGAATAATGTGATGGACACACACCCATAGTAAGTGTAGCATAAGATCAAGTCATTAAGTTTGTATTGCTACAAGCTTTCAAATGCATAGTAACCTAATCCTTCGACCATGCGGTTATGTTAATCACCATCACCGGATGGGTACTTTGACGGCATCAAACACCACTTCGTAACTGGGTGGTCATAAAGGTGTCGTTGGGTATTCTGAAAGTATGTGTTTAAGCGCATGGACCAAGATTGGGATTTGTCCATCCATATGACGGATAGATATGCTCTGGGCCCTCTCAGTGGAATGTCATCTAGTTAGCTTGCAAGCATGTGACTAGGTCACAAGGGATGACATATCACGGAACGAGTAAAGAGTACTTGTCAGTAACGAGGTAGAACTAGGTATGGAGATACCGATGATCAAACCTCGGATAAGTAGAGTATCGCGTGACAAAGGGACTTGGTTTCGTATGTTAATGGTTCTATCGATCACGAAGTCATCGTTGAGTATGTGGGAGCCGTTATGGATCTCTAGATCCTGCTGATGGTTATTGATAGGAGATGTGTCTCTATCATGTCTACATGTTCACGAACCGTAGGGTGACACACTTAAGGTTCGAAGTTGTTTTTAAGTAGATATGGAATGTGTGTTGGAGACCGAATGTTGTTCGGAGTCTCGGATTGGATTCGGGACATCACGAGGAGCTCCGGAATTGTCCGGGGAGTAAGATTCATATAATGGGGATCATTTTCTAAGGTAGGAAATGTTCCGGAGTATTTATATGGGGATTCTAGAAGGTTTCGGAATGTTCGAGAAGGCTCTAGAAGATTTTTTGGAGTTTACTTGAAAACCAAGAAAGGATAAAAGGATAAAGGGAAATTTAAAAGGGAAACTTGGGGGGGAAGGACTCTCCCCCCCCAAGCTCCCTTGTGCGCCGGCCCTAGGTGGTGGGCCTAGGGGTGGGAACCCTAGGCCGCACCCCTCCCTCTATATATAGAGGGGTGGAGGCGCCACCCCCCTAGCTCCTCCACTCTTGCCCCTAGCTGCCTCTCTCCTCCTCCTTCCTTCTGCTCAGGCTTAGGCGAAGCCCTGCAGAATCCTCTACTCCACCACCACCACCACACCGTTGTGCTGCTGGGATTCCGTGGAGAGATCTACTACCTCCGCTGCTCGCTGGAACAGGGAGAGGAAGGTCTGCTTCGACTCCGCACGTGTGACCGACTGCGGAAGCGCTGCCGGAACGCGACGCCGGAAGGATCGTCCACTCGATCTTGAGATCGGCAAGTGATCGACTACATCAACCACGAGATCCAATCTCGTAACGCTTTCGGGTCTACAAGGGTTAGTACAGATCTATCTCGTTGCACATGTCTAATAGATTAGATCTTGGCTTTTATCTAGATTAGATCTGGGTTTTGTTTGTTCTTGCGGTAGAAATTTTTTGTTTTCCATGCCGCGAACCCAACAGTGGTATCAGAGCCGTATCTATGCGTAGATCTGTTGCACGAGTAGAACATAATGGTTTTGTGGGCGTTGGTGCTCGTGCCGTCTTTTGCGTTGTGTACTTTGCATCTTGCGGTATGGTGGGATGAAGCGGCTTGGGCTAACCTTACATGTCATCGCACATGAGACTTGCTCCACGCTTGACGTGTAACTTGCTTTGCACAAGTGGCTTTGCGGGTCTCTGTCTCTCTCACCATAGTATAGATCCAATTTACACTTTGCACTTGATAGCACTTGTATCAACGTTGTGGTTCAGTTTCGTAGGTAAGATCCGTTCTTATTCGAAAGCCCCAAACCACGTAAAACATGCAAAGAAAATTAGAGGCATCTAACTTGTTTTTGCAGGGGTTTTGTGATGTGATATGTCCATCATGTGATTATGATTATATTTGATGTATGCAATGATCCTTGTTGTAATATGGCAACCGACAGGAGCCTAATGGTTGTCTTTAATTCTGTTAAGACCTGCGTGTCTATTCATCTTGTAATAGCTTTATTCCAAGTAGTTGTAATAGTTGCTAGTGATGATGGACAACCATGAAGCGGCGCCACTGACCTTGACGCAATGCTGGTGATGATGGAGATCATGTCCGTGCTTTGGAGATGGAGATCAAAGGCACAAGAAGAAAGGGCCATATCATATCACACTAATTATGAATTGCCTGTGATGTTAATCCTTTATGCATCTTGTATTGCTTAGATCGCGACGGTAGCATTATAAGATGATCCCTCTCACTAAATATCAAGTAATAAAGTGTTCGCCCTTAGTTGGCACCGTTGCTAAGACTCGTCGTTTCGAAGCATCTCGTGATGATCGGATGTGATAGATTCTACGTGTGCATACAACGGGTGCAAGCCAGATTTGCACATGCGGAAACTAAGGTTAATCTTGACGAGCCTAGCATGTACAGACATGGTCTCGGAACACCGAAATACCGAAAGGTAGAGCATGAGTCATATAAATGATATGATGAACATGAAGATTGTTCGCCGACGAAACTACATCTTCTCTTGTGAAGATCGGACTTGGTGTAGTGGACTTGGTTCGTGTAATCACTAAGACAATGTGAGGGATGCTGTTTTGAGTGGGAGTTCACCTAGTTAATTTAAGAATTAAATTTGAAATCAATTCATCATAAACTTAGTCTAAACTACTTGCAAATTTGTTGTAGATTATGGCGACCCCCTCCATCAATTTCAATGCGTTCCTAGAGAAATAAAAGCTTAAGAACAATGGAAGCAATTTCACGGACTGGTTCCGTGGACTGAAGATCATCCTCAGGGCTGGTCAGTTGACCTATGTGCTCGAAGCACCGCTAGGTGACCCACCTGCAGAAGATGCCACCGATGACGTAAAGAATATTTACGCCACTCGGAAAAATCATTACTCCATAGTTCAGTGTGCCATCCTGTACGGTTTAGAAGCGGAGCTTCAGAAGCAGTTTGAGCACCACGACCCGTTCGAGATCATTAAGGAGCTCATGCTGATTTTTGAGACTCGCGCGGCCATGGAGAGCTATGAGGCCTCCGAAAAGTTCTTTAACTGTAAGATGGAAGAGGGTAGCTCCGTTAGCGAGCACGTGCTCACCATGTCTGGCATGCAAACAAGCTCCAAGAGTTGGGGATAACGATTCCTAATGAGTTAGGGATTCACCGTGTCTTCCAATCACTGCCACCGAGTTATAAGAACTTTGTGATGAACTACAATATGCACTGCATGAACAAGACGTTGCCTGAACTATCGTCCATGCTGAAAACTGCTGAAGTGGAGATCAAGAAGGAGCACCAAGTGTTGATGGTTAATAAGACCACCAATTTCAAGAGACAGGGCAAGCCTAAGAACAAGGGCAACTTCAAGAAGGACGGCAAGAAAGCTGCCGCACCTGCAAAGAAGCCCAAGGCTGGTCCCAAGCCTGAAACTGAATGCTTCTACTACAAAGGTGCTGGTCACTGGAAGCGTAACTGCCCCAAGTACCTAGCGGATCTGAAAAACGACAACATCAAGAAGAAAGGTATATTTGATATATATGTTATTGATGTGTATCTTACTAGTAATCGTAGTAGTGCCTGGGTATTTGATACTGGTTCGGTTGCTCATATTTGTAACTCGAAAAAGGAGCTGCGGAATAAACGAAGACTGGCGAGAGACGAGGTGACGATGCGCGTTGGAAATGGCTCCAAGGTTGATGTGATCGCCATCGGCACGCTCCCTCTACATCTACCTTCGGGATTAGTTTTAAATTTGAATAATTGTTATTTGGTGCCTGCGTTAAGCATGAACATTATATCTGGATCTTGTTTATTGCGAGACGGTTACTCTTTTAAGTCCGAGAATAAAGGTTGTTCGATTTATATGAGTAATATCTTTTATGGTAATGCACCTGAGATGAATGTTTTATTCTTACTGAATCTCGATAGTAGTGATACACATGTTCACAACATAGATGCTAAACGAACAAAATTGAATGATAATTCTACATATATGTGGCACTGTCGTCTTGGTCACTTTGGAGTGAAGCGTACGAAGAAACTCCATTCTGATGGACTTCTTGAATCACTTGATTTTGAATCACTTGAAAGATGCGAAGCATGTCTAATGGGAAAAATGACTAAGACTCCATTCTCTGGAATAATGGAGCGAGCTACAGACTTATTGGAAATAATACATACCGATGTGTGCGGTCCAATGAGTGTAGCATCGCGTGGTGGATATCGTTATGTTCTCACTTTCACGGATGACTTAAGTAGATATGGGTATGTCTACTTTATGAAACATAAGTCCGAAACTTTCGAGAAGTTTAAGGAATTTCAAAGTGAAGTGGAAAATCATCGTAACAAGAAGATTAAGTTTCTGCGTTCTGACCGCGGAGGTGAATATCTAAGTTATGAGTTTGGCATGCATTTAAAGAAATGTGGAATACTTTCGCAGTTGACACCGCAAGGAACACCACAGCGTAATGGTGTGTCCGAACGTCGTAATCGAACTCTCTTAGATATGGTTCGGTCTATGATGTCTCTTACAGATTTACCGTTATCGTTTTGGGGCTATGCATTAGAGACAACCGCATTCACTTTAAATAGGGCACCATCTAAATCCGTTGAAACGACACCGTACGAATTGTGGTTTGGAAAGAAACCTAAGTTGTCGTTCCTTAAAGTTTGGGGTTGCGAAGCATATGTAAAGAAGTTACAACCTGATAAGCTAGAACCCAAAGCGGAGAAATGCGTCTTCATAGGATACCCTAAAGAAACAATTGGGTATACCTTCTATCATAGATCTGAAGGCAAAGTTTTTGTTGCCAAGAATGGCTCCTTTCTTGAGAAGGAATTTCTCTCGAAAGAGGTGACTGGAAGGAAAGTATAACTCGATGAGGTTATCGAACCTTCTCTCGGATTTGAGAGTAGCGCAGCACCAGAAGATGTTTTTGTGCTGCCTGCACAATTGGAGAGGAAGCTAATGATGGTGATCATGAAACTTTGAACGAAGTTACTGCTGAACCTCGCAGGTCAACGAGGGTTCGTACCACTCCTGATTGGTATGACTCTGCCTTGAACGTCATGTTGGTGGACAACGCTGATGACCCTGCGACGTATGAAGAAGCTATGGTGAGCCCAGATTCCGACAAATGTCTAGAAGCCATGAAATCCGAAATGGGATCCATGTACGAAAACCAAGTGTGGACTTTGGTGGACTTACCGGATGGCCGTAAGGCTGTCGAGAACAAATGGATTTTCAAGAGAAAAACAGATGCTGATGGTAATGTTACCGTCTATAAAGCTCGACTTGTCGTGAAAGGGTTCCCACAAATTCAAGGAGTTGACTATGATGAGACATTCTCACCAGTAGCGAAGCTAAAGTCTATGAGGATTTTGTTAGCAATTGCTGCATATTTCGATTATGAGATTTGGCAGATGGATGTCAAAACAGCGTTCCTTAATGGTGACATTGAGGAAGAGTTGTATATGGTACAACCCAAGGGTTTTGTCGATCCTAGTGATGCTGACAAGGTATGCAAACTTCAGCGCTCCATTTATGGACTGAAGCAAGCATCCCGGAGTTGGAATCAATGTTTTGATAAAGTAATCAAAAACTTTGGATTTATACAAACTTATGGAGAAGCTTGTATTTACAAGAAAGTGAGTGGGAGCTCTGTAGCATTCCTAGTACTATATGTAGATGACATATTGTTGATTGGGAATGATATAGAACTTCTTAATAGTGTCAAAGCCTATTTGAATAATAGTTTTTCAATGAAGGATCTTGGCGAAGCGGCATATATTCTAGGCATCAAGATTTATAGAGATAGATCAAGACGCCTAATAGCGCTTTCACAAAGTACATACTTAGACAAAGTTCTAAAGAAGTTTAGAATGGAAGAGAGCAAGAAAGGGTTCGTGCCCATGTTGTCAGGTAAGACCTTGAGTAAGACTCAAAGTCCAGCTACGGCAGAAGATAGAGAAAAGATGAATAATATTCCCTATGCCTCGGCCATAGGTTCTATCATGTATGCCATGCCGTGTACAAGACCGGATATAGCACATGCTGTTAGTTTGACTAGCAGATATCAAAGTGATCCTGGAATGGAACACTGGATAGCGGTCAAGAATATCCTAAAATACCTAAAGAGGACTAAGGATATGGTTCTTTCTTATGGAGGTGATGAATAGCTTGTTGTAAACGGTTACACCGATGCTAGTTGGAACACCGATCCAGATGACTCGAAGTCACAGTCGGGATACGTATTTATTTAGAATGGTGCTACAGTGAGCTGGAGGAGTGCAAAGCAAAGCGTTGTGGCGAAATCTTCAACTGAATCAGAATACATAGCTGCTTCGGAGGCTGCACAAGAAGCCATATGGATGAAGGAGTTCATTACTGAACTTGGCGTGGTTCCTAGTGCATTGGACCCGATGGCCATCAACTGTGACAACACAGGTGCCATAGCTAATACACAGGAGCCAAGGTCACATAGCAAGCTGAAGCACATCAAACTACGTTTCCATGCTATTCGTGAGTATGTCCAAGATGGTGACATAAAGATTTGCAAAGTACACACTGATCTGAATGTGGAAGATCCGTTGACTAAACCTCTCCCTAGGGCAAAGCATGACCAACACCAGAATGCCATGGGTGTTAGGTATATTACCATGTAATCTGGATTATTGACTCTGGTGCAAGTGGGAGACTGTTGGAGATATGCCCAAGAGGCAATAATAAAAGTGGTTATTATTATATCTTTGTGTTTATGACAATTGTTTACATCCCATGCTATAATTGTATTATAAGGAAACGCTAATACATGTGTGTTTTGTAAACGTAAAAGAGTCCCTAGTAAGCCTCTTGTTGAACTGGCTTGTTGATTAATAGATGATCATGGTTTCCTGGTCATGGACATTGGATGTCATTAATAACAAGGTTATATCATTAGGAGAATGATGTGATGGACACACACCCATAGTAAGTGTAGCATAAGATCAAGTCATTAAGTTCGTATTGCTACAAGCTTTCAAATGCATAGTAACCTAATCCTTCGACCATGAGGTTATGTTAATCACCATCACCGGATAGGTACTTTGATGGCATCAAACACCACTTCGTAACTGGGTGGTCATAAAGGTGTCATTGGGTATTCTGAAAGTATGTGTTGAAGCGCATGGACCAAGATTGGGATTTGTCCATCCATATGACGGATAGATATGCTCTAGGCCCTCTCGGTGGAATGTCATCTAGTTAGCTTGCAAGCATGTGACTAGGTCACAAGGGATGACATATCATGGAACGAGTAAAGAGTACTTGTCAGTAACGAGGTAGAACTAGGTATGGAGATACCGATGATCAAACCTCGGATAAGTAGAGTATCGCGTGACAAAGGGAATTGGTTTCGTATGTTAATGGTTCTATCGATCACGAAGTCATCGTTGAGAATGTGGGAGCCGTTATGGATCTCCAGATCCCGCTGATGGTTATTGATAGTAGATGTGTCTCTATCATGTCTAAATGTTCACGAACCGTAGGGTGACACACTTAAGGTTCGAAGTTGTTTTTAAGTAGATATGGAATGTGTGTTGGAGACCGAATGTTGTTCGGAGTCTCGAATTGGATTCGGGACATCACGAGGAGCTCTGGAATTGTCCAGGGAGTAAGATTCATATAATGGGGATCATTTTCTAAGGTAGGAAATGTTCCGGAGTATTTATATGGGGATTCTAGAAGGTTTCGGAATGTTCCGGAAGGTTCTAGAAGATTTTTTGGAGTTTACTTGAAAACCAAGAAAGGATAAAAGGATAAAGGGAAATTTAAAAGGGAAACTTGGGGGGGAAGGACTCTCCCCCCAAGCTCCCTTGTGCGCCAGCCCTAGGGGGTGGGCCTAGGCGTGGGGACCCTAGGCCGCACCCCTCCCTCTATATATAGAGGGGTGGAGGCGCCACCCCCCTAGCTCCTCCACTCTTGCCCCTAGCCGCCTCTCTCCTCCTCCTTCCTTCTGCTCAGGCTTAGGCGAAGCCCTGCAGAATCCTCTACTCCACCACCACCACCACACCATCGTGCTGCTGGGATTCCGTGGAGAGATCTACTACCTCCGCTGCTCGCTGGAACGGGGAGAGGAAGGTCTGCTTCGACTCCGCACGTGTGACCGACTGCGGAAGCGCTGCCGGAACGCGGCGCCGGAAGGATCGTGCACTCGATCTTGAGATTGGCAAGTGATCGACTACATCAACCACGAGATCCAATCGTGTAACGCTTTCGGGTCTACAAGGGTTAGTACAGATCTATCTCGTTGCACATGTCTAATAGATTAGATCTTGGCTTTTATCTAGATTAGATCTGGGTTTTGTTCATTCTTGCGGTAGAAATTTTTTGTTTTCCATGCCGCGAACCCAACACGGTACGCCCTGGTACGATGACAAGACCCACAACTACTCGTCCATACCGAAGACTTTGCGGGGTGACGCGGGAACAGTGGCCAGATGCTGACGACGGGCTCGCACGGCGTTCACTGTACCCACGATGACCTTACCGCTTGTACCCTGATGGGATGTAAGTGTATCGAGTACTATAGATGACTAGCCGTCTAGGGCCCGCCTGTGGGACCGGTCAGCCGGACTGGCCAGTAAGACCGTTGCCTCTCTGCCTATATAAGGAGAGGGAAGGTTCGAGTAGAAGGGGTTGGGGTCAATGCATTTAAGGCAGTAGGTAGAGAATACATCTCAAGGAGCGATTGTAGCCCGTATACCCCTCATAGTTAGATCAGCAGGAGTAGGAGGTTTACCTCATCACGAGGGCTCCGAACCTGGGTACTTCCCGTGTCTACCCGCACTTGCTTGTATGCAATCCCGCATGCGAACACCATCGATAGCTTTCCTGCTAGTCCCCACACCTCTGTCTAACCTGCTTAGGTACTGCCGTTCCCAATACAACGACAGTTGGTGCCCACCGTGGGGCTAGATGGCTTCGACCGGAGTCACGTTCCACACGGGACCCTGCACTTTAGCTGGTGAGCGCGTGGCCTCCGGCCTAGTGCTCATGCTCGGCAAGTTCGATTGCATCATCGACAATGCTTCCTGCTTCGCCGGAACCTCGTTTCCGGCAAACGGTTCTATCCTGCTTTTCGGCGACCTCCCCGTCTACGTCGCCACCGTGCCAGAGTGTTTCCCTAGGGAGATCGTTTCCATCGCGGAGCTGCCGCACCCGGGCAGCGGCGCCTCCGTCGCCCCTCACAGCGTCGAGGTAATGATGGCCGGCTCCAGCTCTCACCCCCGCCAGCCGCGGGATCGGCGCGCGGACGAAGGCGGAACTTCTGCGCCGCCACAGTCCCGAAACCCGGTGGAGGAGGCCATCGACCGGCTCCTCATGCCGGTTAACCTCGGGGATAACCCGGAGGAGGCGGAGGCCAATTTCGCCATGGAGAGACAGCTTCGCCTCCAGGAAGCCATGGAGCTGGTACGACCACGAGATCAGCCTGCGCGAGTACGACCGCGTGCACGGCTTCACTCCGGCTACCGCGGAGCCGAGCCAGTGCGGGCAAGTGCGACGCCAGGGTGGCGAGCTAGGCGGTAGGATGGAGAAGGATGGCGATCCGGATCCTGCACCCGCTCTCATCCGGCCCACCTATAGTATGCCCATCAAGAACCTGTGCGCGGAGCGAGCCGCAGCAGACGAACTGCACAACCTGGAGGGCGAGGAGCGAGCCCGCCAGCATGCTCGGGTGCAGGAGCTCCTCCGGATCGCAGACGAGCAGGCTGATGCCAACCGGCAGATGCAGGAGGACCTCAGCTGCTCCAAGGGAAGCAAGCCACCCACCAACAGCAAGGGCAGGCGTCCTCTCCTCTAGCCAAGGCCCGCAGCAAGCGTCGCGGTTTTGGCAGCAAGGGCCAGCCGCGCTAGGAGCAAATAGTGAACAGCAACCCACCGCCTCCCCCTCCACCATCTGGAGCGCCAAGACCTGTCGGTTTCCGTCTCTCGGGCCGGGTAGAAGCGCCCAACCCGGATCGTCCGGATGCCCGTGACCACATCGAGCTCCTTGCTCAAGCGCGCGTCACAGAAGAGGAAGACTCCACTGGACCGGTGTGTTTCGGACCACGCATCCGGAACGAGCCGTTTCCGGAGAAGTTCACCCTGCCCAGGGACACCCCCAAGTACGATAGCAGCATGAAGCCAGAAGATTGGCACGTCACGGCAGTCGGCATCGCCCATGGGAACAAGCGCACACTGTGTGCTACATCCCCCTTATGCTAACCGGGTCAACAAGGACATGGCTCAACAGCCTCGCGCCCAACAACATCAATGCATGGCCAGACTTTGAAAAGGTGTTTGTCCGCAACTACAACGACACGTACAAGCGTCCGGGCCACCCGCGCGACCTGGCCTATGTGTCTAGGGTGACCGCGAGACGGACCGCGAGTACCTCGCCAAGTGGACGGAGTTGCGCAACACCTGCAAGGGCATCCTGGAGAGCCAGGCCATCACTTCTTCATCGAGGGATGCCGAGAAGCCACCATGCTTCGCCACCGGCTACTGTGTGATGAGCCGAAAACCATGGCGAAGCTCATGACGGTTGCGGACCAGTACGCTATGGTGGATGCCGCCATGAAGAAACCCCTCCGAGTAAGTGCCGACGGGCGTCCGACTCCGACGGAGCCGGCTCGCGACCGTCCGAGCAATCCGGCTGGAGAAGCCGGATCCTCCAGGCGCCACGGCAACGACAACCGGTTCCAGGGGGACCGCTAAGCCGGACAGCAGAAGCCCCGCTACCATGTGCGGCAGGTCAATGTTGTGGAAGGCGCATCTGACGCGCCGGCTAATGATGCGAGAAGGCAGAAGCCGCGGCTCACCTTCTACCAGATGTTTGATGGCCTATGCAAGTGGCATAGCGGTCCCTTCAAGACGACTACGCACACCACCCGAAACTGCGGCTGGACCTGCCAGCTAAAGGACCAGGGCAACCAACAACGTCTTCCCACGCCCCCTCCTGGTGGACCACCACCACCGGCTAGGTGAACCGGTAATGATGGTAACGGCGGCAATGTCGTCAACAACAACAACAACGGCTACCCCCAGCCGCACGCCGCCTACCACATCTTCGAGACGGAGCTGGACGACAAGCACAGTCACAGGCGACGCTCCAAGGAGGTCAACGCCATCGTCTGCCCAGTCCCCTAGTACCTGAATTGGTCGGAGACACCCATCACCTGGAGCCGGGAGGATCAGCCGAAACAGCTTCCGATTCCCGGGGGCTACGCCATGGTGCTTGACCCCCTCATCATCTCCAACGAGCGCACCTGCCGCTTCACGCGCGTCCTCATCGATGGAGGCAGCAGCCTCAACCTCCTCTACCGGTCTTCGCTAGAGAAGTTGGGCATCCGTGAGTGCGACCTGCGCCCGACTACCACAACGTTCCACGGTGTACTGCCAGGACCGGCTTGCGCCCCACTGGGTAAAATCCAGTTGGACATCATCTTCGCGACTGGGGAGAACTTCCGTTGCGAGCCGATATGGTTCGAGGTGGTGAACCTGACGAGCTCCTACCATGCTCTCCTCGGGCGCCCCGCCCTCGCCAAGTTCATGGCCGTCCCCCACTATGCGTATCTCAAGACGAAGATGCTGGGACTGAACGGCGTGATCACCATCTCCGGCTGCTTCAGGTGGTCGATGGAGTGCGCCTCAGCCGGCTCCAAGCTGGCAGAGGCCCTCATCATAGCCGAAGAAAAGCATGTGATCATGCGTAATGTGGCCATGGCCCAGCAAGAAATGCCGGCTAGCAGCAAGCCGGCTGGAGAAGCAGCTTTCCTGCCGGCAAAGGAGACGAAGAGTATCCTGCTCGACCCCTCCGACCCGACCAAGTTCGTCACCACTGGTGCCAACTTGGACAACAAATAGGAAGGCGTGCTCGTCGACTTCCTCCGTGAGAATCGGGACATCTTCGCATGGTCACCCAAGGACATGCTAGGTGTGCCGAGGGAGTTCGCTGAGCACTCAATTCATGTGCGACCGGATGCCAAGCCGGTCAAGCAGCCTCTGTGCCGGTTCGCAAAGGAGAAAATAAAGATTATTGGTGACGAGATCACCCAGCTCCTTGCAGCCGGGTTCATCATGGAGGTGTACCACCCGGACTGGCTGGCCAACCTAGTCCTGGTGTTGAAAAAGAACAAGACCTGGCGCATGTGTATCGACTACACCATCCTGAACAAGGCGTGCCCGAAGGACCCCTTCGCCTTGCCCCGTATCAATCAAGTCATCGATTCCACGGCCGGCTGCAATTTGTTATCCTTCTTGGATTGTTACTCCCGTTACAATTAGATCCGGCTAAATCCGTTGGCTAGATAAAGATATTGTTTATCACCCCATACGGGGCTTTCTGTTATGTAACCATGCCTTTCGGTCTAAAAAATGCAGGCGCTACCTACCAGTGCTGTATGCAGAAATGCTTGCTCTCACAGATCGGCCGAAACGTGCATGCCTATGTGGAAGATGTGGTCATCAAGACCAAGGAGAAGCGTACCCTCCTCGAGGACTTGGGAGAGACATTCGGCAACCTCCGGCAGTACCAAATGAAGCTGCACCCGGAGAAGTGTGTCTTCGGAGTCCCATCTGGCCAGCTACTCGGTTTCCTCGTCTCACAACGAGGGATTGAGGCGAATCTGGAGAATATTGCGGCCATCGAGAGGATGCAGCCGCCCAGGAGCTTGCTTGGAGTCTAGAAGTTCACCGGATGCCTAGCCTCCCTCAGCCGTTTCGTCAGCCGGTTGGGGGAGAAGGTACTTCCATTGTACCAGCAGATGAAGAAGACGGACAAGTTCTCCTGGACCTCGCAGGCCGACGCCGCTTTTCACGACCTCAAGTGCATGCTATCCACAGCGCCGGTTCTAGCCACGCCGGCTAGCAAGTAGCCAATGTTGCTCTATATAGTAGCCATCAGCCGGGTCGTCAGTGTCGTCTTGGTGGTGGAGCGCCCCGAGGAAGGCAAGGCTTAGTCGGTTTAGAGACTCGTCTACTACCTCAGCGAGGTTCTCTCACTCTCCAAATAGAACTACCCCCACTACTAGAAGATGTGTTATGGCGTGTACCTGGCGTGCAAGAAGCTCAAGCACTACTTTCAAGAGCATCCAAGTAAGGTCGTGTGCACTGCACCCCTTTCGGAAATCATCGGCAACAAGGACGCCACCGGCCGAGTCGCCAAATGGGCCATCGAGCTCGCCGCCTACTCCATCTAGTATGAGCCCCGGCTCATGATCAAGTCGCAAGCTCTGGCAGACTTCCTCGTCAACTGGGACGAGACCCACTACCTCCCACCGGTTCCTGATTCGGACCATTGGAGGATGCACTTAGACGGTTCGAAGATGCTCGGGGGCTTGGGAGCCGACATCGTGCTCACCTCGCCCAAAGGAGACCGGATAGAGTATGTCCTCCAGATCCACTTCAAGGCCTCCAACAACGTTGCCGAATACGAGGCGCTGGCACATGGCCTCCGGCTAGCCAGGGAGATTGGTGTCAACCAGATCCTTTGTTTCGGCGATTCGGATCTTGTGGTGCAGCAGGTATCCGGAGAGTGGGATGTCCGCGATGCAAACATGGCTCTCTACTAGTTCCACATACAGAAGCTCAGCGCCTGCTTCGACGGATGTGAGTTTCATCATGTCCCTCGCGTCAACGACGAGGCAGCCGATTCACTCGCACGAATCGGATCCACCAGGCAGGCGATCCCACCGAGGGTCTCCTTGGAGCACTGATGGCTCGTGGTTGATGTAGAGCTCGTTGGGAACCCTAAGAGGAAGGTATGATGAGCACAACAGCAAGTTTCCCTCAGTTATGAAACCAAGGTTTAATCGAACCAGTAGGAGCAATGAAACACCCCAAAGGTGTTACTAACTGAACTTCGGCAGGGCGCACTACCGGTGCTAGTAGCAACGTGGAGACCTGCACAACACAACCACAGAACTTTGTCCCCAACTTGCGATGAGGTTGTCAATCTCACCGTGTTTTGCGGAAAACAAAGGATTAAACGTATTGAATGGAAAGAAGTAAAAATTTGCAGCAAGTAAACACAAAGCAGTAAACAGTTTATAGATTGTATGTAAAGAAAAAGGACCAGGATCCATAGTTCACTAGAGGTGGCTCTCCTTGAGATAGACAACATGCTGGGTGAACAAATTACAGCGGGGAAATACATGCATATACTAATCATCTTGACTCCTTTGAGACTTGATTGGGCATTACAACATAATACATAGACCGCCATCCAACTGCATCTATGACTAATAATCCACCTTCAGGTTATCATCCGAACCCCCTCTAGTATTAAGTTGCAAGCAACAGATTATTGCTTTACGAACTGTGTGTAAAGTAAACAATACGATTGTTCTATGAACAAAGGATTGTTGTTTTCTCCCTAGTAGCAACAACACATCTAGTACCTTAGAGATTTCTGTCACTTCCCCGGATTACCAGAGGCATGAACCCACTATCGAGCATAAATACTAACTCTTGGAGTTGCTAGCATCTACTTGGCCAAGATAGCTACTAACAACGGAAATCATGCAAGATCTCAAATAACAAAGACATGGTAGAATCAATAATCAATCTGAAATAGCATCTCAATATCCATCGGATCCCCGCAAACACAACATGCAGAATTACAAATAGATGATCTTGATCATGAACGGAGCTCACAAGATCTAAACATGAAAGCACAAAGGAGGAGAACTAGCCATCTAGCTACTACATGGATACGTAGTCCAAGGATGAGCTACTCACGCATCACACCCGAGGCTTGCATGGTGATGAAGAAGGCCTCCAGGGTGAATTCCCCTCTCCGGCAGGGTGTCGGGAAGAGCTTCAGATCCCTCCCGATCTAGGGATGGAGATGACGGCGGCTACAGACTCTTTCGTGCATTTTTTATCGGGTACTTAGGGTTTATGTCCCGAGGGCATCTTATAGTCGGAAGGGGAGGCCGAGGGGGTGCCAGGAGCCACCACACCACCCCCTGGCATGGGCCAGGCCTGGCCGTGCGGCCAGGAGGTGTGGCCGGCCCCTGGCCCTTCTCTGTCTCGTATTTTGGCACTTGATCACTTCCGGAAAAAAGGCACTTTGGCTTTTGTCCCGTCCAATTCCGAGAATATTCATTTTCTGACTTTCCTGGAACCAAAAACAGCAGAAAACAGGCAGCAGGCACTGTGGCTCTTGTTAATAGGTTAGTCCAAGAAATCATATGAAAAGTACTCCAAAGTTGGAACAAAACACAAGAAAGTGGATAAAACCAAGCATGGAGCATCAAAAATTATAGATACATTTGCAATGTATCAACATCCCCAAGCTTAACTCCTGCTCGTCCTTGAGTAGGTAAGTGATAAAAAGAAAGAATAATTTTTGAGGTGACATGCACCATCAAAGACTTGATCAAAATATTTGCAAATTCAAAGATGGGATCATAGTACTTCAATCATAACATGCAAGACAAGGTTCTAGCAATAAGCAAAGAAACTATGATGCAACATGAAAAGGCACAAACAAAAGATTCATGAATAACAATGCTTTGCAAGACGTTTGTTTGTTTCACATAAAGAAAACATAGCATAATAGTATTCAGCTTGTCCCTCAATAGAGTAGCAAATATAAATGCATAGGACACCTTCAAAGTTCATAAGAGTGACTAGATACTATAGTTTCAAACAAGCAATAACAAGTTATGCATCAATCAACTAGTCTTGGGACAATGCACATAGAACAAAGAATGGCCACTATGCTCTCAAAGTAGGTGCATAAAGATAGGAGGTGGAGACTCAATACAATGGTGGAATAAAAGCCTTTTGTAAAAGGAAGTAGGGATTCAAGTCTCATAAAGAGCTTCCAAAATTATGGTACTTATAGCTTTCAGCTCTCATTGCCCCTATCATAAGCATCTTGAAGTGATTAAGGTTATACTGAACAAACTATGGTGTACATGCTTAACGAAGTATAAGTCAGAAATCTCATGTCCCTTGTATACGAGGGCCGCTCCTCATGCTACTCAAGTTTAGTCACCGGTAAGTTCTTGTCATTGTAAGTACATGTGTATCATAGAGAACCACCAACGGGGTACCCCTTGCCCGATGATATGGAAGAATCCCCATATCAAAATGACAAGGCAAGCAGACAACGAGCATCTCAGCATTCTTCTTATTTACCATGGGAATATGGTGATTTTTTCTCTCTTTCCTCTTTTCATAGTATCTCTTTTTTTCTTTTCTCTTTTTCTTTATCAATATAGGACTCTTTTTTTATAAGAAGAATGCTTCATAGACAGCTCATTATGGTTATGCTGCAGGTTTCCACCATGTCAGCATGGATTAGACCAGCGGCCCACGCGTTTCTCTAACACATATACATAAATCCATGGACTTACAAGCTCCCCTTTCATTTCACACCAACGACATCCATATACAAAAGAGCATGATATCAACTAGGTACAAGTACCAAGTGCAATGTTGAAAGCGTTCCCCATGAAAGCATGGTTCTGCTAATTCCCAACAAATAAGTGCAAGCATATACAACATAGAAGACACAATGGTTCAAGTTTATTAAGGGCAAGTAAAGTAAAGTGTGCCATCAAGTTCATGAGAGCTTTAATCACTAGTTTTCTCATAACAAGTGGAAGGTAAACAAAAGCATGAATGTACTTGGAATAGCATAAGCTAGTAGGTAGGTATGGTGGACTCTTTGGAATAACTTGGTTTAGGGAGTTGGATGCATGAGTGGAACTCATACTTTGTTGTGGAGGCTAGCAAAAGACTGGGAGCGACAAACTAAGAGAGCAATAATGGCCATAATCATGCAGAGCGACAAAACATCATTGATCAAAGCATAAACTGATACTACAAGTTGAAAACTAAAGGATAATAAAGGCTATGGTGACTTTGGATAGTCATAACATGGTGTGAGCATGCGCCAAGTCAACCCAAATAAAGCATAAAAGGAGAATACCACTATACTATGCTTTAATATGCTAAAACAACGCATGATTCATCCAAGGCACATTAAGCAATCTCAATTGTTTATAACAAGTCATGCTACATCAAAGAATACTAAGCATAAATCCAAAACAATATCAAGCATGGCATGACAAAGCATAGGCCATAGTCAAAAACAAGCTCTTTTTACCACATAAGTATGAACTTTCCTACTCTTTTCCAAACCAAACCAAACTATTTGCAAATCAATGTATGAAAGAGGGGGTCCAACCAATTTAATAAGAAAACTAAGCAAACCAAGCAAACTAAAAACCAAAACAAGAACAAAAAAGAAGACGCTCCAAGAAAAACACAATTGTGCATGAAACAATAAAAATGAAGCGTTTGGAAGAAACCTGGGATTTTTATTGATGAAGAAGGGGATGCCTTGGGCATCCCCAAGCTTTGACGCTTGTACTTCTTGGATATTTCTTGGGGTGACACGTGTGGCATCCCCAAGCTTGAGCTTTAGTCCATCCTTCATCTCATTACTTATTCCTTCCATACACCTGAAATTTTTCCTTCATACAAAACTTCACACAATCTCATTAGCAACATTAGTGCACTCAAGATAAATAAGTCTCAAGGTTCAGTTCTAACACCAAATAAACTTCCATTAGAACACTAGCTACTGTATCACTTCCCTCAAAAATCTCAATTCCTCAAAAGAACTCAAGAAGGAACTAACAAGAAGCAAATGCAGAAAATGGCAGAAATCTGTCAAAACAGACCAGCAGGTAAAGACGAATTTTTTTCGAAGACCTTCTGTTGCTCAAATCAAAAAGTGTTGAACTAACGAAAGTTAGATAACAACCTGGGGCATAAGCACAAAATATTACAGCTCAATACTACATACAAAGCTCTCTCACGAATTTTTACGGTGAAGCACAAAAATCTGTTTCGGGACAACAACTTTCCAAATCATTACTTCTTTCTTATTAGAGGTTACTCTTGGCACAAAAAGCAAATAAAAAGGATAAGGAGAGTTTATTACAGAGGTAATAACTTCCAAGACTCATCTAAAACTTTTGGGTTATCTCCCAATAAGTACTTTTCTTTAACGCCTTTAAGTTAGGCATAAGAAGCAAAGAAAGAATCAAGTGTTCTCAAATGAAGAAGCGTTAAGATCAATACCAGAAATATTTTCAACAAGGCAAGGTATATCATCCAAATAAGTTCTAGAGGATCCTCTCTCAATGCTCTTAGGTTTACTACTCTCATCAAAAGGGGTTGCAGGAATAATCCAATCAAGATTCTTTTCTATGGCATCATGTATTGTTACTAGTTTAAAGGGTATTGGTATCTTAGGTTCCTCCCCATTAGGTTCGGTTTTGTTCATCTTTTCTCGTGTACCAACAACATCTACACATGAGCCTAGCATATTGAAACGTTCAAAGATCTTTCTAGCTTCCTTGGCAACATCATAGAACTCCTTAAACAAAGTTTCTAGGATAAAATCCCTCTTTTCAGGGTCTTCAATTTCTTTAAGCTTAAGAAACATTACTTGCATTAAGGGGTTGAGGTTAACAAACCTAGCTTCTAACATGTGAATTAAAGAAGCTGCAACAATCTCATAATTTGGAGCAAGTTCTATAAGGGATCTATCCTCAGTATCTTCATGTTTGCTAACATGATTAAAGAATTCTTCAATGTTATCTTTCCCAATTATAGAACCACTACCAATTGGAAGGTCTTTCATGGTGAAATTGGGGATCAACATGGTGAGCTAAGGAAGGGGTGACAACTAAAGGAGACTTAATTTTTTTTGTGTTTTTCAAAAGAAAGCAAACTTGTAAAACTATTTTTTTTTGGATTTTTGAATAACAAAACAAGCAAACAAAGCAAAAGAAACTAAGCAAAAAAAACAACAAAGTAAAGAGATTGGTTATGAGGGACTCCCCTTGTGAAGATGTCCTTGACTCCCCGGCAACGGCGCCAGAAAAATGCTTGATGACTCGTGGTTGATGTAGAGCTCACTGGAAACCCCAAGAGGAAGGTATGATGAGCACAGTAGCAAGTTTCCCTCAGTTATGAAACCAAGGTTTAATCGAACCAGTAGGAGCAAGGAAACACCCCAAAGGTGTTACTAACTGAGCTTTGGCAGGGCGCACTACCGGTGCTTGTAGCAACGTGGAGACCTGCACAACACAACCACAGAACTTTGTCCCCAACTTGTGATGAGGTTTTCAATCTCACCGTGTTTTGTGGAAAACAAAGGATTAAACGTATCGAATGGAAAGAAGTAAAAGTTTGCAGAAAGTAAACACAAAGCAGTAAACAGTTTATAGATTGTATGTAAAGAAAAAGGACCGGGATCCATAGTTTACTAGAGGTGGCTCTCCTTAAGATAGATAACATGCTGGGTGAACAAATTATAGTGGGGTAATTGACAAATACCGAGAAAGCAATATATGCATTACTAATCATATTGACTCCTTTGAGACTTGATTGGGCATTACAACATAATACATAGACCGCCATCCAACTGCATCTATGACTAATAATCCACCTTCAAGTTATCATCCGAACCCCCTCCCGTATTAAGTTGCAAGCAATAGATTATTGCTTTACGAACTGCGTGTAAAGTAAACAATATGATTGTTCTATGAACAAAGTATTGTTGTTTTCTCCCTAGTAGCAACAGCACATCTAGTACCTTAGAGATTTCTGTCACTTCCCCAGATTACCAGACGCATGGACCCACTATCGAGCATAAATACTAACTCTTGGAGTTGCTAGCATCTACTTGGCTAAGATAGCTACTAAAAACGGAAAGCATGCAAGATCTCAAATAACAAAGACATGATAGAATCAATAATCAATCTGAAATAGCATCTCAATATCCATCGGATCCCCGCAAACACAACATGCAGAATTACAAATAGATGATCTTGATCATGAACGGAGCTCACAAGATCTAAACATGAAAGCACAAAGGAGGAGAACCAGCCATCTAGCTACTACATGGATCCATAGTCCAAGGATGAACTACTCACGCATCACATTGGAGGCTTGCATGGTGATGAAGAAGGCCTCCAGGGTGAATTCCCCTCTCCGGCAGGGTGCCGGGAAGAGCTTCAGATCCCTCCCGATCTAGGGATGGAGATGACGGCGGCTACAGACTCTTTCGTGCATTTTTGATCGGGTACTTAGGGTTTACGTCCCGTGGGCATCTTATAGTCGGAAGGGGAGGTCGAGGGGGTGCCGGGAGCCACCACACCACCCCCTGGCATGGGCCAGGCCTGGCCGTGCGGCCAGGTGGTGTGGCCGGCCCCTGGCCCTTCTCCATCTCGTATTTTGGCACTTGATCACTTCCGGAAAAAAGGCACTTTGGCTTTTGTCCCGTCCAATTCCGAGAATATTCATTTTCTGACTTTCCTGGAACCAAAAACAGCAGAAAACAGGCAGCAGGCACTGTGGCTCTTGTTAATAGGTTAGTCCAAGAAATCATATGAAAAGTACTCCAAAGTTGGAACAAAACACAAGAAAGTGGATAAAACCAAGCATGGAGCATCAAAAATTATAGATACATTTGCAATGTATCAAGCACCTGCGCAAGCCCTCCGTCAACCCGTCCCCGAGTTGGATTCCATTATCTGGGCAGGGAGCGCTCCGGTTGACGGCAGGGCGGACACGGAGTCAGCAGAACCGACAAAGAAGAAGACCCGCACCAACTCTGGCAAGTTCGTACCTTCCGGCTCGCAAGACCCGGGGGCCGCCGACTCATCAAGCGGCTCGGGGGCTGCCGTTCCGGGTACATCATCCGGACGACCCCCCGACGACCATCAACTAGAGAGCGGAAGCATCCTCACTATCCGGGAGATACCATCCTGGGCGCAGCCCTTCATGGACTACATCGCCAATGGAGAGCTTCCGGATGATGAGGTGGAGGCCAGGCAAATCCGGCGCCGTGTGCACACGTACACCATCATCAAGAAGGAACTATACAAGCGTAGCGTATCCGGCATCTTCCAAAGGTGTGTCGATGTGGACACAGGGTACCAACTGCTCAAGGACATCCACCAGGGCAAGTGCGGGCATCACGCTTAATTCAGGGCAATAGTCGCCAAGGCGTTCCACCACGGTTTCTATTGGCCCACCGTCCTCAAGGACGCCGAGCAGCTATTCCACGCGTGCAACATGTGCCAACACTTCAGGCAGCTCAGACACATGCCGGCTTCGGTACTCAAGACCATACAAATCACCTGGTCCTTTGCTGTCTGGGGCCTCGACATGGTCGGCCCCTTCAAGCGGGTGCGCGCAGGAATGACCCATCTACTGGTGGCGGTGGACAAGTTTACAAATTGGATAGAGGCCAAGCCTATCCGGAAGCTGGACGGGGCAACATTCATCACATTCTTCACCGACATCATCAACCAGTTCAGTTACCCCAATAGCATCATCACCGACAACAGCATGAATTTCGCTAAGGGGGCCTTCGCCCGGTTCTGCAGCAACAAGGGCATCCAGCTGGACCTCGCTTCCGTCGCGCACCCGTAATCCAACAGGCAAGTCGAAAGGGCAAACGGCCTAGTGCTAGCCGGCATCAAGCCACACCTCATCGAGCCCTTGGAGCGGTCGCCCGGATGCTGGAGCGAAGAACTTCCGGCTAAGCTGTGGAGCCTCCGCACCATGCCGAATAGGTCAACCGGCTTCATCCTGTTCTTCCTTGTCTACGGCTCAGAGGCCGTCCTCTCCGCGGACATCGAGTTTGACTCTCCGCGCAAGCTCCTCTACGATGAAAAGGCCAACCAGTAGGTGCGGGAGGATGTCGTGTACCTCCTCGAGTAGGCCCACAAGCTGGCATTGTCCAGATCGGCCCTATACCAGCAGCGCTTACGCCACTACCATTCGAGCCGGATCCGCCCCGTCGCATTCCACGAGGGCGACCTGGTTCTCCGGCTGGTGCAAGACACGAAGGGCATGCACAAGCTACCGCCACCCTAGGAGGGTCCCTTCATCATCAGTCGGGCGCTGCCAACGACTCCTACTACCTCATAGACGCACAACAACGCGCAGGAACAAGATGGACAAGTCAGACGAGGAGACAGAACGCCCCTAGAACGCGGCACTGCTCCGCCCGTTTTACACCTAGTCACCAGACAATGTATGTATCCCGCAAACCCTATGAATGAAAATGCAGACCCCTACGAGACGCTCGGGGGATCCTTGCTAGAAATTGGTGTGTACTTGTTTTCGGTTCAGTTTTTCCGGCTCCGGCAACCCCTACTCGGGGGCTCGCCGGCTTGCCCGACCTGCTCAATCAACAAACTGGCTGAGTAGTGTGCGACGATGTCAGAGGCCCACTCTTTGTCTCAGCTACAGACTACAACCTGGCTGTCCGGCTAGCAAGAGCAAAAGCCCGAGGCATCCCACATGAAAAACGGGGAGGAGATGCGACAGATCGGGCGTACCGGCCTTGCAACTAGCTTGAGACAATCCAGCTACCAACCTGCCAGTACCGTGTGCAATGTATTGTCAGCTCCCTTCGATTCCGGCTGCAGACCGCAACCCGGCTGCCCGGCAAGAATGTAGCGTAAATAACAGAACACACGGGAAAGTGGCTAAGTGTCCAGAGAGGCACAAGCTAGTTTTCAAAAAATAAATCCGCCTTCCGCTAAAAGGCGCTACCTTAACCGACTAACCTATTGGTGGGTGAGAATGTATATATGTTTGTTTTTTGTACGACCGCATCGAGTCGAAACTTCAGCAAGAAGGAAGATTCGAAGTCCTTGCCTTCATCAAGCGCTCCGAATCTCGGGGGCTACACCCACTGGGTGCGCTTGCGCGCCCCTAGTGGAATCTTATAGTTTCCGACCGGCTAAAGGAGTTAGCCGGATATTTGGAGCCTAGGTGAGGGCAAGGGTAGGAAGAAAAGAAGAAGATTCAAAGTCCTTGCCTTCACCAAGCGCTCCAAATCTTGGAGGCCACACCCACTTGGTGTGCTCGCGCGCCCCCAGTGAAATCTTGTAGTTTCCGACCGGCTAAAGGCGTTAGCCGGATATTTTGAGCCCAGGTGAGGGAAAGCGCAAAATGAAAAGAAGAAGATTCGAAGCACCTAGCTACGCCAGCTACTCCGAATCTCGGGGGCTACACCCAGTGGGTGCGCTGACGTGCCCCCACTAGAATGGAAGTTCCCCTGGATGTAGGCATCCAGCCAGTAGAAGTAACCGGCTAGAGGTGTCTAGCCGGACAAAGCTAAAGACTTGAAGAAAAGAGAAGATTCCAAGCAGCTGGCCATGCCAGCTACTCCGGATCTCGGGAGCTACACCCAGTGGGTGCGCTGGTGTGCCCTCACTGGAGTTGGAGTTCCCCCGGCTAAAGGCGTTCAGCCGAGTGAAGTCAGCCGGATAAATTCAATCGACAAAATATCAAAACTTCGGAGCACAAGAGAATCACAAATTAGGAAGCAAGCCAAGTAGTTCAGTTGGATAAAAAAGTGGGGAGAGAAAGCTCCCATGAGTTCACCCGGCGTCAGAGATAGCCGGCACAGACAATAAGGTTCTATAACACCCTCGAATCGGCTCTATGCAAGTTTTAGCCCTTTCCACCAAACCCGCATAGAAACGATTCAAGGATGCCCACCAGGCACTTTCGTGCGGGTGGAAAAACGAAGTAATACCATTACACAACAGTCCTCGATGGGACCCACAGAACATATATGTACAACAATGACTCCATGAGTCAAGAATACAGATATACAATACAAAGGTCCAAATCACTTCGAAAAAGATAAAGCGTCCGACTACGGACAAGATGCAAATGGGGCTAAGAGCCCTGAAGAATAACCAATGGCGTCCATAACCCTGCCCAGGCCAAGACGGAAGGGTAACCCTGCTAACGACATCGAACTCGTACCTGCTAAACAATAAGGGTGCCAACATAGGGCAAAGGAAAAAGAGGAGCGTCAGTACTGAGGCCAGTACACCGCGAGGCTAGAATTCGGTGACTCTCGCCTACATAGGTATGGTGGACTGAAGCGGCAGCGCAGCAGCACTAAACAACCTATAGAGACTCAGTAAAACTGGCGGCCATTAGAGAGGGAGAAGAAAGACCTATTTGGATCCAACCTGATAGTAACACGAAACATACCCATCCTGGTATTCCCCCTCGAGACCAAACGAGGAAGTCAAACCGAGGAACTCACACAGTTGGCAGTTTTATTCATTCCATTATAGTTGAAGTACTTACTAGTCAGACATAGATAACATGAGTCATCCTGATAGCAGAAGTAGTGGGCAGTTTTAATCACCATTCCGTTGTAGTTGGAACATTTACTAGTCAGATAGAATTGTCCTGAGGAATTCCAAAACCCAGCAATTGTTGGCACTTTTATCCCATTCCATTGGAGTTGCAATACTTACTAGGCAGGTACAACATGACACAGATCACCATAGATCCACCAGTTGTTGGCATTTTTATTATCCATTCCATTGTAGTGAAGCTAATTACTAGTCACATATTAAGTCAAAATTTATAACACTACTTTAGTTATGCTTGTCTATGATCAAGATACTGTGCTCCAAGTCGTCCATAACCGCGGACACGGCTTTCAGAAAGTTTTACCCTGCAGGGGTGCACAAATAGCAACACACACTCGATCAACCTCGGAAAAACCAACTCAAAACCCAACGAGGCTTTCACGACAAATCAATCACAGGATACATAAATATTTTAGGGGGCCACCCCACTAAGCTACCCGCAACGAAGTTGGCCGGCTCCGGAACGGACCCAGGGTTTGTGTGGACGGCTGTAAACGACTGGGAACCCGAAAGTGTGACTGGGCTTGTCGATACAGCGAAAACGTGCCATGATCCTAAACAGTACAGGTGCTCCACACACAATCGTAAATAAAGCAGTAATACATGGCATAGGTACAGGATAGTAATAAAGCCCCAAACTACTTTATGGCCCCAAGAAATAGAAATGAATCAAGCTCTGGCTCAGGGGGTCCATAAGGCCTCCCGGATGTGGATAGTGCGAATAGTCAAGGAACAGGTATCAAATACTCGGGGTCCTATGGGACACAAGTGAGCGTGGACGAACCAAATAACATATATTGCCCACCGATGCCTCTACATTAGTTATATCTAGCATTTTAATAGTTGTATTTAAAGTCATGATCATCTCCACCATAAACATCTGCCAACATTAAGCATCTCCACCAATAAGCATCTGTCAGCATTCCAACAATTGTGGTACTTGACAACACGAGATCGCACCTGAGCCAGCAACTACGACTCACAAGGCCAGCTATCTACCAAACACAGGTAATAGGAGGTGTCCAAGGCAATATAGAGGCTACACGGGATATAACGGGTACGGAACACTAAAGCATCGCAACACATATAGCAATAGATCAACAGGAGGAAATAAAGACTATAAATGCAAAATAGGTAGAAGGGGGGAGATGCTCGCCTGGGAAACACTGCCGACGGATCATATCTGGAGAACTTGTCGATACTCGCATCAACTCATCGGCCTAATCCGTGAAGAAGCAAACACTAGAAGAAACACCGGATGCAATATTTAATACTACGGCTGAAGATCCGGCATGCTTATGATATGATGCATGGCATGGCACAGATGCGGTGCAATTAGGCAATATTAAGCGGAACCGGGGTCCCGACGATTAATTGAATGGTTCAAGTTATTTAGATACCCCGCAATTTAAATGTTGTATTAACAGGGCGAAACATGGCATCGGTGCGCTACACCAATTTAAATGGAGTCCGGAATAAGACAAAAGTATCCCGCATATAGACTCCATATTTAATTAAGAGGTGAATCGGCATAATGCTCCTAAACCACATGATATGCATGTGAGATGAACAATTAATATGCAACAAGTTTTATCTATAGCATTTATAAAATAAGGGCTCGGGAAAAGGTTCACACATCTGGGTTTGGAAGATCCTGGGTTCTGGGGGTTCGGGGTTCGGACTCAGGGTTCGACGGGATCGGTCTCGGACAACGGAAGGAGAGCTTGGCGTTCTGGGAAGAAGGACTTGGTTTGGCGTCGGGGGCACATCGGATTCACCCTGGTCGGTGTCGATCTTGTCATCGCAAAGATCTTGTCAGGTCCACGCCATCGAGTCGGTCTTGGCGTTCGGGATGAAGAACTTGGCGTCCTTCGGTTCCATGTCGACGGTCTTGTCGTCTGAGAAGGAGTACTTGTTGTTCCATGATGGAGATCTCAAGGCAGCCGTGTCACTAGGTCCGGTAGGGGTCCTCGGCGTTCCTTTGTCGGCACACCTGGGGGTCTCGATGTCTTCGGATCCCATCTTGATCATCGGTCATGGACTTGTGTTGAAGTTCGTCAACGGACTTGGTGTCGGTTGTCTTTCGAAGATCTTGTCGGCACACTCTCGGCATGCAGATCTTGGTGTCACCTGGCTTGTCAGGAAACCTTCATGGGAACCGCTCGGGTACACAGGTACGACGCGCAGGTCTTGTCTTGGTGATGGCCTGTTTTGGGGAGCAGAAAACTCCAACCAATAGCTGATGCTACACGAGCGCCCTAACTCTTGGGGACCTGCAGAGCATCAACACGGGACGAAAGCAGCAACAGTGCTTGCAGCAGGACGGACGCGGAAGGCGAGGCAGAGCGGAGGCCGCGACGGCGCGTAGGCGGAAGGGAGGTGGGCGACCGGCGGAGGCGATGGCCAGGCGAGCTGGGCGCGAGGAAGGGCGGCGCCGGAGCTACGGGGAACAGGGTGAGGCAGGGTCGACGAGGTGGCCTGGCGCTTGAGGCGGAGGGGATCGAGCCGAAGGGAGGGAGGAGGAGAGGCTGGTGAAGAGCGTGGTGGGGGAGCCCACGGCGAGGGGAAGCGGCTGGCGACGCGGCGGCTTTGCGGGAGGAGGCGAGCGGACGGGGACGGCGGAGGAGAGCCGTCGGAGGCGGCGGGGTCGACGGTTGGCCGTGGCAGGCGTGTCTGCTGCGGGGGAGTGGGGCCAGGGCGGGATGGGGAGCTGCGCTGGATGGGGTGGCGTGCGGCAGGAGGTGACCAGGGGGTTGTCCTCTAGCGGGCAGCGTGGGGGCGCGCGCGGCTAGGCGGGAAAAGGAGGTGGTGCCAGGTGGTTGAGGTGGCGGCCTGGGATAGGCTGGGGTGATGTGGAGGGGGAGGGCTGGCGCGGGGTGCCCCTGTGGTTTTGTGCGGCGTGACCGCGTGTGTGCGTGAGTGTGTGTGCAACGGTTGGTGTGTGTGTTGTGTGGACAAGGGTAGGGGTAGATGGCTGAGTGGATGGGGTTTGGGGGTGGTCGGCCGGGCTTTCGGGCCTGGCGGGCTCCCCCCTAAAAATAATATAATTATTTTATTTAACACAATAAGACTTTTAGAACCTGTTTTTAGACGAAACGAAATATTCCGGAGACCCGGGTTTTTAATTTGAAATAAAGACGGGGCGATTAGAAAACAAAACCAGACTTTTCGAAAATAGTTTTTAACAAACCATGCATGATGATGACGATGCTAAAATGCAATGTGGCATGATGACATGAGCATGCGGTCATGATGATGCAATGCACAAAAACACAGCGATTTTCTAGTAGTGGTTTTAGCAGGATGCCACAGGTTCAAGCAGAACAAGACAAAATAACAAGTACACCCGACATCCCGGGGATCATATCTATGCAGAAGGTCCTTTGCCGTGCGGAGGATCCTAGCTGGTAGCAGTCTCGGGAAGAGGAGGCGCGTTGGCTGATCCGGCTGCGGCGTCGCCACCGGTCGGCTACGACGAAGCTTCCGCATCCGGAGTGCCGGCAGACTCCGAGTCGGTGAGGACCTCGTCGACGTTCGCGTAGTCGGCAATCTTGATGGCGGAGGCCCGGAGCTCCGGATGGGCCTGGCGGATGGCCGCGAGGTCGGCACCAGCACGGAAACCCCCGTCGATCTTCTCGACATGGGCGTCCTTGTACCAGGAAAGCATCAGGACCAGGGCCATTTCCGCCCTGGCTCGTGCCGCCAGATCCCTTAGGCGATCGATGGTAGCAGGTACCTCTGCCACCTTGGCCGCTAGCTGTGCCATCGTTTCCGGAACCAGAGCATCAGGCCATAGAAACGCGAAGATGGCCTGAGCCGCCTGGCGAAGGTTGGCGGCCTCCTCGCCAAGGAAGACGACCAACTCCTGGGCAGTCGGCTGCTCCCCGGGCCAGTTCTCCTGCAGCCGGTTATATGCTAGCAGGTCTACGTCGGGATAAAAGGCTATCAGAAAAAAGAATGTTAGTTCCGACTACCGGATCCAGAAAGACGAAGGGAGTCGGAGAGAAAAGTTACCATTCGTCGTGTGCCTGACCTGCATCAGCTCCTTTACTAGAGCCTTCTCCCGAACCATCAACCGTTTGACCTATTTCTCTTGGTCCTTGTTATGGGCCTCGAGGAGGTCAAATGCCTAGGCCCGGCTAGCGAGGGTGGCGTCGCGCTCCTTGACGGTGGCCTCCAGGACATCCATCTTGGCGTGCCAGTCCTTATTCTACAGCCAAAGCGTAGAATTGGACTTGCTCAGCCAGTCGTTCGCCTTCTTCAGACGATCGATTTCCCGCTGAGAGCACACCATGATGGCTGCAAAAAGCTGACTGTCAAAAAAACGAAGAAAAGGAAAGACCAAAGTATCCGGCTGAGGGGACTTACTCTGCGAGGTCCCGTTAGCAGCCGCAAGCTTCTGCTCCAGGGTCCGGTTGCCACCGGCTGCAGCCTCGAGCAGCCGGATCTCCTTCACTGGCAGCTCGAGAGTGGCAGCAAGGTCCGCCAGTGAAGCGGCGGAGGAGGAGTCATCGTCGATGGTGTTGGCAACCAGCAACTCCTTCGCCTCGGCCACCGGCGTCCGCCACTCCTCCCCCGGCTCGTCATCGGAGTTGTCGTCGGTGACAACCACGAGTCCTTGCCAGCGGAGGCCATCCATGCCGCCTCAAGAGAACTACCTCCACTTTGTGAAGAGGGCGCAGCCGTGTCCGGCTGCACCACCACAGTCGGCGAAGCGTCCCCTGCTCCGGCTACGGCAGTCAGATCAGCTTGAGGCGGGGGCGGAGACGGTGCCCTGGACGAAGGAGGGGGAGCAGAGGCAGATGCAGGTGACGCAGTGTCCGGCGCGCGGGGCAGCGAGCCAGTAGGCGCCCGCGCCAGGCTCGCGGTGCCAAAGGAGACTCGCGTGTTGGGCAGCGGAAAGCAAGAGAGAAGCAGAAGTAGATAAGCAAAAGACCAAAAAAGTCGTGCGAGGAAAGGAGGAAAAGGCAAAAGGGCCAGCAGTTAGCTTACCCTGACACCATGGGGGCGGCCCCTTCTTGCGACCAAGGCGGCTGGGCGAAAGGGTGCCAGTCCGACTCCTCTTGGGGGTCGGCTCCTCCACGGCGGTCTGGCTACCCTCGCCACCTCCTCCGCTAGACCGGACGGAGCCACTCCCACCAGCACCAGACCGACTGGAGCTGCTCCCGCTGGCACCGGACCGACTAGAATCGCCATCCGTCGCACGACACCGAGGCGGCTCGGGAGCCGGTGCGGCCTCCTCCTCCTTGTCAACCTCCGTGTGGGAGTCGACGACCGGCTCATCATTCCGGCTGGGGAAGACGTCGTCGTCCCCATCCGACTCCTTGCCGGACCAAAGAGCGCACAGCTCGGGCAGGTCAGGCGTGAAGTTCTGGAGAGGGGCCTCGCCCTCCTCCTGGAGGATGCAGGGGAACATCTGCCAAGGAAAAAGAATCACAAGAGATTAGCCGGACGGCAAAAAAATCGCAAGAAAGGAAATTTGGCTCGCGAAACTTACCCGGGGCGCGCGGTTGTCGTGGTTGTAAGGGACCAACCCGAACTTCCAGCCTTCCGGCAGCCGCTCCTTCGTGATCGTCCACACCCAATCCTTCAGGTTGTGGTAGCGGGGATCACGGCGGGACAACCGTGTCGGGTCCAGCCGGCCGGAGTAGAAGCACATCTTGTGCGCACGCTGCTGCAATGGCATCATCAGCCTGGACATCCAGCTGAGGGTGATGTCCAGGCCAGTCAAGCCAGCGGTGACGAGGGCGCGTTGTGCTGCAGCATCGCATCCGACTCCGCCTTCTCGCCATAGATATTCAGATCCCACTATTGCCGTAGATTCCACGTCTTGGAAAGCCGGTAGGTTGATCTAGTCCTCGGCGGTGAGGTTGCGGACGTAGAAGTACGACTGTTGCCACATTGGCACCGTGTCCTGCAACTGGAACTTGGGGTAGCCAGTTTGCATGCGGGAGTAGATGGAGGCGCCTCCGCACGTCACTAGTGGCCCCTTGGTGAATTGGACCTGCGGTCGGACTCGGAAGAGCCGGCAAAAGAGCCCGAGATCCGGCTGGACCCCGAGATAGCTCTCACAGAAGGCCACAAAGTGCACCAGCGTCCCGATGGTGTTGGTGCCTAGGTGGTAGAGGCGGAGGTCGAATAAAGCAAGAAAAGTGAGGAAGAAAGGATGCACAGGCAGCTTGAAGCCACGGGCAAGATGCGCGAGAAAAATCACCCGCTCCCCCTCCACCGGGTGCGGTGATTCCTCTCCCTCCGGCTCCAGCCGCACCTCCACCTCCGTGTCCGGCGGCAGCACGCGGGTGGCGCGGTATTTCTAGATGGGATGCTCTGTCACGGAGGAGCCGCACTAGGCTCCACGTTCGGCAACCATATCCGGCTCACGAGGAGGCGCTCCGACTAAAGAGTGGTGGTGGCCCATACCGTCGACGATGCTAAACGGGCGGCGCGGCAGACTACGGTAGCAGCAGCAGCAAGCGAGGCGACGCGAGGAAGGCAAGGGTGCAGGAGAAGATAGGGGAAGCAGCGAACGGAGGGATGAACCGCTCTCCCCGGGCGGCCCTTTAAAGACCCGGAAGTGGAACCGTCCACGGTGCCACGTGGCAACCACCCAGTCGCACCCTGCTCCCCACCGCGTAGGATCCTTTGCGCAGGCACGGGATGCGTAGACGATCCCGGAGCAGAAACCGAAGAGGCAGACGATAGTTCCCGAGGCGACGTGCGACGGGATGTTACACTGCCCGCCGCAGTGTAATGATGGCGCACGCGTGTGGCCAGCGTTAGCGCTGACGTCACGGGTAGCACAACCGCCAGGCGTAGCCAGCCAGAAAATTCAAAATGAAAGAGGAGCGTACGCACATTTCACCTAAGGGCGAAATCTACACGCGCTCGGGGGCTAGTGTCGGGGGGATTACCTCCGGATACCCCAACCAGACAAGAATCATGGCAGTCAGATCGCGTCCGGCTGGCTGAGCATAGCCGGACAGGAGCAAGTCGAGTCGGCTACCTCACGGTAGCCGGAACGGCGAGGAGCAGCCGGCTACATCACCGTAGCCGGTCTCAGTCAAGAGGACAGTGCGACGTGCTGCACAGTGCACGGTACGCCCTGGTACGATGACAAGACCCACAACTACCCGTGCATACCGAAGACTTTGCTGGGTGATGCGGGAACAGTGCCAGATGCTGACGACGGGCTCACACGGTGTTCACTATACCCACGACGACCTTACCACTTGTACCCTGATGGGATGTAAGTGTACCGAGTACTGTAGATGACCATCCGGCTAGGGCCCGCTTGTGGGACCCGCCAGCCGGACTGGCCAGTAAGACCGTTGCCTCTCTGCCTATATAAGGAGAGGCAAGGTTCCAGTAGAAGGGGTTGGGGTCAGTGCATTTAAGGCAGTAGCTAGAGAATACCACTCAAGGAGCGATTGTAGCCCGTATACCCCTCATAGTTAGATCGGCAGGAGTAGGAGCTTTACCTCATCACGAGAGCTCTAAACCTGGGTACTTCCCGTGTCTACCCACACTAGCTTGTATCCAATCCCGCCTGCGAACGCCGTCGATAGCTTCCCTGCTAGTCCCCACACCTCTATCTAACCTGCTTAGGTACCGCCGTTCCCAATACAACGACATTCGTAGAACAAGAATCTCATGTTTTGTGTATTTTTGTCTTCCAGGGAACTAAACAAAGTCAAATTGACATGGTATTTTTCCAGGATTATTTTTTCACAAAGACGATGACCTGGGGAACTTGGACCTCACGAGTGGGGACCGGAGGCCCAAAAGAGGACATTAGGCGTGTCCTAAGGGGCCCATGCCACCCATGATCGTTTGCACCTCGAGCATCACCAATCGTCCATCTTTAGCCCTAATTCAAAATTCTGACCTAAAAATGCCTATAAAAAGGTCCCCCAACGCGTCCTCATAGGATGTGGCACGAAAACACAGAGCACCAAAATAGAGACAGAATCAGGGAAGATTGGAAGGGGAACACCGCCATATCCGCCACCGGTGGAATCTCTACCTTCTCCAGCATCTTGAGCATCATCACCATGATGAAGAGGGAGCAGTCCACCTCTGGACTATGGTTTGTGGCAGTAGATTAATCTATTTCTCTCTTGTTCTATCATTTTTTTAGTACCATATGAGCTATCAACATGGTTATGGTCATCTATGTAATTTCTATGTGGTAGATTATTATTCTATGAGTTGATATTTAAGATTGGATTTCTATTATGTGTAAGATGCATTGATATCCCGTTCTTAATTACTTATTTTGATCCAACATGTATGAGAGAGGGTGTGTGTATTAGTTGGAGTAACATGGTGATGGTGATTGTGTAGTGACATCAAAATTCGAGATCCACTATGATTTTTACCTTTCTTTTGTTATCTCACTAGGGATTAAGTTAATGCATGTGTAATAATATCATCTAACTACACCCAAGATGATCGTATTTGTTCAAGGTATCACATGTATTATTCAAACATAATGTCAAAGTACCAAAGGCTATACTCTATTTATTTTTAAGTCTAGATTGCATGGAGTTTTCCCTTTCTAGAGTATAAGTGAGACGTGTTGCATCATCTTTAAAATAGGACGTGATGCCCGTATGAATGTTTATACACATAATAAGTATTATCAATATTATATTGTTTATGAATTATTTTATGTCCCTTATAACTTATGAGAGAATAACAAGTGAACCCGTGTACTCTGGTCCACTTTTTATTATTAGAAACAACTTTCCATTACTTGAATTTTCTTTTGTATTTCCATTAAATCCGAAAATAAAAAACACTTTTACTATTAGAAAACACAAATAAAAACCCAAATAGAATTTTAATTTTATTGTTTTTTACTTTCCTTGCCTAGTCATGGATTGTTTACTTTTATTTATCTATAGTTTTATTTCATTTTACTAATACAAAACCTTAATAACCATACAGTGGAGTTGGGACACAAAAAATACTTTGTTTTGTAGATTGCTTGAAGAAGACAAGAGGGAAAGTTCTTAAGTCAATTCTCCAAGAGTTCGAAATAAACCCTCGAGTCATCCTTGTAGGAAAAATATACTTGCTACAAAACTCTATGCTTGGAGTACTAGCAAGTTGGTACAAACGGATTTGTTGCAATCATCCCCCCGGTCAGGCCCCATTCGTACCCCGTGGACCTTTACGTGCACCTCCCGCTAAAGATCCGACTAAACCAGCCGCCGTAGCTAAGGTCAAGAAGGACCTCACGGAGGAGCAGCGGAAGGAGGAGATGAGGAAGAGGGGCATTCGGAGAGATAGGTCCAGGAGACGCCTAGCAGTTGTCCAAGCCACCCAGGAAACAGCCGCTATCCTCGAGCACACGGCATCCATTCATGCAAAGGCCACCGCCGCACAGGCATCCACCCTACTCATGCTAAAGCAGCATCACTTCGACGCCTTTGTCGTACCTTTAGCAAGCTCCAACTCGTCCGCGAACAAGATATCGACTGGTGACGCCGCCTACTGCGGGTATACGGGGCACGACATGGTGCCATCCTCGCCGGAAATCGGGCACTCCTTCCCGGCGGTGAGAATCTTTGATGGCCTTGATCGAACGGCAGTAGCTCCTCGTCCAGCAGCAAAACCTCGAGGACGGTGCCTGCCCTCAGCATGCCCGCCCCCCGCAACATGTTTGGTGAAATGTTGGACCTAACTATGGCTACCTAGGTATGATTCTAGTCCCTGGTCATGTCCTGGTCGTGTAGTCACTGTACTATGTGTGAAAAACCTTGCCCGTAGGAAACCCAACAAGGCACCGAACAAGGTACCCAACAAGACCAAGATGGCATCTCAATTGATCTAGAGCCTTTGTTCAATGCCGAACTCTAAAAGAAAAATCAAGGCCATAGCAAAAGTACTGGCGCTTACATAGACCTCGAGGATGAGATGCTTTGTGAGGCATGTATGGAAAATGGGCAAGGTCCAATAACCGGTGTCGAGAAAAAGGGAGGGGATTTTTGGAACCAAGTGTGGAAGTTCTTCCATGAGCATAGATATTTTGGTGAGCATATGTTTGAGAGTGATCATAATGAGAACTCTTTAACGAAAATATGGGCATTCATCTCCGAATAATGCACCATATTGTGTGCTCCATATGACCATGTCAAGGCAAGGCCCGTGAGTTGCACTGGTGCCGAAGACATGGTATGTTACTTGGGAAGTTTCTTACCCTTGCATTCATACCTTACTTGCAATGTTCAACATCAAACTTGTTGTGTAGGTATGGCACGATTTGGAACACTTCAATACATGCCACGAGAAAAAAGCTTTCACAATGTCTCATTGTTGGAGAATGCTCAAAGATTGCGAGAAACAGAAGGAGCTCTATGCGCGAAGTGCAAAGGGAGGAGGCTCGGGAGTCATCATCGATGTTGAAGCGCCAACCCAAAGTGGTGTTAAAACGCCAAGGCCGAGGGGAAGGATGAACTCCAAGCTAGATGCAAAGCGTGAAGCTTCGTCTTTTGCTATCCAAGAGACATTGAAAGAGTTGATAGCTAAGAAGGAGGTGTCCTCGGACAAGAGGGAAGAGAGGAAACACACTAAAAGGGAGGATGCGGCCAAGAACTACTATGTGATGCAAACGAAGCGTCTCAATTTCAGCTATTGGTCAGATTGAGGTATTAAACCCAGAATTGGTACAATGTTTGAGATTTCAACTATAAAATTTTCTATTTGAATGTTGTTCCAGATGATCCTTGGTTCAGTTGATAAATTAAACCCAAATTTGGTTTATGCATTGAACTAGAAAGTAAAATTGCATATTAATTGTCTGCTTCAATTTTGCAGTACATATTATTTGTTGTATAAGAAAGGGATATTGTGATCAATGAAGAATTCATCCCAAAAATAATTCGATTTGGCACAAGATGTATTTCGGATACAAATTATAACCACACAAGATATTTTATATGGAGAAATATCTATATCTTCTTATAAAATAGACCCCCACTAACTATTCTATCTCAACATGCAAGCTATCCACATCACCTACTTTAATAGCCACTTAAAAGTCCATGTCATCCCACTAACAATTATTTATAATAGTGTATTTTACATGTAAACTAATCCATGTCATCTATTTTCTTCCATCCAACTATTCACGTCACCAATTTATGTTTATCAAATATATGGTAATTTTACATCAATTTAATTTACGATTTTAACTAATTTGAACAAATTCAATATTTCTCTATAAATTCTTTTAGAAAACTTCAAGTTCTATACGTATTACACCTTTTTATTTATACAATGTAGTTTTTGAAGAGATTTCCACTGCAACGTGCGGGGTTTTTTCTAGTTTTTCTATATACATGGTAGTACTACTTCCGTTTTGGAGTGAACTGAAAGCTTCACACGTACAAGACTTGTAATGTTCAACCAAGAATAGTTCTTCTCAACCATGAGATTTGGCAGTTAATAGGAGTATTTGTTTCTACGAACTTCATTTTTAACCGATCTGTAAGTGAACATTCCAGGTCTGCATACGAACTTCATTTTTAACCGATCTGTAAGATCCTCCACTGTTGTCAGCACCACCACTCCCTTGGTGCAATCACCCGGTCTGCATAGGATGTGCCGTTGTGCCCTATTTACCACTCCAGTGAAACCCATCTGCTGACCAAATGACATGATTTGGTAGACCATACTTCTTACAGCCCATGTGAGTAGTGTTGTTTCAAGAGGGCAGGTGATTTGGTTCTTTTGTTAAATATAAAACTGTGTGATGGTTTGACACAACTGACTAATGTATTGGTTTGGTTTCTAATGCTCAGGCAGGTCTCATGCTTCTTAATAAGATTGTCTGCTGTGGAGTCCAATAGACTCAGAGATAGCATCTCAAGTGACTGTAGCTGCAAAGGTTATCATCAAAACAAGGCGAGCAAGTGAGAGCTGATTGTTTTAGTAGTTGCAAGTTATTTTCTTGATCCATAACCCCTGCAAGTGGTATGGTTTTATTGCTATTTCGCGGAGATTTTTACCTAGGCTTTTTTATCAATTTGATACCATTTCAAGTGTTGTGTAACTAGAATATTTCAGAATTCGGCAAAAACAGCTAGCTACCTACAAACCCTTGTCAGCAGTTTAGCTCATCTGGTACATCCACCCTTTCGGCTGGTGGGTTGCTAGCAATATCAGGTGTAATATACGCTGGCATCACGACAGTTCGTAGCATTGCAACAAAATCACAGAATTCGTGAAGCAGGGGACAACAGACTATAGCTGCATCCTGCAGATCAGTCTGAGCAGTTGCATTCACCAACAATAGCAAGGCAAAAAACTAAGAGTCTCTTTCTGACATTAACACATCTTGCAATTCTAATTCATAAATTACTTGATATTCGGATAGCTAAAGAGAGCTTTTTATTTTAAACAACAACATCTAAAACCCAGAGGTGCAAAATCGAGATTCGCATAACATGGTGGCGATGTTGAGGACTTGCTTCAAGTAGTAAGTTAATATTATGTAACAATAGTTGAGGTGTGCGTTGCACGTGCCAGCTTACTAGTGTATGAACTATGTGTCACTTTGCGACAGAGGCTGCTAGACTCGTATCAAGTGGTCAAGAACTACTATGGGATGCAAGTGAAGTGTAGACTCGTATCAAGTGGTCAAGAACTACTATGGGATGCAAGTGAAGTGTCTCGAGATAGAAGAGATCAATGCCCGGTCAAGAGTAAGGAAGCTAGACCTCAAGAAAAAGGAAGTCGATCTCTCCATACTTGTCGAAGAAAATTGAATCATGACCACGAATCTCACCAACACAGAGCCAATTCAACGCTTGGTTCGAGAAGAAGAGGAATATGACCTTTGATCGAGGCTGTTGGACTCGTATCAAGTGGTCATCAAATTTGGCGCAAATTTGATGTCAACTTCTATGTTTGGAATTGTATCAACTTCTACTTAAAAAAGGCCGGCCGGATAAATGGGGAATACCGTTGGATGCATCGACCAGAACTGCATGGACAACGGCTCAAGGTTGTCCTTCCCGATCCGCAAGCGGACCAAATCGGTTAAAAGACAATGTCCGAAATGCAGTCCACAGTTTTTTTCCCCTTACCTCCTAGCACCGTTTTGGATATAACCTTTTCTCTTTGCCCTACGATGGAACATCATTTCTTTGGGTACAAATGCTGAGTACACTCTCGTTTTCAAAAGAAAAAGAGAGTGAACAGTATGCTGGGTTTGCACGATTTGTTTACAACGTCGACATGAAAAAAAAAACTAGCAAAAGAATCGCCTGGGAAGGTATGCAAGAGAAGCTAACCAGTTTCGGTTTGATTTCTTCGAATTGAACAGCGACAAGCGAGCTGACATGGACAGATCAAGCTAATTCATGACGCGGTCCGATGGTAGCCATGACGAGGCTCGATGTAGTAATGATTGTGTCTCCACGCCGATGTGGAGAATTACAACCCACACGCCACAACTATCCGAACCACTAGCAATTATCAGTAGTCGTCTGGATTACGGCAGTCAGTGGGAAATGGAATGGGAAGCGATGGCGGTTCGGCGTGATGGCGTAATGAAAGAACGGAGCTATATTCGGTATACATCACGTGCTAAAGTTGGAATGATATGCAAGCAAACTAAAGAAGGGAACTGGCCTAACAACTAAAATTCATACAAGAAACCCTACAGGAACCTATACAAACGGGAATGCAAGTTTTGTTTCTCAAGAATACGCCCCCAAAAAAATTGTATAAAATTCAATAGAAGAAGAGACCAAGATAGCTGGTGCAGCCTCAAGATACTATACATGATACAACTACAACGCAGCCATGTTTACAAAACGACCCAAACCCCTATAGCGACAAAGACTCGCCTCGCATCGTCTCCCACGAATTGCGAGGGGACGATACGCCTAGCTGCTAGGCCACCTCACGGCGTAAAACGGAACTCGAGGAGACCGACTCCAACTCCAATATGACATAAGAGCATCTTTAGCAGATCCCTTATCCGTTCATCCAAACCCCCCACGTCCCGCCTCCCGTCAACGGAAAATTCCTCCGCTTGTGCATGGATTTGCCGAGCCGACGGATTATCCCCTATTTAACTTGTTATTTGTAGATGGACTTAGACCCTTGCGAACAATTTTTGTTCGATGATTCGTCGTCGTCCGACGACTCTAACATTGAGATGCTGCTTGTGAACCACCGGCAACAAATGATGGTGCCCCTTCTCCCCTTCATGGAGACAGAAAACGGCAAGAGGAAGAGGCGATGAGGCTCCAAGGTCGGTCGCCTTTGCACCCCTCGCAACCACAAGTTGGGAGACGACATGCTCATGAGCGATTATTTCGCCGAGGTACCTACACACCCGCCTCATTTTTTCCTAGACGCTATGGGATGCGTCGATCTCTGTCCGTCAAGATAGTGCAACCTTGCGAGGCAAAATCTCGTTACTTCACCCGCCAGAGAGATGTTGCGGGGTTGCTTGGGTTCAGCCCGTACAAAAAAATCTCCGCAGCGATGAGAGTGCTCGCTTATGGAATTCTGGCTGATTATGCCGACGAATATCTTCGCATAGGCGAAGATACAACTATAGAAAGTGTTTGTAGATTTGCTAAGGTGATGATATGAGTATTTGGTCCGGACTATCTACGAGCACCGAATGAGGAAATTACAATTAGGTTGATGACGATGAACGAGAAAAAAAGTTGGCCTGGTGATGAGGGGTAACCTCGGCAATGTCCATGAAGAGGGACTTAGGGTTTTGCAGAAAAGAGAACGCTGGGGATTTCATCGGATATCAGGAGAACAATGGCCTCAAAGTCGCCTGAATATTTGGTGAATCGCTCTATTACAAATCGCTTGGGGATTGTTTAGTATCCTCGCCTAAGCCTCTTCCGTCCTATATATAATATGGCGTGTCTCAAAGCTGTATGAGGATAGATTACATACATGTAATTACATTTCTCTTTCCTAATACAACTACAGCCTTTGTCGGTTCCTCTTTTGGGCCATCATCTTGATTTTTCATGGACCGTAGGCCTGTATACAGTCAGGGTAGTAAGTCATAAGCATCCGAGTAATCATACCTATGTCAGTAGCCCCCGAGACTCTAACTAAACCGCAGGTTTCAGGTTGAGTCTCAAAGACATTTTTTAATTCTTTTCCTTTATTTCTTTACATTTTTAGCTTTATAGGGATTTGGTACAACGAGCCTGATGCATCCGATGGATCGGGAAATAGTTAATTACCCCTGGGAAAAAACAAAGTTGTCCTACGTCAAATTCAAGTCCCCAGACCTGAACTCAGAATTTATTACTGGTATAATTCAGTTCGGGCCACTAAGGTCTTCTCGAATAATGAATTCCAGTTCTTATTTTATCGGGTACCCAACGCATCCGTCGGGATTTTTCATCGTATCGTAGATACGAATATATTACTGGCAGAGTGCATTCTTTTGCGATTTCTAGGCCACACAGGACGAATCCCAGGGTCTTACCTTCATATTTTTTAACACGGCATTCAGATTTTTGTCGCGTTTGGGTGTGATCCGAGATTATTTGCATTTTATTTTTGCTAGAGGCCTGATAGTTTCTTATACATCCTCCCATAGGAGTGTTTATCTTTATCAGGTGCGCGTCAGCGCTACTAATAGGAGTAGCCCCCAGGCTATGTTCGGATGTATGCATCAGGACATAGGCTCGAAAATCTTTTGCTGTGTCATCAATGTTTCTGTAAATATTTTTTTGAGTGCGCGACCAGCGCTCCCGATAGGAGTAGCCAATCTTTGTTTTCGACTGTAGTCTCAATCTTTATCATGGAGGAATTTTACTTCGACTCTCTAATTGTTTCGGGTGTGTATCCTTTCCACTGAAGCGTTCTTATCATGACGTCACCAATGATGAAATTTTTGATTCTCAAAAGATATGTTTTTGACGAGACGTGTCAAGCGTGGGCCTGTGCTGCAGTGATGATGACGCGTGGTGGCGTATTCAGCGGAGTTTTCAGACTACACGTCCCCATTTTTGTGTGAATATCGAGGCGACATGCGGTGTTCTCTCATTTTTACCATAGTAATAACTTCTTAAGATATTTTCCTTTACGGAATCCGTTGATACGTTTCATCGTCATGTGTCTTTTGGACGGTTTGATTTTACAACGAACGGTCCAAGCTGTGTACTTTGCTCTTTATAAGGGGAAGGGGATTTCTTTTACCTCTTTTTACCCCGTCCTTGCTAACTTCATCTTCCTCCTTGCGCCCTTGCCTTCCTCCATCCTTCTTGCGAACTCCTGCTTTGCACTAGCTGTCGCTCCTTCATCGTCATGGGTAAGAGCAAGGTGTGAACTTCTTCCTCGGCTGCCAAGGCTACCGGGAAGAGGGTCGTTAGATGGGCCCCTTCCAAGTGCATGACATGGGAGCTGCACGAGGTGCGGAACTCCGGCCATCTGACGGAGGGTACCTTCAAGCTTTCTAGGGATGAAGCTGCTCCAATCTCCGAATCGAGTTGGAGGGTAATGTAACTACCTCGGTAAATTACGCTCTTAGTTACATGCCTGGATGAGCGAAAGTGGTTAAAATAGTATGGTGGGGCCCAGGGCCACTCACGGTAGACCTTTCGATCGTCCTAACCACTTTCAGAACATCGGGACAAGAACGAGCGGCGTAATCGGCAGGCGAAGGGATCAACTACATACACAAATGAGTATGTATCCAAGCCACATACAACAGTCCTCAGAGCCATTCCATCTAAAAGAAATAGAAATATTGCAACGCCATACGGCAAGATTCAAATATCCTAGATAGAGATAATAATTTAGGATAGCTCCTCATACAACAAACATCAGAGTATCAGGCAGAAGCAGAAAACAAGATCCGAGTACGGATAAGAAGCAAATCGGCATAAGATGCCCCATAAATAAACACATCCCGCCCACAGATCTCACGGATCCCCGTTCCCGGAATCTCTACACCGAACGATCGTTGCCAACATCATCTATCTCTTCCACCCAATATCCATCTTGCGGGTACACCTGTTCATCTGAATCAAACAATTTATCGTGTGAGACCCTAGGGGTACTCAGCAAGTCTTTATGCCACTAAAGGGGACACAACCTGGGATGACGCAATTGCAGCAAAAGATGATACCTAACAATTCTACAGATACTCGCTAACCATCCGCCTAACCAATGATAGACGGATGTCCGTTAATTAAGAACAACAGTTATAACAGTATAATTAACAGATCCATCCTCCTCCTCGCTTACCAACGAGGAAGCGGACGAACAACCCCCATCATCCGTTGACAGTTTTATTAACCATTCCATGAGTATTGCACTATTTACTAGTCAAGTACTTAGTCAAATAAAAAGCGGTACTTTAGTTATACTTGTCTATGATCGAGAAACTGTGCTCCAAGTCGTCCATAACCGCGGGCACGGCTTCAGAAAGATTTACCCTGCAGGGGTGCACGAATAGCAACACACACTCGATCAACCTCGGAAAAACCAAATCAAAACCCAACGAGGCATTCACGACAAAGCAATCGCAGGGTTCAGAAATATTTCAGAGGGCCACCCCAATAAGCTACCTGCAACGAAGTTGGCCGGCTCCGAGACGGACCCAGGGTTTGCGACGATGGCTGTAAACGACTAGGAACCCGAAAATGTGACTGGGCTTGTCGATACCGCGAAAACGTGGCGCGATCCAAAACAGTACAGGTGCTTCTCGCACAATCTTAAATAAAGCAGTAACATGGCATAAGTACAGGATAGTAATAAAGCCCCAAACTAATTGTGGCCCCAAGAAATAAGAATGAATCAAGCTCTGGCTTAGGGGGGTCCATAAGGGCTCCCGGATGTGGATAGTGCGAATAAACAAGGAACAGGAATCAAGTACTCAGGGTCCTACGGGACACAAGTGAGCATGAAAAACCAAATAACAGATATTGCTCACCGGTGCCTCTTTCATTAGTTATCCCATTACTACTCAGGTTATGTTGTTTAGGTACCTCATTATTCATCAGGCACTCACATACCCTACACATGCTTTTCTACGACTCGCGTGGCTCAAACAACTCCTGTAGTAATGGTTCATGGGATGGGGGAACAAGCTTCGGTGGGGTTTAAAAGTAAAGGCTATGGAGTACTTGGGATTCAATTTAATGCAATCGCGACTCAATGATGCAAGAATAAGATAGAGGAAATAGGTACTGTATGTATACAAGCATGTGGTAGTGCTTGCCTGGCAGCTCAGTTGAAGCGAGAGATGGATTTGGGTAGTACTCCTGTGATTCCTGATAATTCTCCTGCTGGGCGTCTATTCGAAGAAGAACAAAACAAACAAGGCCAATATAAATAAAGTGCACAAGCATATGAATTAAAATGCGGCAAGCAAACAAGCATGCCATGATGAATGATGCACAATTTACATGGCATTAAAGTAGCATGGCAAGGGTGAGGTGTGGTGCAAGAATTAAAGCATTTTATTATTTAATTAGTCCAATTTTTATTGCCATAAACAGTTCAGATTTGTAAGAATGACATGATGCATGCTTCAATTCAGAACAAGGACTGCATAAATAGAAAGGGCTCGTCGCGCTGATCGATTTAGACATATTATTTGTCAAATTTGAAGTTATAGAATTAAAGTTATTAATTTATTAAGAAAAAGGGCATGTTATTGTAATCTTAATCATCTCGAAATTTTAAAGTGTTCAAACAATATTTTGAATGGCATATTTGAATTCCTCACATTTTTCTGATTCAAAAACATATATTATTTGTATTATTTGGATTTGTAAATTAAAAGTTATTTGAAGACTGATTTGAATTTGAATTTTAAATCAATTTTGAATTTGTTTTATCTAATCAGCTAGACAGGAAAACTTTTGTCACCCAGGCAAACCTAGCCACAGCCACTGACGCGAGGGCCACTGCTGACTGGGGCCACGCGCGCGAGAAAAATCTTTTGCTACCGCGGCTTAGCCAGCCCAGGCGCTGACATGCGGGCCCGACGGAGATGTAGGTCCCACGTGATAGCGAGGGGCAAGGGTGGACCACGTCGCGCAGCGGGGGAGGAGTGCAGGTTGAGGGCCTGGGATGCTGGGGGGTTTTCTGCAAGTTGACAGGCGGCTGGCAGGTGGGGGCACTGGGCTACTAGGGACCTGGGCGTGATCGACAAAAGCGCGGGGGTTCTTTTTGGAAAATCGCCATTCGAGCTCTTCTCTGAATCTGGCGTCTCTTCTCTGATCTGCTAGAGCCGGCGGCGGTACCATCTTCCGACGAGGTTGGCGGCGGTTGTGCTGAGCAACTCACTTCGGTGGCCAAAACGAAAATACAGAGGGGTATACCGGCTACCACTTTCGTTCAGGGCTCGCGGGCGGGGAAGGGTTGCAACGGGCGGTACAGGGACGGGAACAGAGGCCCACGGGCGCGGCTTTCAGAGGGTCTACTGCAAGCGCGAGCGCGCGGCGGCGACGGTGACCACAAACCGGCGGCGGAACGGATGCATAGAAGAAAAAAAGGAAAGGGGAAAGAGAGGTGGCGCTCACCTCGATCGATTCCCACCGGAATCGAGGCAGGAGGTGGTCGGAGCGGAGGGGATGGCGGGGCTGCTGCGGTGGCGCACGGCTCGCTGGCGAGGGGGGCAGCGCCGAGTGGTCCTGGGTCGACTGAGCAGGCTGGAGTGACTCCTCGTTCTGCGGCGGGGCCCCCGACGAGTTCTCAGACACCAGCTTGGACGGCACCGGCGGCACAGAGCATTGTCTGACGGCGGCGTGGTACGGTGGAGAAGGGGAAGGGAGAACGAGGACGGCAGCTAGGGTTCACAGCACAGCGCGAGAGGATAAGGGCGGGCGGATCACGTGCTCGGCGTGCCTGCTGACGCGGATGACGACGGGGGAGACGGCCACCTGCTCCTCTCCGTCCGAGCAGAGGAGAGAGGAGGGCGAGACGGCGTCAGAGGCAGGAAGAAGAGGAACAGGGGTATATGGCGACGGCCTGACGGCGAAGAGGTATCGGGCTAGGGAGGAGGTTGGGCCGCGGGTCGGCGCTGCTGCTGGGCCGCGGACAGGTAGGGAGGGTTGCTGCTGGCTAAGCTGTAGGTAAGGTTTTTCTCTTTTTATTTCTTTTTATTTTATTATCTGTTTTGATTTTTATTTTGATTTGTTACAGATTTAAACAACCCCAAGAAATATTCTTTTGGAAGTTTTTGCATATTTTGAATAATGGAACAGGGCTAGCTAGGGAGTGAGGAGAGGGCTTGGATTTAGGCTAAGATGAGGTGAAAAAGTAATAAAAAAATAGAAGGAAATAGCTTATGGGAAAAAGGCCTCTCTTGCATAATGAATGGAAAAGAATAAAATGGTGTAGATGAGAATATGGAGATGGTGGAGAGACATGTAGATGATCCCACAAAGAATGGACCACTAAAACAAAGGAAAACCAATGGGACAAAGGTGGTGATGATGGTTGCATGGCCCATGCAAAAATAATAGTGCCATGATTTAATTGGTGAAAACAAAATAATAATATGGCATTATTCTGATGCATTCCCAAGAAGTGGAATAAAGGACAAGCAAAAGAAATGTTAGAATTAGATCCACCCCATTCACATGAGCTAAGAATAAATTCCAAAGATAAGAAACACAAGCTCATGGTAATTGGAATGGTGGAATTATAAGGTGGTGAAAAGAAAAGTGATGGAGTTGAATAAAATATATGCCCCCAACTCAACTTGGGCATTTAGACAATATAGCAATAACCAAATACAAATAATAATGCATATGAGAGAAGAACCAATGAAAGAGGGTTTTATATGATGCTCAAATGCAAGGTGGCATGATGACATGAGCATGATATAATTATGACGCAACAATTATATATAGGAAGTAGCCATTATCTTACTAGACCAAGTAGCATTAGAATTGTTAGACAATTGGGATGCTACAACTGTCCCCCAATAAACAGGAATCTCGCCTCGAGATTCTAGGAAGAAGAAGACTCAAAGAGGGTAGGGTACTTGGCACGGAGCTCATCTTCACGTTCCCAAGTGGCTTCATCAACGGAATGGTGCGACCACTGCACCTTGCAGAACTTGATGGACTTGTTGCGAGTCCTTCTTTCTGCGACTTCTAGAATTTTTGTGGGGTGTTCTTGATAAGACAGATCTTCTTGGAGATTAATGAGTTCATGGTCCACGGTCCTGTCGGGATCCTTGAAGCACTTCTTGAGTTGAGAGATGTGGAAAACATCATGGACTTTGAGTTGTTTAGGGAGCTCAAGGGCATAAGCAACTTCTCCTCTTCTTCCACGAATTTTGAAAGGACCGATGTATCTAGGAGCCAGCTTTCCTTTGATACCAAAGCGGTGCGTGCCTCTCATGGGAGTGACACGAAGGTACACAAGATCACCAGGGACATACTCCATGTCCGTGTGTTTTCTGTCATAATTGCTCTTCTGGCGACTTTGAGCAATCTTCAGATTTTCAAGAATGATGTGAACTTTCTCTTCCGCTTGAGTTACAATGTCGGGGCCAAACAATATTCTTTCACCTGCGCCCGACCAACCAATCGGAGTTCTGCATTTGCGACCATAGAGAGCCTCAAATGGTGCCATCTTTAGACTTTTTTGGAAACTGTTGTTGTAAGAGAATTCAGCATAAGGAAGACATTCTTCCCACTTCATGCCGAAAGAGATAACGCAAGCACGGAGCATATCTTCCAGAATCTGATTGATCCTTTCAACTTGTCCTTGCGACTGAGGGTGGTAAGCTGTGCTGAAATTTAATTTTGTTCCCAAGGCATTTTGGAAACTTCCCCAGAACTTGGAAGTGAAGATGCTTCCACGGTCTGAACTGATCTCAAGAGGAACTCCATACAGAGAGACAATTCTGTTGATATAGAGCTCAGCCAACTGAATTGCAGAAATTGTTTCCTTGACTGGAAAGAAGTGAGCTACTTTGGAAAGCCTGTCAATGACAACAAATATTGCATTGTTGCCCTTCTGCGACCTTGGAAAACCAGTGATGAAGTCCATCTCTACTTTCTCCCATTTCCATTCCGGAGGCTTCAATGGCTGTAGAAGACCGGAAGGTTTCTGATGGACAGCTTTAACTCTACGACAGACATCACACTCCGAGACATACTTGGCACAATATCGTTTCAAACCAGGCCACCAATATTGTGTTTTCAAGTCCATGTACATCTTAGTGCTGCCAGGGTGGATAGAAAGAACAGAATCATGCGCCTCCTTGAGAACTTGCTCTCTTAAACCCGGGTAGTTCGGAACAAACATCCGGTGTTCAAAGAAAAGAGTGCCTTGGTTGTCAACGTGGAAAGACTCGTACTTCGGAAGCTGAATGTTGGAGATGATCTTTTTAGTGTAAGGATCACCAAGTTGAATGGAACGGACCTTTTCTTTCAAGAGAGGTGTTGCTAGAAGGTTCAGAAGATAACCTTGATCCACAATTTCAAGGTTTAGCTTGCGGAATTCCTCGCACAAGAGGGGTTGTTGTTCTTCCACCATGAGGTTGTTGACATAAGCTTTTCGGCTGAGAGCATCGGCCATGACATTGGCTTTTCCCGGAGTGTAGTTGATGGTCAAATCGAAATCATTGATTGTTTCAATCCACCTTCTCTGACGAAGGTTGAGATCAGGCTGTGTGAATATATACTTCAGACTCTTGTGATCAGAAAAGATCTCACAACGGTTGCCAAGCAAGTAATGCCTCCATACTTTCAAAGCAAAGACAACTGCTGCGAGTTTGAGGTCATGTGTAGGATAGTTGATCTCATGCGTCTTCAACTATCGAGAGGCATAAGCAACAACTTGTTTTTCTTGCATAAGGACCGCACCCAATCCTTGCAATGAAGCATCACAGAAAATCTGGAAAGGCTTTGATGTATCTGGAGGAACCAAGACTGGTGTGGAAGTGAGCTTCTCTTTGAGTGTTTCAAAGCTTGCTTGACATGCAGGAGTCCAAAGGTATTTCTTGCCTTTCTTGAGGAGATCGGTAAGAGGCTTCGCGATCTTCGAGAAATTTTGAACGAAGCGACGGCAGTAACTGGCCAAACCAAGGAAACTCCGGACTTCTTTGACATTTATGGGTGGAAGCCAGTCCATAATTGTCTTAATAGTTTCTGGGTTGACGGCAATGCCCTTGGCAGAGATGACGTGACCCAGGTAGGTGACTTGAGGCAGCCAAAACTCACACTTGGAGAACTTTGCATACAGGCGGTTCTCACGAAGTTTGTTTAGGACACACCGAAGGCGTTCTTTGTGTTCTTCTTTTGACTTAGAATAGACTAGAATGTCATCCAGATAGACTACAACGAACTTATCAAGATACTCCATGAAAACCGAGTTCATAAGCCTCGAGAAGGTGGCAGGTGCATTGGTGAGGCCGAAAGACATGACCGTGTACTCATACAGGCCATAGCGGGTGGTGAAAGTTGTTTTAGGAACATCTTCCTTGCGGATCTTGATTTGATGATAACCACTTCTCAAATCAAGCTTAGAGAATACCACATCTCCAGCTAGCTGATTGAAGAGATCATTAATCCGCGGAAGGGGATATTTATTTTTGATGGTTTTAGCATTGAGTGCCCGATAGTCAACACAAAGTCTATCAGTCTTGTCTCACTTCTTCACAAAGATGGTTGGACTACCCCAACAAGAAGTACTGTGCTGAATGAAACCCAACTTTTCTTGTTCATCCAACTAACGTTTGAGTTCAGCCAACTCAGCAGGACCCATTTTATAAGGCCGCTTGGAAATAGGAGCGGTACCAGGTTCAAGTTCAATGACAAACTCAACCTCACGATCCGGAGGCATACCTGGCAACTCTTCAGGAAAGACATATGGGAACTCACAGACTACAGGAACACTCTGAATACCTTCCATAGCATCATCATTCAGAGCCGCCAAAGAATAAAGCTGAATTGCAGGAGTCAGACTTGGAGAATAGACTATATGGCCTTCATGAATTTTCAGAGAAACCGAACGTTCAGCATAATCAATCACAGCTGCATTTGCTGTCAACCAATCCATGCCCAAGATAACATCAATATCCGAATTGCCCAGAATAATTAAGGAAGCCGGAAACGAAGAGCCACCAATCTCAATTTGATTGTCACGGCTGATTTTAGAAGCCCTCATGTTTGAACCAGGAGATTGCACCATGAGGCGAGTTGGTAAAGCATCAGAAGGTAACCCATTACTCTCCGCAAACTTGTATGACACGAAAGAATGTGAAGCACCAGAATCAAATAAAACTCGTGCAGGAACTGAGTTAACAGGAAGCATACCCATGACAACTCCAGGTGCATGCTCAGCTTGAGCAACGTTGACACAGTTGGCACGAGCAACCGTAGACCCAGGCTTGGTGTTGATGTTGAGAGCCCGAGGTGGAGGTGCACGAATCATAGGAGCACTTGCCGCAGGTCTTGGAGGTGGTGGTGGAAGAGCTTTGTTGTTCATTGGACAGTTCCAGTGCTGATGCCCAGTGTTTCCACAAGTATAGCAAGCACCAGGTGGACGTGGAGCAACGTAGCCAGGGACTCCGCCAGGCGCTCCAGGGTAGTTGTGGTTGTAGCCCCTGAGAGCCGCAGTGAAGGAGTTTGGTGGCCTTGGTGCGTAGCTTGACGGTCTTGGTGGAGCAGGGAGCGACGGTGGGGTGTTAGGAACCCAGACACGACGCTTAGAAGGAGCTGTCATAGCAGAAGAGCTTGCTGTATCACGGCTGTGTTTCTTTGACTCCTCAAACACTTGCCTACTTGCTTCTTCCTGCAGAGCTGTATGTTGGAGTTCTAGAAAAGACGCCGGCCTTGCATGAGTGATAGCATATTTGATGGAAGCATTGAGGCCTTGCCTAAACCTCTTTTGCTTCTTCTTGTCATCAGAGATCTCATCGCCACCATAACGAGAAAGGTTCATGAAGTTTCTGATGTAGGTGTTGACATTGTCAGTGCCCTGCTTGAGGTTGAGAAACACTTCTTTCATCCTTTCCATGACAATTTCTGACAGATATTGCTCTTTGAAAGCAGTAGTGAATTGCTCCCAAGTAGGCTGAAAACCAGAAAGATCTGCCTTGAGGTAATTTTCCCACCACAGAGCTACATCTCCCTTCAGAAGGTGAGTGGCACATTTGACCCAATCTTGCTCGGGAACATCCGCAGTCATCAGCAGCCTTGACACTTCACGCAGCCAATCATCTGCATCAAGTGGCTGATCAGACACCTCAAACTGGCGTGGGTTGAATTTGAGAAAACTCTTGATGTCTCCTCGCTTGGGAGGTGGAGGTAGCGGAACAAACTCATTCCTCCTCACGCTTTCCTCGAAGCGATGCTGGTTCTGCTGCATAGTGCCCAAAGCATTTGCAATACTTGCCAAAGCAGCCCCAAGTTCAGGTGGTATGTCCTCCTCAGAACGGCGTGGTGGTGCCATCCTGTGATTGATATAAAACACAAGTCAGTACTATAATGGAGAATGATAATAATCCAAAATAGTACCAAAATGGAATTAACCAAGATTAAAGGATGCAATTCACTGAGATGATATTAAAATATCAACCAAGTTAAAGGCAACTAGAAGATATTAAGCATAACGCACACGACTGAACAAGGAGTGTGGTACACAAACTACAAAGAAAAAATTTCTGCAATTTCGGCATTAAAATACCACTATATGCGCAAACCACTCCACGAATCAAGATTAGTAACTCTACTAGTTCAACATACAAGAGCAAATGATAAAAGTAGTGATATGGTCGCGACTCCATCCCGCACTCAAATCATTACTCCGCACATGAATCAGTAAAACACATATCTCAACACCTTCTTCTTAAGATGAGCCTAACGATTGGTAACTATGAAAAAGAACACCCCAACAAGATAACGTCGGATAACAAAGAGTAAGATAGATCGCATCGGTATACAACGAATCAGAATAGATCGCGTCGGTTTACAAAGGCCTGTTGGTATGGAATGTACCAACAGTTGATAACCAAAAGGCAGATAGTGATAACATTTGGATGCAACTGATAGACAAGGAATTCACACACACACACACACAACCTATGGTACTACGGAACCCAGAACACGTGAATCCTAGTTTGAATTTTAGAAGAGGATTGAAAACGTTACACTTCCTTACCAGAAAAGGGTGGGTGGGTGGGTAAGAAGAAAAATGGAAGCAGTCCTACTCTCACGTTTTGTTTTTCCCTAGTATACATAACTACCAAAATATTGCTAGACTGACAAAGACCATTTTGGCTGAGACCCTGAAGGGCGGGATGGCTCTGATACCAATTGTAACTACCTCGGTGAATTACACTCTTAGTTACATGCCTGGATGAGCGAAAGTGGTTAAAATAGTACGGTGGGGCCCAGGGCCACTCACGGTAGACCTTTCGGCCGTCCTAACCACTTTCAGAACATCGGGACAAGAACGAGCGGCGTAATCGGCAGGCGAAGGGATCAACTACATACACAAATGAGTATGTATGCAAGCCACATGCAACAGTCCTCAGAGCCATTCCATCTAAAAGAAATAGAAATATTGCAACGCCATACGGCAAGATTCAATTATCCTAGATAGAGATAATAATTTAGGATAGCTCCTCATACAACAAACATCAGAGTATCAGGCGGAAGCGGAAAACAAGATCCGAGTACGGATAAGAAGCAGATAGGCATAAGATGCCCCATAAATAAACACATCCCGCCCACAGATCTCACGGATCCCGGTTCCCAGAATCTCTACACCGAACGGTCGTTGCCAACATCATCTGTCTCTTCCACCCAGTATCCATCTTGCGGGTACACCTGTTCATCTGAATCAAACAATTTATCGTGTGAGACCCTAGGGGTACTCAGCAAGTCTTTATGCCACTAAAGGGGACACAACCTGGGGTGGCGCAATTGCAGCAAAATATAATACCTAACAATTCTACAGATACTCGCTAACCATCCGCCTAACCAATGATAGACGGATGTCCGTTAATTAAGAACAACAGTTATAACAGTATAATTAACAGATCCATCCTCCTCCTCGCTTACCAACGAGGAAGCGGACGAACAACCCCCATCATCCGTTGACTGTTTTATTAACCATTCCGTGAGTATTGCACTATTTACTAGTCAAGTACTTAGTCAAATAAAAAGCGGTACTTTAGTTATACTTGTCTATGATCGAGAAACTGTGCTCCAAGTCGTCCATAACCGCGGACACGGCTTTCAGAAAGATTTACCCTGCAGGGGTGCACGAATAGCAAAACACACTCGATCAACCTCGGAAAAAACCAAATCAAAACCCAACGAGGCATTCACGACAAAGCAATCGTAGGATTCAGAAATATTTCAGGGAGCCACCCCAATAAGCTACCCGCAACGAAGTTGGCCGGCTCCGAGACGGACCCAGGGTTTGCGACGACGGCTGTAAACGACTGGGAACCCGAAAATGTGACTGGGCTTGTCGATACCGCGAAAACGTGGCGCGATCCAAAACAGTACAGGTGCTCCTCGCACAATCTTAAATAAAGCAGTAACATGGCATAAGTACAGGATAGTAATAAAGCCCCAAACTAATTGTGGCCCCAAGAAATAAGAATGAATCAAGCTCTGGCTCAGGGGGGTCCATAAGGCCTCCCGGATATGGATAGTGCGAATAAACAAGGAACAGGAATCAAGTACTCGGGGTCCTACGGGACACAAGTGAGCATGAAAAACCAAATAACAGATATTGCTCACCGGTGCCTCTTTCATTAGTTATCCCATTACTACTCAAGTTATGTTGTTTAGGTACCTCATTATTCATCAGACACTCACATACCCTACACATGCTTTTCTACGACTCGCGTGGCTCAAACAACTCCTGTAGTAATGGCTCATGAGATGGGGGAACAAGCTTCGGTGGGGTTTAAAAGTAAAGGTTATGCAGTACTTGGGATTCAATTTAATGCAATCGTGACTCAATGATGCAAGAATAAGATAGAGGCAATAGGTACTGTATGTATACAAGCATGTGGTAGTGCTTGCCTGGCAGCTCAGTTGAAGCGAGAGATGGATCTGGGTAGTACTCCTGTGATTCCTGATAATTCTCCTGCTGGGCGTCTATTCGAAGAAGAACCAAACAAACAAGGCCAACATAAATAAAGTGCACAAGCATATGAATTAAAATGCGACAAGCAAACAAGCATGCCATGATGAATGATGCACAATTTACATGGCATTAAAGTAGCATGGTAAGGGTGAGGTGTGGTGCAAGAATTAAAGCATTTTATTATTTAATTAGTCCAATTTTTATTGCCATAAACAGTTCAGATTTGTAAGAATGACATGATGCATGCTTCAATTCAGAACAAAGACTGCATAAATAGAACGGGCTCGTCGCGCTGATCGATTTAGACATATTATTTGTCAAATTTGAACTTGTAGAATTAAAGTTATTAATTTATTAAGAAAAGGGCATGTTATTGTAATCTTAATCATCTCGAAATTTTAAAGTGTTCAAACAATATTTTGAATGGCATATTTGAATTCCTCATATTTTTCTGATTCAAAAACATATATTATTTGTATTATTTGGATTTGTAAATTAAAAGTTATTTGAAGACTGATTTGAATTTGAATTTTAAATCAATTTTGAATTTGTTTTATCTAATCAGCTAGACAGGAAAACTTTTGTCACCCAGGCAAACCTAGCCACAGCCGCTGACGGGAGGGCCACTGCTAACTGGGGCCACGCGCGCGAGAAAAATCTTTTGCTACCGCGGCTTAGCCAGCCCAGGCGCTGACATGCGGGCCCGACGGAGACGTAGGTCCCACGTGACAGCGAGGGGCAAGGGTGGACCACGTCGCACAGCGGGGGAGGAGTGCGGGTTGAGGGCCTGGGATGCTGGGGGGTTTTCTGCAAGTTGCCAGGCGGCTGACAGGTGGGGGCATTGGGGCTGCTAGGGACCTGGGCGTGATCGACAAAAGCGCGGGGGTTCTTTTTGGAAAATTGCCGTTTGAGCTCTTCTCTGAATCTGGCGTCTCTTCTCTGATCTGCTAGAGCCGGCGGCGGTACCGTCTTCCGACGAGGTTGGCGGCGGTTGTGCTGAGCAACTCGCTTCGATGGCCAAAACGAAAATACAGAGGGGTATACCGGCTACCACTTTCGTTCAGGGCTCGCGGGCGGGGAAGGGTTGCAGCGGGCGGTACAGGGACAAGAACAGAGGCCCACGGGCGCGGCTTTCAGAGGGTCTACTGCAAGCGCGAGCGCGCGGCAGCGAGGGTGACCACAAACCGGCGGCAGAACGGATGCAAAGAAGAAAAAAAGGGAAGGGGAAAGAGAGGTGGCGCTCACCTCGATCGATTCCCACCGGAATCGAGGCAGGAGGTGGTCGGAGCGGAGGGGACGGCGGGGCTGCTGCGGTGGCGCACGGCTCGCTGGCCAGGGGGGCAGCGCCGAGTGGTCCTAGGTCGACTCAGCAGGCTGGAGCGACTCCTCGTTCTGCGGCGGGGCCCCCGACGAGTTCTCGGACACCAGCTTGGACGGCACCGGCGGCACGGAGCACTGTCTGACGGCGGCGTGGTACGGTGGAGAAGGGGAAGGGAGAACGAGGACGGCAGCTAGGGTTCGCAGCACAGCGCGAGAGGATAAGGGCGGGCGGATCACGTGCTCGGCGTGCCTGCTGACGCGGATGACGGCGGGGGAGACGGCCACCTACTCCTCTCTGTCAGAGCAGAGGAGAGAGGAGGGCGAGACGGCGTCAGAGGCAGGGAGAAGAGGAACAGGGGTATGTGGCGACGGCCTGACGGTGAAGAGGTATCGGGCTGGGGAGGTGGTTGGGCCGCGGGCCGGCGCTGCTGCTGGGCCGCGGACAGGTAGGGAGGGCTGCTGCTGGGATGCTGGCTGGGCTGCAGGTAAGGTTTTTCTCTTTTTATTTTATTATCTGTTTTGATTTTTATTTTGATTTGTTGCAGATTTAAATAAGCCCAAGAAATATTCTTTTGGAAGTTTTTGCATATTTTGAATAATGGAATAGGGCTAGCTAGGGAGTGAGGAGAGGGCTTGGATTTAGGCTAAGATGAGGTGAAAAAGTAATCAAGAAAAAGAGAAGGAAATAGCTTATGGGAAAAAGGCCTCTCTTGCATAATAAATGGAAAAGAATAAAATGGTGTAGATGAGAATATGGAGATGGTGGAGAGATATGTAGATGATCCCACAAAGAATGGACCACTAAAACAAAGGAAAACCAATGGGACAAAGGTGGTGATGATGGTTGCATGGCCCATGCAAAAATAATAGTGCCATGATTTAATTGGTGAAAACAAAATAATAATATGGCATTATTCTGATGCATTCCCAAGAAGTGGAATAAAGGCCAAGCAAAATAAATGTTAGAATTAGATCCACCCCATTCACATGAGCTAAGAATAAATTCAAAAGATAAGAAACACAAGCTCATGGTAATTGGAATGGTGGAATTATAAGGTGGTGAAAAGAAAAGTGATGGAGTTGAATAAAAGATATGCCCCCAACTCAACTTGGGCATTTAGAAAATATAGCAATAACCAAATACAAATAATAATGCATATGAGAGAAGAACCAATGAAAGAGGGTTTTATATGATGCTCAAATGCAAGGTGGCATGATGACATGAGCATGATATAATTATGATGCAACAATTATATATAGGAAGTAGCCATTATCTTACTAGACCAAATAGCATTACAATTGTTAGACAATTGGGATGCTACAGGTAATGTTTCTCTCCTTTCTTTTCCACGGACTTTCTATTCCTATCCACGAATTTCTTCGTAGTCTCCTTTTCATCTATGGCATGCAGCTGTATCAGCTCACGCCGAACTCTATCCTCCATGTTTCTTGTTTCGTCACTCTCTGTGAATGCTTTCTCGGGATTCATCTCCATTGGGGCCTGTGGAAGTATTTTTTTATGTTCGTCGTAATGCCACTGACACCATTGTCCATGACGTTGGTGGCGCCATTTTCTCAGTCTGCTCCGATGCAGACTACTTTGATTTTAAGCCTATTGTTTCCGTCCAAGAGTGGAAAGCCAAGTGGTTTTATATCAAGGATCAATCAGACGAGGGTCAGTCTTTCGGGTTAGCCCCCTTTGACCCGAAGAAAACTTGCCGCAAACTTGAATCCTGGGATCAGCATCCTACTGCCGAAGAAATGGCGGAGATCCAACCCTTTCTTGATCGTATTTCAAAACTGGGCTGCTGGCCTGCACAATCTAGGCCACCGGGGGGGGGGGGCTGCTGACCTACACAATCTGGGCCACCGGGGGCGTGGACGGCCCACCCGGCTGGCTGCCCTAGCCTTTGCTGCTCTCGCCAGGCTAGGCAATGCTGGGCGCTTAAGGCCCACCGGGCTAGGCTGCTCTGCCAGCTGCTGATTGAGTTGTGCTGGGCCGGTTTTGGTCCAGCCGGCTAGGAGGACTTTTTCCTCTTCTTCTTTTATATATTTAGTCCCACACGGGGAACCTAAAGGGGAGGGCACACATCCCTTCCCTAATATAAAGGGGTGCCCATACGAGGATTAAATACCACCAATATAATATTCTCCAAGGCTAGAATATCCCCTCCCTCTCTCTAGTTGCCTTCGTCGTGGCACGGTCCCAAGTAAGGACAGTACGTGTAAAGTCAACGCATTTGTGGCACGTCATTGTGCTACAGGGATTCCGCCAGGAGGTCTACTTCCGCAACTCCAACAAGGATCAAGGAGTTCGGGAGTCGTCGCATTGCACTATGTTCATGTGATAACTCGGTGGGGCTATTGAAGCTTCCGGGGAGGAGCTTCGCGACCTTGAGGTCGGACGAGTACGACTGCATCATCCACGCTCCTGCATGAGCATAACGCTCTCTCGGTCTTCATGGGTACGTTACCACTGTCTTCCTCCTTTACTGCATTACTTCTAGATAGATCCTTGGACATTCAGGGTGTTTCGCGTAGTTAATTTTTTTTGTTATCTTCTACGAAAACCCTACACATCAGCGTCCATCCCTTCACCGAGCCCTTGTACTTTGGTCGCTCCTCTCCGTCCTGCTCACTGATGAGCATAGCCACAGCCAAATCACCTCGGTATCATCATCATAGTTACCGAAGGTGTCGATGAAGTGCTTGTAAAAGAACTCGTCCGAGCTATGCATATGATCTCTATGAAAAAATAAACATGCCATTGTCACATATAGGTGCCCTAGTCCATTGCCAAATTACCAAAAATACAATCCCCATATGTACTAGTCCATGGCTGGACAATTGGCCGAACAGGTGTTGCCGCTCCGCCTGTGCCTCCACGCGAGCAAATATAGTGGTATCCTAGAGCACGACGACACACACGAGACGAGACAAGTCGACGGCTAGGCCTGCGACGATGGTGGCAAGCAGGAACAGTAGCAGGAAACCCTCAGTCGTTGATGGACGATAACGGCGTTGCCTACAGCTCCCTACCAAGCCCGATGTCTAGCTCCAGCGATGACAGGAGGGATCCGGCTCCAACGGCCCTCTGACTGTAGTTCGATGAAATAGGTGGCCTAAAATGGTCCAATGATTCCGGCTGCCGTCGATGTCGCTACGAGAGAGGTGGGACTTCAGGTTGGGAAGGAGGAGAGAGGGTGATTGGCAGGTGACGCTAATGGGCGGGCCCGACGAGGACAAGAATAGGACGTGTGCAGACGTGGACGGGCCATAAACCCAAAACAAATTTAGGGCAGAAATGCGTTGGTCCGGGGTCTCTACCTGCCTGGTTCAATGAATTTGGATCATCGTGTCTAGGAATACCCAAGCGAAAATGCTAGTCTCGATCACCTATTGTGTATGCCCTCACTAAGATGGACTGCCCGATGCCCTTGCCGCAACATTTTTTTAAATATGTACGCCCTTAGACATACATTACTTGTATTCATAAATGTAAGCAATACATAGATGGTACACATAGAAGCAACAGAAAACAAGGAGAAACCAAGCGGTTGTACAACTGCAAACCATCCTCGACGCAACGACCAATGACCAAAATTCTTCACTGTCACCAGAGAATAAGAAGATCACCAGCAACCGGTCTACACTTTGGCACTGAAGGAACCCCTAACCATAAGGCGTTAATGAGCCGCAGTAGCCACCAGCCCCATAAGACTGGATCTAGGCGGGTAAGGAACATCGGCCGGAGGAGTCCTCTGAGCCTCTTCAACGCCGGATTCCGGGCCAACGCCACCCCATCCATCATACGACTGGATCCTCCACCATCCACCACAACTAGCAGCAGTCAACACCGACGCACTCTAAGGTCGCCAAGACCAGATCAACGACGAAATAACACCACAAAAATCCGGAGCACACGCCCGACGAAGACACACTCCCACATGCTTCTCGATGCCGTAAATGTCGTCGATATGGGGTTGAAGCTGGGTACCATTATTCGATGTAGCGCATCCACCGCCATCTGAGATGCACCACCACGACACCACAAAAATGCTAATTTTGGAGCATCTCTAATGGTTGCCTCAAAAAATCTGTGCCCTAAAAATCCAAATGTGTCGTCCTAGAAGTTTTTTGGGCTAAAAAACATGTGTAGGTTTTCTGGTTGCCTTATAATAGGGCAACGTTTCCGTAGCGGCTGCCCTAAAAATTGAAAAAACATCGAATTTCAAACAAACAATAGTGTATTTCAGATGATTTACAACTACATTGCACTACGGAAACATTGCACTAGCACGAACTTTGCACTAGTCGGAGAAATCGGAGTACCCCGAGGAGTACTCCACCATCGTCCTTCTTCTTCTTCTTCTTCTTCTTCTTCTTCTTCTTCTTCTTCTTCTCCGCCTCTAGCTTGGCGTAGTACTCCTCCGCACGCACATGGTTCACGTGGGCCTCCGTGAACCGCTTCGTCAGCTCCTCGTCTCCCTCGGCGGTGCTGAGACGGTGTCGCTACCCTCGGTGATGCTCCCGCTCGTCGCGGCCGGTGCGGATGCGTGTCTCCGCAACATTGGCGACGAACACGGCCAGCTCGACGCTCTCCATGTCGTTGAAGTTGAGGAAGGAGCGAGGGAGGCCATACTGCCACATGGCGGCGTTGAAGGCGCGGGCGGCCTGCTCGGCGGTCTCGTATGTGCCGACCTAGAGCCACTCGCCGCCTACGATCACCTTTGCGGCGTAGTGGCCGGAGGAGCGCTCGCGGACGCCACAGAAGCCTGTCACACTGCGGGTGCGTCGGCGCAGCGGTGGCAACAACGAGGCGGAGGAGAGGCCTATTCCGGCCGATTTCTGCGGGGGTAGGCGCGACAACGGACAAATTGGGTCGATCTGGTGGCGACGTGCATTAGGGCTTGGGTCCAATATATTTTTGGGCTTTGGCGTTTTAGAGCTGCCATTAGAGAACCTTTTTTTTATGCCACCAAAGCCCTAAAAAAGGTTTATTGCGTAGAGTGTCCTTTTTAGGCAACCATTAGAGATGCTCTTAGAAACCCGGATGAACGTCGCGCAAAGGTCCTGAATCCCCACCCTGTCTCGTCCGTCTTAGCGGAAGCGGAGAGACGATGACCCGTCGATTGCCGGGAGACGGCGGTGGCTAGGTTTTTTTTTGAGGTGTTTGTCGCGCTGCCCCTTGCCTTAACTTGGTGCAGCACACTGACGAAATCGTCCCGGATCACGATGGACCACGGAGACGTGGACGGTCGCGCACACGGCGGGAACAAAAACGGGTGCGGACGAAAGCCACGGGAGATGAGATGACGGGACGAGACCTTGACGTTAAAAAAAGGGGACGCGCCGGGGCCGCCCCTTTCGGTGTCCATTCCGGCCGGACAACGCGCGCCCGCGCCCCGAGGCAAGCGGATAAAAATCTCCAACCCAACCCAAGGCGGCCGAAGCACCCCTCTATCCGCGGGCGGCAACGTCCCCGTTCGTCTCCCGTCATCCCGTGTCGGCATCAATAAACTCGGCCGGCCACCCCTCTGACCCCGAGCACCCGCCCGCAACACGCCAACTGCGTCAGCATCCAGGCCCCCCTTCTTGTTCCTCCTCGCCACCGCAAGGCCTCCGCCTCGGCTTGGTGCTCAGGAGACCACAGGCGTCGCTGTTCCAGGACCCTCGAGCTGGGCCTCGTGTCCGGCTCCGGGCCGAGTTTCTCGCGTGCTTGCGCTGGGTGAGTCGCACGATTTCCTTCTCTCCCCAGATTGTCGAATTGCTTTTTATTAGGTTTATTTTTCGTAGAGATTGAGTGCTCCGGAGGATCAACCATTCCTCTCTCCCGGTCCCGGTCACGAAGCTAAAGCTCGCGCTGCCACCGGGTCTGTTTGCATTTCTCGGACAACTTCTTTCCCGGATTTATTTATCCCCACCACAGCCCCAGTTGTTCGCCTTTTGGCGGATTAGGCCCCGGTTTTTGCAACCCTGTTTTAAGGATAGGCTGGGCTCCGGAATTGGAGCTTGCCCCTGCTTCCCTTTATATAATCGCTTTGCCGATCAAAAGTCAGAGCAAATTCAGACTTTAATCCGCAGAACGCTCCGTCAGTGTTTCCCTCGCCCCTTTTAGGGATATATATATACTTTGCTGTTTCCTTGTGCTTGGCAAGAATCGGACCCTGAAAGGTGCCATGCTGGCGCACTGCCTATAAGTAGTTAGGGAAGCAATTTGCTGATGCGGTACTTGTACCCAAAGACATTCTTTCCCGGTGCGACGGAAACAACCTTGATCCATACTACCTTGCGCGCGGTGTAGCTTCTGTTCTGCAGCCTCATTCAGGTTCTTTTGGTGTTGTGGTTCGTGTTTTCCTTTCACTTTCTCAAGCTTGTTCCTGGTCATCGGCAATTCTTACCGCTATTCAAGTTCGACTATTTTGATGAACTCGACGTCCCTAAATAATTTTTGGAAAAAATTCAGTGCTGTTTCAGGTCCTACCTTGGGTCCGTCCTGCGTACCTGTTTTAATATTATGCACTCCTTTGTTATGCGCGATTCAACAAATTGCCCCACAAAATAATCCCTTGGGATTTTCCTGATTGATTTCTTGTCTCTAACTGCACCTGCTATCACCTATCTTACTTTTCAAGAAGCGTCAGAAAAGTTAGCTATATTAGTCCATTTTTTCATAGATTGCATTTTATTGATGATTGCCTGTCATTGCAGGGGTAGATTGGTGCTTGAAGTAATACTGAAAATGGTCAGTGCAAGGTCACTAGAGGGGAACTTGGATTCGTGCTTCAGGAACCTCATGGTGTCTAGTGGCGGTGGAAGGGGGCAGGCTGAAATTGGTGGCGATATGCCTACGTTGTCAGGTTGGAAGGACCTTCCGATGGAGCTGCTTATGCGGATTATATCAGTTGTTGGAGATGATCGAGTTGTCATTGTGGCATCCGGTGTTTGCACTGGCTGGCGTGACGCATTAGGATGGGGGGTCACTAATCTTTCCCTCTCATGGTGAGTTACTTTGTATCCCTTAGTGTAATTCTTCAGGGCAGCACACACATTAGGTATATGTAAATTTGTTGACATACTTTAATCTGACTTTAATTTTTTTAAAGTGGTGGGATAGCTCTTGAAATAGAGAAATTCGGATATGATAATATGTCATTCTTACTAGATTGTTTTGTCTAATCCTCTTACAGGTTCTAAACCCAGTATCCTAATCCATATGCTCCTTAATAAAAAAACTAACCAATCAAATGTGCTGAAACTTATTCTACACCTACCCTACATGGTGCTGAATTCTTCACCTTGAAAACAACTCATCATTTTATCAGTTATGTTGTGCGAGTCAACAGCTCATGCCTTTGTAGTTGCTTTATGTTTATGGTAGTTATCACTTTCCACCATGGATGCATGCATCACAATGTGACAAACTTTCACCCACTACCTTGATTCTTCAACTTGATACTAAATTACTAATATATTGCCCTTTATAAAATACTACATTGATTCCTTAAACTCTTCATAAATAAAATATGAAAAACTTCTTCATATTGACTTCTCTTTTAGTTTGTCATGGTGAGAGTATTATCCAACTGATGGAGCAATAAAAAAAAGTACTAATGATTATTCCAAAAATGAATTCTTTTCGCGAAAACGCAAAAAGCATTGCGTTTCGATGCACTGGTAGATAGAATGTTGATTATAAGCCTAAAAATAGGTGAAACACCCGACCACTCAGGACAGGACCACTACAACCGACCTACATGCCTACCACACAAGTACACAGGTCGCCACGACCCACCAAAGTCCTTTGGGGAAGAGACAAGTTCCGCAAAGAAGGGCAGAATCAGGATTCTCCCGCTTTGGATAAAATCAATGGTGCTGCGGACCGCCAGACTCGCCTCGGAACCGCCAACCACCATTGGCGCCCTGAAAGTTGCACCACCACACATTGCTCACACTGGTATTGAAGCAAATCAAGTTGTGGATCTTCTGTGAGTTCCAGTCAACATTTTGTATATGCCAAATAATTATATACTCCCTCCGATCCATATTAGTTGACTTAGATTTGTCTAGATTCGGATGTATCTAGACATGTTTTAGTGTTAGATGCATCCGAATCTAGATAAACCCAAGTCAACTAATTTGGGTCGGAGGGAGTACTTGATCACTAAAAAACAAGAAACTGGAGATGTCACGCTACCTTAATGAACATTGGTCAGTAAATTTCACAAGGATTTCATATTTCCCTGAGGAGCACCAATAAATGTGACATTTCTTTCCATTTTTTCTTTCCTAATTTGTTAATGTGTAATCTTGATGTTTCCTGTAAACAATTACAGTATGTTATCTACCTCCATCTCAGTGCGTACTGGTTTTATTGATATATCATTTTGAACATAACATCTCTTCCGGTGTTTTCTCTTCTCAATTTCACCTCACATGCACACAGCCAGGCCTTACCAGTGAATTATGACTGGTGTTTCTTTAACAGTCTTATAATTGGCGTTGAGGGTATGCACTGAGGTTATCTACCTCCATCCTTCAGTGCGTACTGGCTTTATTGATATATCATTTCGAACATAGCATCCCTTCCGATGTTTTCTCTTCTCTTCTCCTCACATGCACACAGCCAGGCCTTACCAGTGAATTATAACTGGTGTTTTTTTAACAGTCTTATATGGGTATGTACTTTTTAGGATTTGTTGGTTGAACTTACATTTGTGGCATCTGCAGGTGCCAGCAGAACATGAATAATTTGACGATGTCATGTGCTCACAAGTTCACAAAGCTTCAGGTCCTCACTATTCGCCAGATCAAAGCTCAGCTTGAAGACAGTGCAGTAGAGGCTGTTGCCAACTACTGTTATGATCTACGTGAGTTAGACCTCAGCAGAAGTTTCAGGCTAACTGACCGTTCACTGTATGCATTGGCCAACGGATGTCCTCGGCTTACAAAACTGAACATCAGTGGATGTTCCAGTTTCAGTGACAGTGCCTTAATCTACCTTAGTTGCCACTGTAAAAACTTGAAGTGCTTGAATCTGTGTGGATGTGTGAAAGCAGTCACTGATGGATCTTTGCAGGTATTTCATATGACGTAACATTTGCTTAGCATGTTTTCAAGAAATTCTGTTTAATCTCTACAAATCTTAATGCAGGCCATTGCCCATAACTGTGCGCACCTTCAATCTTTAAACCTAGGTTGGTGTGACAACGTGACAGATGAGGGGGTTACCAGCTTGGCATCAGGTTGCCCTGATCTCAGGGCCCTAGATTTGTGTGGCTGTGTTCTTATAACAGGTAATTACCACATATGTTCACGACGAACTCATTGGATAACCTACCTATTGCTCTTTTCATTGAATGGTTAAAAATGTTGTATTTTAGGATCTTCGTTATTGTACTGCAAAAGATTTTGTGATGCTTTCAACTAACCGTTAATAATTACTTTTCAAAAACCACTGCAATACCAGTAGGTACTAAGATGGCGATGTTCCGTGTTACTGTTCCAGAATTTAAACAGTATCCTGTGAATCTTAAATGCTAATTCTACCCAATCTTTCACTGCAGACGAGAGTGTTATTGCTCTTGCAAGTGGGTGCCCGCACCTTCGATCCTTGGGCCTGTACTACTGCCAGAACATCACCGACCGTGCCATGTACTCTCTCGCAAACAGCTGCGTGAAGAGCAAACGAGTGGGGTGGGGTGCTGTGAGGAGCAGCAGCGGCTCAAAGGACGTCGACGGGCTGGCAAACCTCAACATCAGCCAGTGCACAGCATTGACACCGCCAGCTGTTCAGGCGGTCTGCGACTCCTTCCCCTCGCTCCACACCTGTCCCGAGAGGCACTCCCTCATCATCAGCGGGTGCCTCAGCCTGACTTCTGTTCACTGCGCTTGTGGCCTCCAGCGGCACCGTGCCGGAGGCACCCTGCAGCCCCCGAGCCATGCATACTGAGCAGGCGCGTTGGCGCTTTTGGTTTTGGCGAACATCGTCTGCCTGGTGGGGAAGTTGGGTCCTGACCGGGAGAAAGAGATGTGTACATAAACTCGGAACCTGGTAATGTAATGTATTAGGACTGCTGTATCAGGGGGACTCTGTGTGTGATGACTGATGAGTCGAGCATTGAGTGGTAAATAGCTGGAGGGTTTCATGCTCTCCCATGCCACATTCTGGAAACTGGCAAGAAAATGGTACTATGTTCTACAGTGGATCTCTCTGAAGAAGCTCATGTCTTTGTTCTCATGGACTTCTGTTTCTAAGTAAATATTTTCATGGACATTTGAGTTGATTGGCCGGCTATGGCCTATGGGCATCAGTAGTTTTCAGCTTATGGTACGGTATAATAATATGGACAGAAGCTGGCTGCAGCCTGCAGGCCAGAATTACGACTAACTGAAAGCCTTTTAGCTTATTATGTTTTTCATTTCTTACACAGGCTGTTTTGGCGTTTTAACTGAAAATTTGGATCTCGTGGCTTTCGTTTTGGCTGCCACAGGAGACAATGCTTTTGTTCGTGTTTATCGGGCATCTTTTACTCAAAGTATCTCCAGCAGTAGCCCTTAAATCAACCTTCTAACCTGCCTTTTAAGGCCTTGTGAGCAGGAGCGAATTCCAGCAGGGGACCTAAAATTGAGCCCCTGTTCTTTTTATCCACCATTTTGACATGTACGAGATGTATATTCATTTTTTTTGCCGGTAATGTACATTCATAATTGAATATACTCCCTCCGTCCCAAAATAAGTGACGTGGATTCGCATGTATCTAGACACATTTTAGTATGTAGATACATCCTAATTTAGACAAATCCAAGTCATTTATTTTGGGACGGAGGAAGTATATATCATATTTTTTTCCTGTTCCTAGGATTCAACCATATTCTTATTCACATTGTGCATAACATAATACTAGTAACAAACTAACAATTAACATACATAACAGTAACTGGACATGATGTTTGGCTCACGGGTCTAAACACACCCATTATGAAAAATGCATTTAAAAATGTAAAATATAAATCAATAAATACCCAGGTAAAAAGGCATTTTTGTTGCTTGCGTAAAAAGATAAAAAAAAATCTATTTTCGTTTTGTGATATTCTGTGTGCGAACGTAAAATGTCTGCATGTACTTCTGGATATTATTTTTAGATTTTTTGAACATTTTGAAATACGTTTTTGGTCGGTGGGTCCATCTATGCACACATATGAAACAAACTAGATTTCCTGATACTAACCATTTCTTATTGGGACGAAGTCCTCGTCTTTGAAGAAAATTCCAAAAAACCACCACATTTCGGTAGGAAATTCTTAAAACAACCAGTATTCGGTGAAATTGCAAAAGACCACCGGTCTTGCGCGAATTGGTTCCAATGTACACTGATTGTTCGATTTAGCCCAGTTAACACGATTTCTGACATCGGGCCCCACTGTCAGCGTTGACGTGGCAAGGCAGAGCTTGGACATATCTATTTTGGGTTATTTTGTAAAAAAATTGTGGGACCCACTTGTCAGTTAATTTGTTTTTCTTTTTTTCCTTTTTTCCCAAATACACTCTTCCCAGGCCTCCGCCGTGGGCTTCCCCAGCTCTGGCAACCCCATCGCCGGCGTCCCCTGCTCCGGCCACCCCGCCGCCGACGTTCCCTGCTCCGGCCGCCAGCCTCCCCTATCCCCACCGCAGTCGTCCCATGCTCTGCCCGCCCCGCCGCCGTCTTACCTTGTCCCCTCTGGCCGACGTCTCATGCTCCGGCCGCCCCTCCCCTGTCTCCTCCGGGCGCCATCTTTCCCGCCTCCGGCCACGCACCGCCGTTGGCGTCCCATGCTCTGGCCGCCCCGCCGCCGGCGTACGCTGCTCCGGCTGCCAACTTCCCCTACCCTCTCACTGACTTCTAGATCGGGATGTGCAAGCTGTGCCGCATGTGATGAGTTCGTAGCATGGAAAACAAAAATTTTCTACCGCAAGAACGAACAAAACCTAGATCTAATCTAGATAAAAGCCAAGATCTAATCTATTAGACATGAGCAACGAGATAGATGGGAACTAACCCTCGTAGATCCGAAAGCGTTAACGAGATTAGATCTCGTGGTTGATGTAGTCGATCACTTGCCGATCTCAAGATCGTGTGGACGATCCTTCCGACGTCGCGTTCCAGCAGCGCTTCCGCCCGCGGTCAAGTAGACGATCCTTCCGGCGTTGCGTTCCAGCAGCGCTTCCGCCCTTGGTCAAGTTGACGATCCTTCCGGCGCCACAATTCGGCAGTGCTTCCGCAGTCGGTCACACGTGCGGAGTCGAAGCAGACCTTCCTCTCCCCGTTCCAGCGAGCAGCGGAGATAGTAGATCTTCTCCACGGAATCCCAGCAGCACGACGGCGTGGTGGTGGTGGTGGAGTAGAGAATTCTGCAGGGCTTCGCCTATGCCTGTGCAAAATATGGTGGAGGAGAGAGGCGGCAGAGATTGGACGTTATGAGAGCGTGAGAGGAGGGGGCACCCCTGCCCCTCTATTTAAAGAGGGGAGGGCGCGCCAGGGAAGGGGAGTCCTTGTAGGACTCCCCTCCTATGGGGCCGGCGGGTTGGGGAGGTGGGGAGGAATCCTCCTCCCCCACGACTCCTTATCTTGACCCAACAGGACTCCTTGATCCCTATCTTGATTTTCAAGCAAACTCCAAGATATCTTCTAGAACCTTCCGGAACATTCCGAAACCTTCTAGAATCCTCATACAAACACTCCGGAACATTTCCTATCTCATAAAATGATCTCCTATATATGAATCTTATTCTCCGGACCATTCCGGATCTCCTCGTGATGTCCCGAATCCAATCCGAGACTCCGAACAACATTCGGTCTCCAACGCACATTCCATATCTACTTAAAACAACTTCGAACCTTAAGTGTGTCACCCTACGGTTCGCGAATATGTAGACATGATAGAGACACATCTCATATCAATAACCATCAGCGGGACCTGGAGATCCATAATGGCTCCCACATACTCAATGATGACTTCGCGATCGATTGAACCATTTACATACGAAACTAATTCCCTTTGTCTCACGATATTATACTTATCCGAGGTTTGATCGTCGGTATCTCCATACCTAGTTCTACCTCGTTACTGATAAGTACTCTTTACTCGTTCCGTGATATGTCATCCCTTGTGACCTAGTCACATGCTTGCAAGCTAACTTAGATGACATTCCACCGAGAGGGCCCAGAGCATATCTATCCGTCATATGGATGGACAAATCCCAATCTTGGTTCATGCGCTTCAACACATACTTTCAGAATACCCAATGACACTTTTATAACCACCCAGTTACGAAGCGGCGTTTGATGTCATCAAAGTATTCATCCGGTGATGGTGATTAACATAACCTCATGGTCGAAGGAATAGGTTACTATGTGATTGAAAGCTTACAGCAATACGAACTTAATGACTTGATCTTATGCTACGCTTACTATGGGTGTGTGTCCATCACATCATTCTCCTAATGATATGACCTTGTTATTAATCACATCCTAATGTCCATGATCAGGAAACCATGATCATCAATTAATCAACAAGCTAGTTCAACAAGAGGCTTACTAGGGACTCTTATATGTTTACAAAACACACATGTATCAGTGTTTCCTAATAATACAATTATAGCATGGGATGTAAACATTCATCATAAACACAAAGATATAATAATAATAATCACTTTTATTATTGCCTCTTGGGCATATCTCCAACAGTCTCCCACTTGCACTAGAGTCAATAATCTAGATTACATGGTAATATACCGAACACCCATGGCGTTCTGGTGTTGGTCATGCTTTGCCCTAGGGAGAGGTTTAGTCAACGGATCTGCCACATTCAGATCAGTGTGTACTTTGCAAATCTTTATGTCACCATCTCGGACATAATCGCGAATAGCGTGGAAACGTAGCTTGATGTGCTTCAGCTTGCTATGTGACCTTGGCTCCTGCGCATTAGCTATGGCACCTGTGTTGTCACAGTAGATGGCCATCGGGTCCAACGCACTGGGAACCACGCCGAGTTCAGTAATGAATTCCTTCATCCAAACGGCTTCTTGTGCAGCCTCCGAAGCAGCTATGTATTCCGATTCAGTTGAAGATTTCGCCATAACGCTTTGCTTCGCACTCCTCCAGCTCACTGCAGCACCATTCAAAATAAATACGTAACCCGACTGTGACTTTGAGTCATCCGGATCGGTGTTCCAACTAGCATCGGTGTAACCATTTACAACAAGTTGTTCATCACCTCCATAAGAAAGAACCATATCCTTAGTCCTATTTAGGTACTTTAGGATATTCTTGACCGCTGTCCAGTGTTCCTCTCCAGGATCACTTTGATATCTGCTAGTCAAACTAACAGCATGTGCTATATCCGGTCTTGTACACAGCATGGCATACATGATAGAACCTATGGCCGAGGCATAGGGAATTTTATTCATTTTCTCTCTATCTTCTGCCGTAGCTGGACTTTGAGTTTTACTCAAGGTCTTACCTGACAACATGGGCACGAACCCTTTCTTGCTATCTTCCATTCTAAACTTCTTTAGAACTTTGTCCAAGTATGTACTTTGTGAAAGCCCTATTAGGCGTCTTGATCTATCTCTATAAATCTTGATGCCTAGAATATATGCCGCTTCGCCAAGATCCTTCATTGAAAAACTATTATTCAAATAGGTTTTGACGCTATTAAGAAGTTCTATATCATTCCCAATCAACAATATGTCATCTACATACAGTACTAGGAATGCTACAGAGCTCCCACTCACTTTCTTGTAAATACAAGCTTCTCCATAAGTTTGTATAAATCCAAAGTTTTTGATTACTTTATCAAAACGTTGATTCCAACTACGGGATGCTTGCTTCAGTCCATAAATGGAGCGCTGAAGTTTGCATACCTTGTCAGCATCTTTAGGATCGACAAAACCTTTGGGTTGTACCATATACAACTCTTCCTCAATGTCACCATTAAGGAACGCCGTTTTGACATCCATCTGCCAAATCTCATAATCGAAATATGCAGCAATTGCTAACAAAATCCTCACAGACTTTAGCTTCGCTACTGGTGAGAAAGTCTCATCATAGTCAACTCCTTGAATTTGTCGAAACCCTTTCGCGATAAGTCGAGCTTTATAGACGGTAACATTACCATCAGCATCTATTTTTCTCTTGAAAATCCATTTGTTCTCGACAGCCTTACGGCCATCCGGTAAGTCCACCAAAGTCCACACTTGGTTTTCGTACATGGATCCCATTTCGGATTTCATGGCTTCTAGCCATTTGTCGGAATCTGGGCTCACCATAGCTTCTTCATACGTCGCAGGGTCATCAGCGTTGTCCACCAACATGACGTTTACGGCAGAGTCATACCAATCAGGAGTGGTACGAACCCTCGTTGACCTGCGAGGTTCAGTAGTAACTTCGTTCGAAGTTTCATGATCATTATCATTAGCTTCCTCTTCAATTGGTGCAGGCGGCACCAAAACATCTTCCGGTGCTGCGCTACTCTCAAATCCAAGAGAAGGTTCAATAATCTCATCGAGTTCTACTTTCCTTCCAGTCACTTCTTTCGAGAGAAACTCCTTCTCAAGAAAAGATCCATTCTTTGCAACAAAAACTTTGCCTTCAGATCTATGATAGAAGGTATACCCAATTGTTTCTTTAGGGTATCCTATGAAGACGCATTTCTCCGCTTTGGGTTCTAGCTTATCAGGTTGTAACTTCTTTACGTATGCTTCGCAACCCCAAACTTTAAGGGACGACAACTTAGGTTTCTTACCAAACCACAATTCGTACGGTGTCGTTTCAACGGATTTAGATGGTGCCCTATTTAAAGTGAATGCGGCTGTCTCTAATGCATAGCCCCAAAATGATAACGGTAAATCTGTAAGAGACATCATAGACCGAACCATATCTAAGAGAGTTCGATTACGACGTTCGGACACACCATTACGCTATGGTGTTCCCGGCGGTGTCAACTGTGAAAGTATTCCACATTTCTTTAAATGCATGCCAAACTCGTAACTTAGATATTCACCCCCGCGATCAGAACGCAGAAACTTAATCTTCTTGTTACGATGATTCTCCACTTCACTTTGAAATTCCTTAAACTTCTCGAAAGTTTCGGACTTATGTGTCATGAAGTAGACATACCCATATCTACTCAAGTCATCCGTGAAAGTGAGAACATAACGATATCCACCACGCGATGCTACACTCATTGGACCGCACACATCGGTATGTATTATTTCCAATAAGTCTGTAGCTCGCTCCATTGTACCAGAGAATGGAGTCTTAGTCATTTTTCCCATTAGACATGCTTCGCATCTTTCAAGTGATTCAAAATCAAGTGATTCAAGAAGTCCATCTGAATGGAGTTTCTTCATACGCTTCACTCCAATGTGACCAAGACGACAGTGCCACATGTATGTAGAATTATCATTCAATTTAATTCGTTTGGCATCTATGTTGTGAACATGTGTATCACTACTATCGAGATTCAGTAAGAATAAACCATTCATCTCAGGTGCATTACCATAAAAGATATTACTCATATAAATCGAACAACCTTTATTCTCAGACTTAAAAGAGTAACCGTCTCGCAATAAACAGGATCCATATATAATGTTCATGCTTAACGCAGGCACCAAATAACAATTATTTAAATTTAAAACTAATCCCGAAGGTAGATGTAGAGGGAGCGTGCCGACGGCGATCACATCAACCTTGGAGCCATTTCCAACGCGCATCGTCACCTCATCTCTTGCCAGTCTTCGTTTATTCCGCAGCTCCTGTTTCGAGTTACATATATGAGCAACCGAACCAGTATCAAATACCCAGGCACTACTACGATTACTAGTAAGATACACATCTATAACATATATATCAAATATACCTTTCTTCTTGATGTTGCCGTTCTTCAGATCCGCCAGGTACTTGGGGCAGTTACGCTTCCAGTGACCAGCTCCCTTGCAGTAGAAGCACTCAGTTTCAGGTTTAGGACCAGCCTTGGGCTTCTTAGCAGGTGCGGCAGCTTTCTTGCCGTCCTTCTTGAAGTTGCCCTTGTTCTTAGGCTTGCCCCGTTTCTTGAAATTGGTGGTCTTATTGACCATCAACACTTGTTGCTCCTTCTTGATCTCCACTTCAGCAGTTTTCAGCATGGACGACAGTTCAGGCAACGTCTTGTTCATGCAGTGCATGTTGTAGTTCATCACAAAGTTCTTGTAACTTGGTGGCAGTGATTGAAGGAGACGGTGAATCCCCAATTCATTAGGAATCGATATTCCCAACTCTTGGAGCTTCTTAGCGTACCCAGACATGGTGAGCACGTGCTCGCTAACGGAGCTTCCTTCTTCCATCTTACAGTTAAAGAATTTTTCGGAGGCCTCATAGCTCTCCATTGCCGCGCGAGTCTCAAAAATTAGCCTGAGCTCCTTAATGATCTCGAACGGGTCGTGGTGCTCAAAACGCTGTTGGAGCTCCGCTTCTAAACCGTACAGGATGGCACACTGAACTGTGGAGTAATGATTCTTCCGAGTGGCGAAAACATTCTTTTCGTCATCGGTGGCATTATCTGCAGGTGGGTCACCTAGCGGTGCATCGAGCACATAGGTCAACTGACCAGCCCTGAGGACGATCTTCAGTCCACGGAACCAGTCCGTGAAATTGCTTCCATTATTTTTAAGCTTTTCTTTCTCTAGGAACGCATTGAAATTGATGGAGGGGGTCGCCATAATCTACAATAATTTGCACTTAGTTTAGACTAAGTTTATGACAAATTGAGTTCAAATTTAATTATTAAACTAACTAGGTGAAATCCCACTCAAAACAACATCCCTCACATTGTCTTAGTGATTACACGAACCAAGTCCACTACACCAAGTCCGATCTTCACGAGAGAAGATGTAGTTTCATCGGCGAACAATCTTCATGTTCATCATATCAATTATATGACTCATGCTCTACCTTTCGGTATTCCGTGTTCCGAGACCATGTCTGTACATGCTAGGCTCGTCAAGATAACCTTAGTTTCCGCATGTGCAAATCTGGCTTGCACCCGTTGTATGCACACGTAGAATCTATCACATCCGATCATCACGAGATGCTTCGAAACGACGAGTCTTAGCAACGGTGCCAACTAAGGGTGAACACTTTATTACTTGATATTTAGTGAGAGGGATCATCTTATAATGCTACCGTCGCGATCTAAGCAATACAAGATGCATAAAGGATTAACATCACAGGCAATTCATAATTAGTGTGATATGATATGGCCTTTTCTTCTTGCGCCTTTGATCTCTATCTCCAAAGCACGAACATGATCTCCATCATCACCAGCATTGCGTCAAGGTCAGTGGCGCCGCTTCATGGTTGTCCATCATCACCAGCAACTATTACAACTACTTGGAATAAAGCTATTACAAGATGAATAGACACGCAGGTCTTAACAGAATTAAAGACAACCATTAGGCTCCTGCCGGTTGCCATAATACAACAAGGATCATTGCATACATCAAATACAATCACAATCACATGTTGGCCATATCACATCACAAAACCCCTGCAAAAACAAGTTAGACGCCTCTAATTTTCTTTGCAAGTTTTACGTGGTTTGGGGCTTTCGCATAAGACCGATCTTACCTACGAACAAGGACCACAACGTTGATACAAGTGTTGTCAAGATGCTCATTGTAAATTGAATCTTAACTATGGTGGGAGAGACAGACACCCGCAAAGCCACTTGTGCAAAGCAAGTTGCACGTCAAGCGTGAAGCAAGTCTCATGTGCGATGACATGTAATGTTAGCCCGAGCCGCTTCACCCCACCATGCCGCAAAATGCAAAGTACACGCTAAGACACCGACAACAAAAGCATCAACGCCCACAAAAACATTGTGTTCTACTCGTGCAACAGATCTACGCATAGATACGGCTCTGATACCACTGATGGGTTCGTAGCATGGAAAACAAAAAATTTCTACCGCAAGAACGAACAAAACCTAGATCTAATCTAGATAAAAGCCAAGATCTAATCTATTAGACATGAGCAACGAGATAGATGGGAACTAACCCTCGTAGATCCGAAAGCGTTAACGAGATTAGATCTCGTGGTTGATGTAGTCGATCACTTGCCGATCTCAAGATCGTGTGGACGATCCTTCCGACGTCGCGTTCCAGCAGCGCTTCCGCCCGCGGTCAAGTAGACGATCCTTCCGGCGTTGCGTTCCAGCAGCGCTTCCGCCCTTGGTCAAGTTGACGATCCTTCCGGCGCCACAATTCGGCAGCGCTTCCGCAGTCGGTCACACGTGCGGAGTCGAAGCAGACCTTCCTCTCCTCGTTCCAGCGAGCAGCGGAGGTAGTAGATCTTCTCCACGGAATCCTAGCAGCACGACGGCGTGGTGGTGGTGGTGGAGTAGAGAATTCTGCAGGGCTTCGCCTATGCCTGTGCAGAATATGGTGGAGGAGAGAGGTGGCAGAGATTGGACGTTATGAGAGCGTGAGAGGAGGGGGCGCCCCTGCCCCTCTATTTAAAGAGGGGAGGGCGCGCCAGGGAAGGGGAGTCCTTGTAGGACTCCCCTCCTATGGGGCCGGCGGGTTGGGGAGGTGGGGAGGAATCCTCCTCCCCCACGACTCCTTATCTTGACCCAACAGGACTCCTTGATCCCTATCTTGATTTTCAAGCAAACTCCAAGATATCTTCTAGAACCTTCCGGAACATTCCGAAACCTTCTAGAATCCTCATACAAACACTCCGGAACATTTCCTATCTCATAAAATGATCTCCTATATATGAATCTTATTCTCCGGACCATTCCGGATCTCCTCGTGATGTCCCGAATCCAATCCGAGACTCCGAACAACATTCGGTCTCCAACGCACATTCCATATCTACTTAAAACAACTTCGAACCTTAAGTGTGTCACCCTACGGTTCGCGAATATGTAGACATGATAGAGACACATCTCATATCAATAACCATCAGCGGGACCTGGAGATCCATAATGGCTCCCACATACTCAACGATGACTTCGCGATCGATTGAACCATTTACATACGAAACTAATTCCCTTTGTCTCACGATATTATACTTATCCGAGGTTTGATCGTCGGTATCTCCATACCTAGTTCTACCTCGTTACTGATAAGTACTCTTTACTCGTTCCGTGATATGTCATCCCTTGTGACCTAGTCACATGCTTGCAAGCTAACTTAGATGACATTCCACCGAGAGGGCCCAGAGCATATCTATCCGTCATATGGATGGACAAATCCCAATCTTGGTTCATGCGCTTCAACACATACTTTCAGAATACCCAATGACACTTTTATAACCACCCAGTTACGAAGCGGCGTTTGATGTCATCAAAGTATTCATCCGGTGATGGTGATTAACATAACCTCATGGTCGAAGGAATAGGTTACTATGTGATTGAAAGCTTACAGCAATACGAACTTAATGACTTGATCTTATGCTACGCTTACTATGGGTGTGTGTCCATCACATCATTCTCCTAATGATATGACCTTGTTATTAATCACATCCTAATGTCCATGATCAGGAAACCATGATCATCAATTAATCAACAAGCTAGTTCAACAAGAGGCTTACTAGGGACTCTTATATGTTTACAAAACACACATGTATCAGTGTTTTCTAATAATATAATTATAGCATGGGATGTAAACATTCATCATAAACACAAAGATATAATAATAATAATCACTTTTATTATTGCCTCTTGGGCATATCTCCAACAGCATGGCCGCCATGGGGCTCCGTCTGCCTCCCCTCGCTGGCGTCTGCCTCCCCTTCGACGGCGTCGGCTGCTGCTGCGAGCTTCCAGGGAGGATTCCTAGTGAGAGGGAAGAAGGAGTTGACAAGTGGGCTCCACCTCCCAAAAAATTACAAAAAGATCCCTAATAGTTAGGTCTGTCTAATTTTTGACCTTGATTACATGCATACCTTGCCACGTTAGCAACGACAGTGGGGCCTGATGTCAGAAATCGTGTTAACCAGGCTAAATCGAACAATCAGTGTGCATTGGAACCAATTCGCCCAAAACTGGTTGTTTTTTGCAATTCCACCGAATACTGGTTGTTCTACGAATTTCCCACTGAAATGTGGTGGTTTTTTGGAATTCATATTTCCAAGGATCATGCCTCAGCGGCTGAACATGACATTAAGCCACATGCCAAGGGGCCCAGGTGTGCTCCGTTTCTACACTAGCCTTGCCCCAAAATAAGGAGCACTCGGGAGCAGGCCTGAGCCGCTACGCCAGGCTAAGACATTTTCAAGCGGTGATACGGCAGTTAAAGGATCTTATCTTATATGCGATCGCTAGGTTTTAGATCGGGATCCACACACACAAAAAAACCGCTAGATGGGGCCTCGACAGTTGATGATCCAATGTGCGCGGCGCCGCCTGCCAGTGTCTATGACCAGGGACGGCGCCTCCGACGAAGACCCGCGGTGCCGCGGCGGAGCCCTCCGGTGAGCGTACTTCATCTCCCTCGACGTGATCTTCTCGTGGCGTCTCTCTGCTACACTTCTGCCTACGGTATAGGGATTGATTTTGCGTGTGAGTGGTACTCGCTCCGTTTTATAATATAAGATATTTTAGCTTTATAAAAATAATGTATCTACACGTGTATAGGTTCAATACATTATCTTCACAAAACTAAAACATCTTAGAGGGAATATAATGGAAGGTGCCGGCTCTAGATCGTACATACTCCTACATTTTGATTGATGCTGCATTCTGTGTTCGCCTTTTGTTTGGCAAAAGCCTCAATCAATCGTTTGCGATTCATCTCAGCCGGTTTGGTATTGAAGGTTTTGTCAGGGTTAGATTTCTTTTATTTTTGGGAACCTCTTTGACCCGTAGGAGAGCAAAGTATAGAAATAACAAAAGATGTGTTCAGGTTGTATTCTACGTGAAGTCTAGTCTTGTTCAAACTTAGATAAGTTTGATTTAGTACAAACCTAAAACATAGATTCTTTTGAAATAGAGGGAGTACATGTGAACAACCCGCTCCATCCAACACGTTATTTGACTCGGCACAAACAGATCACGATTACCGTAACAAACATATTCAGATTGCTAATGTAACCGTGTGTTGACCGCTAAAGATAGATCTTTTGTCAATATCACAGATATGAGTTGTGGCAAAAAATGTTTGTGAATGGATCAAACTTTCCAATCAACCGCATACCTGAAATTAATTGAAAAAACATGTTCTTAAGAAAAAAAGATAACATCATATTTTCACGGCCACTCATTAGCTAGCATACTTGAAATATTGACTAGTTCATTCATGTAAGAGAGTTGTCTCCATTGGGTTGTCTATATATAATCATTTCTATGCCTTCTACCGGTGCACATAGGGTTGCAAGAGGCACTTTATACGGGGCGGACTGGTTGTCCGATTAGTGCAAATCAAATAGATGCAGAGCTGTAGTACAATTTGCCTTGTCCATACTGTTTTGTGGGCCAAAGCGGGACCTGCTTGTGCAACCCTAGGTGCACACAGACCACACATACTTTTGCGCGGACACGAACTCTATCTCTCCAAATGAGTTCCCATGATGTCTGGTTCACTTCCACCGGTTCCCAATACGAAAATCCAGACATGTTTCCCCTCCAAACTATCCGGTAAACCTTTATTCACACAAAAACTTATTCAGAGAGTTAGGTTTTACCGAATATGATCCATACAGGTCTTCGTCGCTGCTCAACGCACCGTTACAAATGGCCTAGATGATAACAATGGACAAAAGAATGATGTTGAGATAGAGGAAAGACAGGGCGGCGAATTTCTGGACCGAGGAAGATAAAACATATGGGTGGTGAGCAATTTTGCAAAAATCTTTTTCTATGTCACATACTTACTTTAAGCAACTTGTAAAAATCATTTTCTATATCATATTTTTTTATAGCCTTGTAAGATTTCTTTTAATCGTAGATTAGCGCATGGTTGAACAATTCCATGAAGCAACAAAAAAGACATGTTTATTGGAAAGCCGTCGCTGACGACTATAATTAAAATTATTACCCTAACCGAAGGAGGAATGACAAAAATGTAAAGATCACTAAGGTGAAACTAACAAAAAAGTTGTTAGCTTCCATGGAGTTTATTAGGCGAAAACATGCATATGCGAGTGGGGTGTGCGGCCTGCAGCTCGTGCATAAAACCCTCGCCATGTACAAGAAGGAGAAGGGCGGTGAGAACTTCACACTGTTGTACTAGTGGGATGAGGTTAAAGTACAAGTAAAAATGGAGTAGGTATGCAGGAGACAAAAAATGCAAAGAATATGGAAGCATACAAATCATATGGCTCATGAAAATCGTCCCATGGGATCCAAAGTCATAAAGGAAAAAATTGAAGGGAAAGCCGCCGCTGACTATCATATGTCTACACTTTCTCACGATAATATCTCGTTATATCGTGATAGACAAGCACTAAAAGATCGTCGAGGTCCAACTTTGACTCTCGAAAGAGAATCTTGAGATCGTAAAAACGAAATGGAGAATAAAAATGCCTGGCATCTACAAGGAACTACTTATGGTGAACACCTCTCACATGGAAAACTTTGAAATGATGGAACATCGGTGGATGCTAAAATATTTGAGTGACCTACTTTTGGGAGAAAACAAACTATGGTGAATAGTAAGTATTTTTAAGAGATCATTTTTCTTGTCTTTTCAAACTATCTAATATGTAGAGTTGTCGTTGTTTGTTAAATAAATGGTAATAGAATACCTATTTAGCACTCCGAAATAAATATGTAATACATTTTTTGTATTCAATGATACATGGTTTGTTTTCATATTTAATCGTGTGTGCTGTAAAATAAAATCATGTCTGCCTATTTATTACCGTTACTAATCTAAGATATTCTTGTGATAGGATGGAAGAATTCTGAAAAATAAAATAGGAAATTGGTCGTGGATATATATACTATATACATGATGCAAAAAATATAACTTATATCATTAAATACAAAATTCTCGTATTACATATTTATTTTAGAATGCTAAGTGGGTATTTTGATACCATTTCTTTAACAAACAAAAGCAACTATATAATAGATGCTTCAAAAAGACAAGGAAAATGCTCTCTTAAAAATAAATATTATTCTCTTTGTTTGTTTTCTCCCAAAAGTAAGGTCACTAAAATATTGTAGTGCCCTTTCGTGTTCCATCATTTGGAAGTCGTTCATGTGAGAGGTGTCCGACAGAAATAACTACATGTAGGTGCTTTACTTTTTTATGTACTCTTTTGTCTTTCCGATCTCAAGCTTCTTGTTCTGAGAGTTGGACCAGTACCTCGACCATTTTTTTTTTGCAATGATGCTCAAAGTGCGTGTGTATCATGAATTCATGATATAACTGGATATCATGGTGAGAAAGTGTACCCACAGGATAGTCACCATCGAATTTCCCTTTCCTTTTTGTTTTTGTGGCTTTGGTTTCCGTTGGACGATTTTCATCAACCATCTAATTTTATATGTTTCCATCTTTTTTATCTTTTCCCTCTTCTGCATGTGTACTCCATCTTTATGTACTTTAACCTTATCCCACCAGTACAAAAGTGTGAAGTTTTGCCCGTCCTTCTCCTTCTTCTACATGGCGAGGGTTTTCTTTATGAGATGCATGTCGGACTGCTCACTCACATATGCATATTTTAGCATATCATAAACTGGATGGAAGTTAACAACCTTTTGTTAGTTTCTCCAGATAGCTTTGTAGTTTTTGATGTTCCCCCTTCGAATAGGGGGACTATTCTTATTGTAGTCGGCAATAACGTCTTCCAATAAACCTCTTTTTTTTTTCCATATATTAGTTATTCAACCATGTGCTAATCTGCAACTAAAAAGAATATATTCCCACATGTTTCTTAAAGAAAGTATGTGGTATTGAAAAAAGATTTCGTATAAGTTGATTAAAGAACATATGTGATACAAAACTAAGGTTTCACAAAACTACTCACTAGTCGTATGTTATCTTTTTCGATCCAAGAAAAGCCACCGCCCCTACCTTCCTCTATCTCAACATTATTTTATTACCCATCGTCGTGTATCCTGGTATTTACCGGAGCATTGAGTAGCGGACAAAGACAATATGGATCATATCCGGTAGAATCTAACTCGTCGGATAAATTTGTGTGCAGAGAAAAAGATTTAATGGATAGTTTGGAGGGGGAACAATATCTGGATTTTCATATTGGGAGCCGGTGGATGTGAACCCATCAGCCTCGTATGGACTCATTTGAAAAAATGGAGGTTATGTGTGTGCAGAAATATGTATGGTCTCACCAATTGAAGGAAGGAAAAAGACTATATAAGCAACCCAATGTAGATATCTTCGTTGCATTGATGAACCAGTCAATATTTGAGTATGCCAACTAATGAGTGTCTAGATATGCCAAGTGAGTTTTAACTGCTGTTTACTAACTGCAGATTGTAGTTAACAATTCAGTGTTTCAGACTCTTTTTTTATCAGTGCAAGCTGTGAGTGTTTTATCTCAGAATCTAGAGAGTGATATTGAGTGGACAGGTCGTATGAAGAATAACAGTTGAGTGCACTAGTCCCACGAAGAATATCTTGGTTCCAAACTCCAAACTCACCAAAAGAGTCATCACCAGAATCAAGCCTCAGTTGTGTTGACAACAGCAATGGAAAAGCACGGAGCTCAAAACAGGTACTCTTTGATTTTGCGGTAGCAATTGATGAATATAGCATAGATGAATAACGGTCAATCATAACGGAACTTCGACAAAACGGTATCAATCTAGGGCGATCTTTCTCAGAGAATTGCAGCCTGTCTAGTAGAGCACCTTTGCTGCGACAATTCAGTCTTCAGGAAAAGGCATATATACGGCCCTGAGGTGCAAGGAGACCCAAACTTTATGCAGATCCTCTTTGAAGTCTATCCATGATTCGGACTAGGCTTCACGGCTGCAAAATACGCCATTGTTGAAGCATGCAAAGATGAACAAACACTGCACATAATCGACTTTGACATCAACCAGGGTAACCGGTACATAGCCCCAGGGTACCATTTGAGTTCATTGGGGATGTGACACCAACAATGCTACTATTTCCTCTGATCCATATTAATGTTTTTAGATTTATCTAGAATGTATTTGATCACATTTTAGTATTATATACATCCGAATCTAGACAAATCTGAGAACATTAATTTAAAACGAAGGGAGTAGTAGATAGCCATCCTGGAGATGAGCTCGTTGTTAGTTAATTCCGCATTCCAGCTGCATCAACTGCCAGATGGAAGTGTTTCCATTGCAAATGAAAGGGGCAATCTCCTTTAAATGCTCAAGGGTCTCCAACCAAACTTTGTGACCTTGGTGACCAGGAGGCAAATAGTAATACTACATCATTCCTTACAAAACATCGAAATGCTCGTATTTGCTATGGAAGGATCCACCACAATCGAAGCACCTAGAGCGTGTGTTGGTCAAAATCTGGAAGAAACCCATTGATCAAGATCTGAGAGATAGCTCCGACGACGAGGAGGATGATAAGAATGAAGCGAAGCAGTAAGCCATAGAAGAAATTGCCCCTTCACTACGACTGATTCATGATATGTGTGTGGATGCTTTTAGTTCTCTAGAGCTTGTTACCGGATGGCCTATCCCTGGGCATTATTGATGACTACGAATGTTACTGTGTTGTCAAAATCATGTTTAGTTATTCTTTAAGCTGTTGCATATGCATCTTATGTTTATGTTTATGTTTATATTTACATGTTATTGTTGAAAAGACAAACTGGGCGCACTATTATGGGTTTATTGTACACATGCGACCCACTTGTTGAGGAGGCCATAAAACAAACCCTATCCGATTATTCCTAACTCCTCCTCTTTATAATAGAAGCAAATTCTTGCACCTGTTTCCACCAACTACGACGTCGTTGCGTTTCCCATTTCCAACACCAAGAGCGGGACTTAAATCCTAATTCTCACTAAGCCACCCGCTTACTTATCCTACCAATCCCCACTACGACTCCGACTTAACAATAGATCTCACTTCTACTTCCGCACTCTCCACTTCACCCTCGAGATCCGACGTGGGGAACAACATTATTAGATCCATCCGGCCAGATTCTCCCATCGGCAAATACCTTTTTTTAGATCCGAGGCAAGGTCCGTTAGCTAGACTGGCACTGGACCAAGGTGAATCGCGCGAGGCCGCCGTGCTTGCGCTGGAATAGGCAGATCCTCTCGATGTCTTCATGTTCGTATGCGCAAATACTTGTTACTCAGAGGATTTAGTGTTTCGGAAAAAAGAGACGCTCAAGAATTAGATTTAGTGTTTATAAAGTCTTCTAGTAGTTTTTTTTATTTTTGAAGCAATTCTTCTATAATATATTAAATAAATACAAATTCCAGTTTATTTTTTTAAACGAGCTCATTATATATAAATGATTCATATTGATTATTATAACTATTTTTTGTAATCGTTAATTTTCATTAATAGGTATGCCGCTGAATGGTGTACCTATCACGACACAATAATACGTTGCATCTCAAGTTACACGGTTAAAGTTCTGCCATCTTCCTAGTGTACCATGGCGCATCATTGGTCGTGCCGTGGAAGCGCTGACTTGACGGAGACCGATGTGCCGAGCCAAAGAAAAGCATAGTCAAAAAACTTTTTCCGACGCAATTATCCTTGTCGGCATTTTTTTTGCCGTGCTTAAAGCGTGAGCACTACGATTACACGTGTGCCTCGACGTTTATAAGTGCCAGAGCATGCGACCCGTCTTGTAGTGCTTGGAGGTGTGGCCCTCGCCGAGGGAGGGGGTGGATGGGTGGGTGGGTTCCGTTCTTTGTTTAGACTATTTTTTTCTGTGTCATTTTAGGGACGGTGAGGCGAGGACTGCATCCTGAATTCAGAATAAAATCCTCCCACCTTATCCTCGCTCCGCTGATGGAGGCATGCGAGTTGTATATCCGAAAGATCTTCTGGGATCCAGTTGTTTTTTCCAACCTATGGATTTCATTATTGACGACGATGAGTGTTGCTATAGTGCGTTGGTCCTTTGAGATCTTAGCATGACAACTTCCCGTCTGTTACTATAACAAGTTCTGCCGCGACAAGTTTTACTCGGCCCCAGCAATAGAGTGGCGAGAATAGCGGCGTGCCTTTGCCTCGCACCCGTGTTTGTAGTCGTCGCTAGGTGATCTATGGATCTATTTGTAATTTTTTATTAATTTTAGAACTCTTTGTCACAAAGCTTTCACGTGGCCGGGTCTATCTATGTTCTCCCGTCCTTGTACAAACACAATCAGGGGTGGAGACGGGGGCGAGTAGGGGCTAGACTCCCCAACCCAACGATCACCCCCCTCAACTAATCTGTGTAGATGCTAGTACTATTACGGTAGTGCATACGTACATTAGTCGTATTGCTCGAGTTGATTAGCTAGTATATTCAGCCAAGCCTACTCATTAGTTGTATTGCTCTCTAATATATTGAAGCCCAAAACGAGCCCATATTCTACTCTGAGGCCATCGTCCGCTAAACTGCTCCATATCGTTTGTCTGTAGCTAGACCTAGCGCCATATGTGGTCGTTCGACGCCTTCCGCCGCTCGCTCGCTCGCAATGATGCCGCGGCGGCAGCCATCTAGCCAGAAGTCAAGGTGAGAATGGGGCAAAGCCCGCACCTAATCCTGCCAGGTCGCTGTTTCTGTCTTTGTTGATCCTGTCACGATGCCAACGACTGGCGTGCCAGACAGCCAGAGTCCGTTTTCCTCAAACACTCGAATCAAAGGTACCGTACGGTTAGTTTCTTGTGGAGGGATTGCATAACCTAGTCTAATCAATTGGTTAACCATACATATAAGACAATTGATTAATTTACCATGCGTAAGGCATCAACAGCCTTAGTTTATACAGATTCTCACCGGACTCTTATTTATGTACCGATGCGAACTACTGGGAACTAGCCAAAATGCTCGGGATTAAATCTCCAGCGCCAACACCCCATTGTGGGAGCTCTAAGATAACAATTGCTACATTGGAAAAGAAATACCTAAATCAGCTTAATAAGGGAAGTTCTACAGAAGGTGCATCCGGAAGTTTGGCCTGAAGAGCGCATGAGAGCCCCGTACCCTCTCCCCTCCGCCGCCGGCCACTCCGGTCTGGCGCCCAGCCCCCCTCCTCGCCGTCCTCCACTCTGGTGACGGAGCCCTCCTCCCCCATGGCCACCACCCCCTCTCGCCTTCCCCGGTTCCCTCTGACGATGGCGCCAGCCCACGCGGCCGCGAGGACAGGTGGCGCAGCGGACGCGATTCCGACTCGGACGGATCCACGGCGTCCTACCTGGAGGCTCTCAAGGGCAAGAGACCGGCGGAGCATGATGTATACACACTTCTATTCTTGTAGACAGTTGTTGGGCCTCCAAGTGCAGAGGTTTGTAGAACAACAACAAGTTTCCCTTAAGTGGATCACCCAAGGTTTATCGAACTCAGGGAGGAAGTGGTCAAAGGTATTCCCTCTCAAGCAATCTTGCAATCAAGATACAAGAAGTCCCTTGTGTCCCCAACACACCCAATACACTTGTCAGGTGTATAGGTGCACTAGTTCGGCAAAGAGATAGTGAAATACAAGTGGTATGGATAATTATAAGTGGTAACGGTGCCAAAAAGAGCTTGACGGGTAGGAAGAGACTAAATGCAATCTGAAATAAAGATGGAAGCAAGCAACCATGTAACAGATCTAGTTGCAAAAGGTGTTTCAATGTTTAGAAACAAGGCCTAGGGATCATACTTTCACTAGTGAACACTCTCATATAAATATCTTCTCTTTATGATACTACACTGAACTACTCTCCGGTTGGACACTCTAATCCATGGTAGGGCTATAACAACACTCCTCAAATTTCGCTTTTCCCATCTAGATAACCCCACACTGTCACCTTGAGCACTAGATGGTTCCAACAAACAACACAATTTCATAGAGACATCCAACTCCAAATATAACTCATAACAAGTATTTGTAATCTCTAGCCTAAGTGCCACCATGGTGTGCACGCTATCACTTTCACACACATGGGGAGAGCCAGAGATCTATTAAAGCACTTGAGTAGCAAGGTAGATCTACTTGATTACAAAGATCATGATCACAATATGATCATGCATAGAGAGAGATGAACACATAACTACCGGTAGAACCCTTAGCCTCGAGGAAGAACTACTCCCTCATCATCATGGGAATCAGCAACGGCGATGGAGATGGTGGTGGAGATCGATGGAGATGGATCTGAGGGCACTTCCCCGTCCCGGCAGGGTGCCAGAACAGAGACTTTCTGTCCCCGAATCTCCCCTTCGGTGGCGGCGGCGCTGCGGAACTTTTCATGGCTGGAGGCTGATCGATCAAGGGTTTTTGCATAGGAGGCTTCTTATAGTTAATGGGCAAGGTCGGTGGGTGGACCCGGGGCCCACACCACCTGGTGGCGCGGCCAGGGCTAGCCCGCGCAACCACATGGTGTGGCCAACCCCTGGTCCCTCTCCGCCTCGTCTTCTGGCTCCGTGAGTCTTCCGGTAAAATATCGACTTTGGCTTTTGTCCGGTCCAATTCCGAGAATATTCATTTTCTAGCTTTTCTAGAACCAAAAACAGAAGAAAACAGGCAACTGGCACTGTGGCAGCTTGTTAATAGGTTAGTCCCAGAAAATGTGTAAAAGTACTCCAAAGTGTGGAAAAAACATAAGAAAGTAGATATAAAACAAGCATGGAACATAAAAAATTATAGATACATTTGCAATGTATCAACATCCTCAAGCTTAACTCCTGCTCGTCCTCGAGTAGGTAAGTGATAAAAAAAGGAATAATTTTTGAGGTGACATGTACCATCACAATCTTGATCAAGGTATTTATAACAATTGATAGCTGGGATCATAGTACTTTAACATAGCATGCAAGATATAGTTCTAAGAATAAGACATAGCACTATGTTGTAACATGAAAAGGTATAAACAAAAGATTCATGAATAACAATACTTTGAAAGACATTTATTTGTTTCACATAAAGAAAACATAGCATAGTGGCATTCAGCTTGTCCCTCATTGTGTAGCAAAACATAAATGCATAGGACACCTTCAAATTTCATAAGGGTGACTAGATACAAATAGTTTAAGAATAAGCGATATCAAAGTTATGAATCAATCAACAAGTCTTTGGACAATGCACATTAAACTAAGAATGGCCACTATGCTCTCTCAATAGGTGCATAAAGATAGAAGATGGAGACTCAACATAAAAGTAAAAGAAAGGCCTTTATAGAAGGAAGCAGGGATTCAAGTCTCATAAAGAGCTTCCAAAAATTATGGTACTTATTAGCTTTCAGCTCTCATTGCCCCTATCATAAGCATCTTTAGGTGATTAAGGCTAAAGTGACACAACTAAGAGGATATGCTTGACAAGTTATAAGCTGAAATCTCATGCCCCTTACTTACGAAGACCGAACCTCATGCTACTCAACTTCAGTCACAAGTAAGCTCTTGTCATTCTAAGTACATATGTATCATAGAGAACCGCCAACGGGGTACCCCTTGCCCGATGATACGAAAGAATCCCCATATCAAAATGACAAGGCAAGCAGACAACGAGCATCTCAGCAATCTTCTTATTTACCATGGGAAAATGGTGCTTTTTTCTCTCTTTCCTCTTTTCTCATCTCCTCTTTTTTTCTTTTTTTTCTTCTTTTTTCTCAATCAGTATCTCTTTTTTTATAAGAAGAATGCTTCATAGATTGATCATTATGGTTACGCTGCAGGTTTCCACCATGATTAGGCATGGAATAGACCAGCGGCCCAGGCGTTTCTCTAACACACATACAAACTCCATAATCTTACAAGTTCCCCTTTTATTTCACACCACCGAGATCCATAAGCAAAAAATCATGATATCAACGGGGTACAATGTACAAGTGCAGTATTGAAAGCATTCCCCATGATACATGGTTCTGCTAACTTCAACTTATAAAGCGCAAGCATATACGCAACAAAGATGGACACAATGGTTCAAGTTTATTAAGTGCGAGAAAAGTAAAGTGTGCCATCAAGTTCGTGAGAGCTTTACTCACTAGTTTTCACATAACAGGTTTAATTCGGAAGGTAGATAAAAACAAGAATATACTTGAAATAGCAAATGCTAATAGGTAGGTATGGTGGACTCTTTGGGATAACTTGGTTTTATTTGGAGTTGGATGCATGATTGGAACTCATACTTGCTATGGAGGCTAGCAAAAGACTGGGAGCGACCAACTAAGAGAGCAATAATGGCCATAATCATGCAACGCGACAAAACATCATTAATTAAAGCATACAGTGATATTACAAGTCGAAAACTAAATGATCATAGAGGCTATGGTGACTTGGGATAGTCATAACATGGTGTGAGCATGTGCCAAGTCAACCCAAATAAAGCATCAAAGGAGAATACCACAATACTATGCTTTAATATGCTAAAACAACGCATGATTCTTTCAAGACACATTAAGCAATCTCAATTGTGTATAACAAGTCATGCTATAGCAATAATCACTAAGCATAAAGCCAAAAAAATACGAAGCATGACATGACAAAGTCTAAGCCATAGTAAAAAACAAGCTCCTTTTTACCACTTAAGTATAAACTTTCCTACTCTTTTCCAATCCAAACCAACTTATTTGAAAACCATCATATATGAAAGAGGGGGTCTAAACAATTTATTCAAGCAAACTAAGCAAATTAAAACTAAAAATGAAAACGAAGATGCTCCAAGAACAACACAACTGTTGAAAGAACATTTCATGTTTTCCTATGTTTTGTGTGTTAGATAACAATACTATGGAGACTTTTCATGTGTGTTAAGTGTGCAGGAAGTTTTGAGGGGGGCCGGATAATCTGCCCCACCAAGGGCCGGATACCTCATCTCTCAAGGAAGCCAAGGCGCATTGTTCGGGGTCCAGTCGGATTTTCTCCCGGAAAATCCGAACTGGGGCGGTTTTTCCTCCCTAGGCCGGATAATCTGGGTGTAGCATGGGCTGGATAATCCGGCCCCCAGTTTAAGAGCAAAAGGAGCCAAGGCGCGTCGCTCGGTATCCGGTCGATTTTCTCCCAAAAAATCCGAACTGGGGTGGTTTTTCTTTCCCAGGCCGGATAATCCGGCCTTCGCACTAGGCCGGATAATCCCGCCCCCAGAAGTTGATCAAGGGCAAGCTCGGCGCGATGCTCGAAGAGGGGGGCGGTGTTTTCCCAGACCGGATAATCCGGCCCTCACTTGGGCCGGATAATCCGCCCTCAAAGGCTACAACGACTGGTTTCTGAAGTGGGGTATAAATACCCCTTCTTCCCCAACGTTAAGAACTCTTGATTCATTCGAATTTGACCAGACCTTGTGCAAGAACTCTAAATCTCGATCTCCCACTTCGACCACCCAAAGATCTTGATCTTTGGTGGAATTGAAGGAGGAGAAGTTCATCATCATCAAGAATCAAGCGCTTCAACTCCTCTCCATTCACTTGGAGAAATCCCTGATCTAGTATTCTTATCAATACCTAGATCTTGTTTATTGTATTTGATAAGTTTGTTTTTGTGGCAGCTTGTTGTCATTTTGGGAGCCTCCAAGTTGTTGTGGAGTTGTTGCCCCGCTAGTTGTGTAAAGGCGTCGGTGCCTGCCTCGAAGGATACCTATAGTGGAAGGTGGATCAGGCCTGTTGTGGCGAGATCCATCGGAGAACAGGGTGAGGCCTTTTGTGGTGTGGTGGTCTTAGTACCGCCCACCCCTCCAACGCAGACGTACTTCCCTTAACAAGGAAGGAACTGCGGTTAAACAAATCCTGTGTCTTCGCATGCTTCACTTCGGTTTACTCGTTCCTCTTCCACTTGCTCTTTACTCGCTAGTAGATAGGTTTGCATATAGGGAAATTCCACCCAATAGTCTATCTAGAGAATTTACCCTTTGTGCTAAGCCTAAAACTGAAAAGGAATTAAAATTGGTGTAGCACCTATTCACCCCCCTCTAGGTGCCCATACGATCCATTTCAATTGGTATCAGAGCCCCGGCTCTTAATTCGGGCTTAACCGCCTAAGAGTAGTATGGGTACCAAGGATGATGGAAATGAGGCTGTGGATAAGGTCACAATGGATGATCTCAAGTCGTTGGAAACAACCTTGTTGAAGTCCTTTGAGGCCAAGATGGAGGAGATGAATCAAATGATTGCTCGCCTCACATCATCCATAGCCCCATCTCCATCCTCCTTTGAGGCTCCCACACCATCATCTAAGGAAAAGGGTAACAACGGATCCAAGGATGATGATGTGGAAGGTGAAAAACTAAATGGCTCCACCTCCAAAAAGGGAAGTGGTAAGGAGGAATATAATGAGGTTCGCCACGTATATTCCCCCGACCCACCTATCCCTCATCCTCATATAAACAATAGGGGTGATCCACCCAAGCTCACTGCATCCTCTTTTAATCAATGGCAATTCCTAATGAAATCTCATGTGTGCAGCTCCTCTATTGAATTGTGGAGGATTATTGAAGAAGGTCTTCATATTGGAGATCAAACCAATCTAATGAGAAGGGAAGTTGTGGATAGCATTGGAGATCAAAACCATGAGGACATGTATAGAAAACTCAAGGGCATCGCAACAACATTTCGGAAGCATGGGGCCACTCACATTGATGATGCATGGATAAAAAGAAATTATGTGAGTGCCTTAATGCCTTTCGAGCCAACGGATTTGAAGAGCCTGCAAGGTAGACACAACTATCATCAAATGACATCCAACGAAGTCATGCAAGAAATGGCGTCATTCAAAGTGGCGGCAAAGAATGCTGAAGATGCCCGTGCTCGGGCCATTGGAATGCAAAAGGGTGTCAATGTGGCTCTCAAAGCCAATATTGTTGAGCAAGAGGAAGATGAAGAATCTTTTGAAGGGGTATCCATGGACTGTCTCGATGAGGTCAAACGTGCTCATGGTGAGTACATGGCATTCTATGCAAGGAACTTTTGGAAGGACCCTGCCAAAGCCAAGTCTGACCTTGAGCGCAAGAACGGGTCAGATGGAAGAAGAGAAAGTGGCCCAAGATTGAGAACTTGCTTCAACTGTGGAGATAGAATGCACTTTGTTGCCGAGTGTCCTATCAAAATAGAGAAGACAATGGTGGCAGGCTCATTCTTAAAGGGAAATCTAAAGCTCCTAAGAAGAAGCCGTTTATTAAGAAGAATGGCCCTTTCAAGAAGCAACCCAAGATTGTCCTTGTAGCTCAAGAGGAATACTCCTCCGCAAGTGAAGATGAAGAGGATGATGATAGTTCCCGCGAAGTGGCTGCTATAGCCACCACATCGACTCCCTCCTCTCTCTTCGACTCGCCGAACGAGAACGCCATCAACAACAACGCCACTTGCCTAATGGCAAGAGGATCCGAGGTATCAACTTCTAGCTCTTCATTTCCTAAGACTAACATAATTTTGGATATGGATGATCATGACAGTCTTGTAATGAAAGAAGAAGTTATTGCCTTGGATACTTTTTCACTAACCTAAAAGGCGAGCACAAACTCCATTTTGATGCTCTTATGAGTCAACTTGCTCAAGCCGAAGATCTCCTTGAAGAAAAGGGCAGAATTGAAAGAGAAGATGCCTTGGAGATAGCTTCTTTGAAGAATGCCTTGGAAGAGAAAGAGGAAGCTCGAGTTTCTTTTGAAGAAAGACTCGAATCCCTTGAGGGGTCACAAGAATAAGCTGTAGCTCAGCTCATTAAAGAACGTGACCATGCTCTTGCCAAGGTAAAGAAACTAAAGAAAGAAAAGATTGATTTTGGGGCTGTTCATGCTAGACTTTTGGAGAAGTTTGATAATCTTGAAAGTGCTCACAAGGCATTGAAGAGTGATCATTCTACTCTAAATGAGTCTCATGACCAGCTCCAAACTCAATTGAAAAGGTATGATGTGCCAAGTACCTCCTCTTCATCCTTTGGAAAATAAGATCTTGCAAGAAGTTCTCAACACAAAGGTAAAGGGGTTATTGATGAGATACTGAACAGCCAAAGGACAAACAATAGTAAAGAAGGTCTTGGTTACATACCCAAGAAAAAGAGCAAGAAAAACAAGAAGAAGAAGAACAAGACTGCTCAAACAAAGACTAGCAACATTACCAATAACAAGACTAATCATGATGGTTTTGCAGGGATCAACAATCCTAACTTTGAAATACGTTGTGATTGTTATGGTGATGTTTATGCTAGTTATGTAGGGCCTTATGATTGTTACATTCCTTGGTCTATTTAGGTTCCCAAGACCCTTGTTACTAACATGAGAGGACCCATTGAAAAATGGGTACCTAAAACCAAGAAGTAATTTTCTTGCAGGGCTATGCTTCCGATGGGTCTAAATGGGTACTCGATAGCGGTTGTATGAGTCATATGACCGGAAGCAAGGAGATCATCACGGAGATGCGGCCAAACCTTGATCACATTACCGTCTCCTATGGTGACAAGTCAAAATCTGAGGTATTGGGTCTCGGCAAAGTTGTGGTGGCTCACGATATCTCTCTCGTGGACGTCATGCTTGTTGAGACCCTCGGGTATAACTTACTTTCAGTTCGTGCCCTTGGTAAGATGGGCTTTGCAGTTTACATTGATGTTGGTTTAGTGGTACTCTTGTAGAGCAAGTCTCTAAAAGTCGCTTTCGTGGGATATGTCGAAAACGACCTGTATGTGGTGGACTTTTCCGGGAAAACCACTACAGGCCCGATGTGTCTTTTCGGAAAGGCTGACGCGGGTTGGCTATGGCATCGCCGACTAGCCCACGTTAATATGAGAACTTTGCAAAGTCTCCACAAGGGTGGCCACATTCTTGGACTAAAATAAAATGTCTCTTTTGCCAAAGATCGTGTTTGCAGGGCGTGTGTAGAAGGGAAAATGCATGATTGACCTCATCGAAGGAAAACCATTATCTCTTCAAAAAGGATTTTGGAGCTCCTTCATGTGGACCTCTTCGGACCTCCATCTCATGCAAGCCTCGGTGGGAAGAAGTATTGTCTAGTGATTGTTGATGATTACTCAAGATACACTTGGGTTTATTTCTTCAAGTTGAAGAGTGAAACTCAACAAACTGTCATCGACTTCTCCAACGAGGTTCAACGTCAACACAACGTCCCCATTCTGGCTATAAGGAGTGATAACGGCTCGGAGTTCAAGAACTACACCTTAAATGAGTTCCTAAGTGAAGATGGGATAAGACATCAATATTCCGATGCGTACACCCCTCAACAAAATGGTGTAGCCGAGAGGAAGAATCGAACTCTAATGGACATGGCAAGATTAATGTTAGCCGAATTCAAATCTCCATATAACTTCTGGGCTGAAGCAATCTCTACTGCTTGTCATTCATCCAACCGTTTATACCTCCGCAAGATTTTGGACAAGACTCCGTATGAAATACTTACCGGTAACAAGCCAAACATCTCATACTTTCGGGTATTTGGGTGTAAGTGTTTCTTTCTTATTAAAGGAGTTCGTTTATCTAAGTTTGAATCTAAGGCTCTAGAAGGTATTTTTGTTGGTTATGATGCTGAATCCCACACTTATAGAGTCTACAATAAGCTCTCTAGAACTGTTGTAGAATCTTGTAGTGTGGTGTTCGAGGAAAATGACGGTTCCCGTGTGGAGCAAGTTGGTGTTTGTGACGCAGATGTTGAAATACCCCAAGATGCCATAAGAAGAATGGGCGTGGGATTCTTTCGCCCCATTGAGGAACCCCTTGTGGCGGACCGGGAAGGACAATGCTCTACTCATATAGAGCCCTCATCTACACATACGCAACATGCTCCAACCACGGGGGCAACTTCTACACCATCTCCATCAACTGCTGAAGGTCAAGATGCTCCAGGAAGCTCTAGGCCGGATTTTCCGGTTGACACCGGATTATCCGGCCACCCCGCTCCAGCTGTCCATGCCGCTCCTGGTGGTGAAGATATCAACGCAAGCTCCAGGACGGATTTTTCGGCTTACCCCGGATTATCCGGCTCCTCGCCAGTTCAAGCAAGTCCCAGGCTTCCTGATGAAGCTGCTGCAAGTACTCCCAGGCCGGATTATCCGGCCTCTCCATCGGCAGGATTATCCGGCCCTGACTCTCCAGTTCTGCAGCCTCCTGTTACGGCTACGGATTCACCTCAAGGGCATGCGTCTCCACCACCTGCTACTGATGTTCTAGTTACTGATCAAGGCGGAGAATATGCTTCCAATGAAGACTCAAGTGATGAATCTCCTCCTCCAAGAGACAACAAACTTATTGAACTTCGTCGCAAGGCTCGGGCTGATCGTAACCTTGAGTTGAGGGGTCACACTCTCGACAAGGTTGTTGGTGATCTTCGACGAAGGGTTTCTACAAGAAGAGAATTGGCTAGTTTTGGTGAGCATCAAGCTCATATCTCCATGGTGGAACCTAAGAAGGTCTTTAAAGCTCTTGAAGACCCAGACTAGGTTGTTGCTATGCATGAAGAATTGAATAATTTCGAGCGCAACAAAGTCTGGAAACTAGTGGAGAAACCCAAAGAGTGCCGCAATGTTATCGGTACCAAGTGGATTTTCAAGAACAAGCAAGATGAGAATGGCATTGTTGTGAGGAACAAGGCAAGACTTGTGGCACAAGGGTACTCCAAAGTTGAGGGCATCGACTTCGGCGAGACATATGCTCCAGTGGCTCGCCTTGAGTCCATCCGTATCCTACTTGCTTATGCTGCTCATAACAATTTTAAGTTGCAGCAAATGGACGTCAAGAGTGCCTTCCTTAACGGTCCTCTACATGAGTTGGTATACGTAAAGCAACCCCCGGGGTTTGAGGATCCTAACTTCCTGAACCATGTCTACAAACTCGATAAGGCACTCTATGGCCTTATACAAGCCACACGTGCGTGGTATGAGCACCTTAAAGAGCTTTTGTTAGATCGTGGCTTCGAAATTAGGCAAATCGACCCCACTCTTTTTACTAAGAAGGTTAAGGGGGAGCTCTTCGTATGCCAACTATATGTAGACGATATCATCTTTGGTTCTACTAACAAAGCTTTTAACGATGAATTTTCAAAGCTTATGACTGACAGGTTTGAGATGTCTATGATGGGGGAGTTACGGTTCTTTCTTGGATTCGATATCAAACAACTTAGAGAAGGAACCTTTATTAATAAAGCAAAGTACATCCAAGACATGCTCAAGAGATTCAAGATGATGGATCTAAATGGTTTCGCCACTCTGATGCAAACAAAGTGTCATCTTGAACTTAACCCTCATGGAAAACATGTGGACCAAAAGGTATAGTGGTCCATGATCGGCTCTCTTCTTTACCTCTGCGCATCTAGACTCGATATTGTGTTGAGTGTGGGAGTGTGTGCAAGGTATCAAGCAGCTCCTAAAGAAAGCCACTTAGTGGCGGTCAAGAGGATCTTTCGATATTTGGTTCGTTCCCCCAACTTTGGTCTCTGGTATCCCAAGGGCTCCAATTTCTCTTTATGTGGTTATACTGACTCAGATTGGGCTGGTGATAAGGATGATCGGAAATCCACTTCTGGAGCTTGTCAATTCTTGGGAAGATCTGTTGTATGTTGGTCCTCCAAAAATCAGAATTGTATATCTCTATCCACCGCCGAAGCTAAATATGTTGCTGCTGCCAGCGCTTGTACTCAATTATTGTGGATGAGGCAAACTTTAAAGGAATACGGTGTCAATTGTGACAAAGTTCCTCTTTTATGTGATAATGAAAGTGCTATCAAAATTGCGTACAATCCAGTTCAGCACACAAGGACGAAGCATATTGAGATTCGGAATCATTTTATTCGTGACCATGTTGCTCGAGGCGATATTGATCTATCTTTTGTGAGCACGAAGAACCAAGTGGCGGATATCTTTACAAAGCCACTTGATGAAGCAAGATTCTGCTATTTGAGGAATGAGCTAAATATCATTGATTCCGGGAGTTTGTCTTGATTACCCATGCACTCACTCGTACGTCTCAATCCTTGTTTGGTCTAGGTGTGGGCATGGATATAGGGGGAGTGTGGTCCTAACTTATTGGGCTAACCCTCCCCCCATAATGCCAATAGCAAGTTATATCATTTCTCTTAATATCATGTTGTGATATGTGAGCTTATTGATGAGTATTGGTCATGAACCCAAGATATATCTTCGCGGTGTCACACCATACACTCCAACAAGGTGGCTTCGGCCACCGCCCTCTCCCTTGTGGAGAATTGGATCTTTTTGGATGTTATTTGCTCTCTCATGTTCTTATGGGAATCACACTCAATCTTGGCTTTTATTTGATTTGGATTTTGCAATTTTGAGTGTCTAGTACCATCTCAGTTTGGCTTTCTCAATCCTAAGCCTTCCCTACCCCTAAGCCATCTATTTTTGCACACAAGTCCCTTGTACACCTCGTGGAGGTGTTGTTTGGGGACGCGCGGGCCTGGTTCTGTGTATAACAGAATCCCAGAATTTAGGCCGGATAATCTGGCCCTGGCGGATTCGATCTTAAAGGGCAGGGCTCAGGGGGAAGGGATCATATCAAGCAGCACTTCTCCCCCAGCCCCCTCCTTCTCCCCAGCCGCCGCCTACCGCCCCTCACCCTCCCCGGAGCCTCTCCGGCCACCGGATTTTCCGGGCCTCCCCGGATCTTCTTCTCCGCGCCTCCAGGTACCTTCTCCTCCGTGTTCTTCCTCCAATGAGTGAGGGTAACTCCCTCTCTCCCCATCTTTGGCTAGATGTGTATCTTGTTGGGTGGAACGTTGTCTAGAAGGATGTGTTTTCGCATAGAACTCGTAGTCTTATAGTTTCTAGGCCCGATCTACTTTTTTGCATGCATTTTTGGTGAAATGGAAAATTTCTGCCAGGGCTGGATTATCCGCCCCTGGACATGCCGGATAATCCGGCCTGACAGATTCAAGTCTGCTTCAGTTTCACTATGGTGTATGTATTGAGTAGTTTTGTCCTATGAACTTTTTGACTACTTTTTCCATGCTCTCTCCTGGACTTGTGTGTATGCTTATCCCCTTGCTATCGCCCTTATTCTACTCACAGGTGGTTCCGGTGTTTCCAAGACCTACAAGCGCCGTCCTCGCGCCAAGTACTTTCGGGACGACGGTCAAGGTAACCTAGTGGACGAAGTTGAATTGCGGAGAAGGAAGAACGAAGAGAGGCGCATGGCTGAACAATCCAAGAGGACTAGGAAGGGTGTGTCCAAGAGGAAGGGCAAGGAGCCCAAGATCAACTACAGGACTTTGGATGCGGTCTCCTTCTCTGCCATCCATCACCGTGACTTGTTTGCTGAGCTGCCTCATGATGATGAGCTGGGGGATGCCCGTTTCTGGTGTGCAGAACAGAAGGGGATTTATGAAGACATCTATGCCAGGCTGAACATTAGGCCTATGCACCCTCTGGTACTTGCTGATGCTTTGGAGAAGGCGCATCTTGTGGATGCAATGTTTGTGGCTGAGAGGATGGGGCTGCACCATCTCATGTCCCTCCAGTGCTCCTTTGACTCTGAGGTAGTGAAGCAATTCTTCTCCACTCTGGTGATTTGTGGTGATGAGCGTCGCACTATGAAGTGGATGAATCATGACAGGTCCTTGACTACTGATTTTCACGTGTTTGCTGAGGTTTTGGGGTACTCCTTCCGTAGCAGGGATAGAGCCAGTGGCCACCGCATCATCACTCAGTTGAAGCCCAACAAGGATGTAGCTCTCTCTCCGTGCACCGTGGACAATGGAATATTCGGTACTGTGGCTGGTCTTGCTCCCATCTATGCTGCATTGGTGGGTCTCTTCCGTGACTCTATTACACCGAGTGGGGGCAACAATGACAACATCCATGGTCACCTTGTTCAGCTACTTCAATTTTCTCATGAGGTTGCCTCCTGCGAAGACGAGTCAGTGCAGTACAGGCTGAATGTCATGGACTTCATTTACCATGAGTTGTGTGATGCTATGTTCAACCGTCTGTCCATTCCCTATGCGCCCTACATTATGATGCTCATCTGCCACCTGCTTCCTGCCAAGGAGTTCCACATTGACTCAGTGCACAAGGCCAAGAAGATATACAACAAGGTTCGGAAGACTGCTCACCCCTCCTCTGCTCCTGAGGGCCTCATGAGGGATGCTCGCAGGCCCCCAGTGCCTCCCGTGGCCCGTGAGATCAAGCAGCTGAACTGGTTCTAGCGTCACATTCTCTGCATGGGCGTGAACACACGCAAGGGTCAGTACGAGGCATACAGGCAGCGCCATGAGTTGGCTCACTCCCAGCAGCTCATTCTCCACCACGTGTCTGGCGCTTCGGGTGCTCCTTCGGCTCCTTCACCTCCCACTCCATATGCTCGGTGGAACTCTTCCTCCGGGCTGAACTATGGTGAGCTGGAGCGTCACTTGTTCCCCTCTGCGCCTGCTGCTGATGCTGATGATGAGGAAGGTGACACTGAGGAGCTTGAAGATGAGGATGAGGAAGAGCATGTAGAAGAGGACGAGGACGAGGACTATGATGAGTGATCCCATGGGGCGCTAGCATCGCTCTTCTCCCTTTTTGGTGTCCCGATGCCAAAGGGGGAGAAGTAGTTCTATTAGGTTGTCCGTGGATTTGCATGGGTCGGGCATAAGCACTTGCACTTTTTTATTCGTTATTTCTTGCTTATGCCCATTTAGCATTGAACTTTTAAATTCGTGGTTTGTGATTTGTGGTTGAGACTTTATGTGGTTGTCTGGATGATACATATGGACTTCATATCATGGATTATGCTCATGGCTATATCTATTCATATCCTATTGTTGGAGGTTTATCACGGAAGGTGTGCGCTCATAATGGTTATCCAATAATAATTGTGATTTTTGTCAAGGATGCCTATTCTCTACTTCGGTGGTATGTGCTTTTGCCCTTATGTCTATGGAATAGATTCACCTATTTGTGTGCATTTGTATTCCAATGCAAAACTCTATTATGCACACATTGAGGGGGAGTCCCTTTCGTAGTTATCTCTGTTTGTCTTGTGTCTGTCTCCTTCAAATCCTGGTATTGTCATCTAACACCAAAAAGGGGGAGGTTGAAAGAACATTTCATGTTTTCCTTTGTTTTGTGTGTTAGATAACAATACTATGGAGACTTTTCATGTGTGCTAAGTGTGCAGGAAGTTTTGAGGGGGGGGGGGCAGATAATCCGCCCCTCCAAGGGCCGGATAATCCGGCCTACCTCATCTCTCAAGGAAGCCAAGGCGTGCCGCTCTGTGGCCAGTCGGATTTTCTCCTGGAAAATCCAAACTAGGGCGGTTTTTCCTCCCCAGGCCAGATAATCCGGGTTTCGCAAGGGCCGGATAATCTGGCCCCCAGTTTTCGAGCAAAAGGAGCCAAGGCGCGTCGCTCGGTATCCAGTCGGATTTTCTCCCGAAAAATCCGAACTAGGGCGGTTTTTCTTCCCCAGGCCGGATAATCCGGCCTTTGCATAGGACCGGATAATCCGGCCCCCAGAAGATGATCAAGGGCAAGCTCGCCGCGTCTCACTGTGAGGGGGCAGATTTTCTGCCAGATATTCCGAGTCTGGGGCGGAGTTTCCCCAGACTAGATAATCCGGCCCCCACTTGGGCCAGATAATCTGGCCTCAAAGTGTGAAACGGCTGGTTTTTGGAAGGGGTATAAGTACCCCTTCTTCCCCAACATCCAGAACTCTTTATTCACTCGAATTTGACCAGACCTTGTGCAAGAGCTCTAAATCTCGATCTCCCACTTTAACCACCCAAAGGTCTTGATCTTTGGTGGAATTGAAGGAGGAGAAGTTCATCATCAACATCAACAATCAAGCGCTTCAACTCCTCTCCATTCACTTGGAGAAATCCCTGATCTAGTATTCTTGTTAATACCTAGATCTTGTTATTGTATTTGACAACTTTGTTCTTGTGGCAACTTGTTGTCATTTCAGGAGCCTCCAAGTTGTTGTGGAGTTGTTGCCCCGCTAGTTGTGTAAAGGCGTCGGTGCCCGCCTCGAAGGGTACCTATAGTGGAAGGTGGATCAGGCCTGTTGTGGCGAGATCCATCGGAGAACAGGGTGAGGCCTTTTGTGGCATGGTGGTCTTAGTACCGCCCACCCCTCCAACGCAGACGTACTTCCCTTAACAAGGAAGGAACTGCTGTCAAACAAATCTTGTGTCTCTGCGTGCTTCACTTCGGTTCACTCGTTCCTCTTCCACTCGCTCTTTACTCACTAGTAGATAGGTTTGCATATAGGGAAATTCCACACATTAGTTTATCTAGAGAATTTACCTTTGTGCTAAGCCTAAAATTGAAAAATAATTAAAAATTGGTGTAGCACCTATTCACCCCCCTCTAGGTACCCATACGATCCATTTCATCATGTTCTTATGGGAATCACACTCAATCTTGGCTTTTATTTGATTTGGATTTTGCAATTTTGAGTGTCTAGTACCATCTCAGTTTGGCTATCTTAATCCTAAGCCTTCCCTACCCCTAAGCCATCTATTCTTGCACACAAGTCCCTTGTACACCTTGTGGGGGTGTTGTTTGGGGACGCGCGGGCCTGGTTCTGTGTATAACAGAATCCCGGAATTTAGGCCAGATAATCCGGCCCAAGTGTTGGCCGGATAATCCGGCCCTGGCAGATTTGATCTTAAAGGGCAGGGCTCAGGGGGAAGGGCTCATATCAAGTAGGACCTCTCCCCCAGCCCTCTCCTCCTCCTCAGCCGCCGGCTGCCGCCCCTCACCCTCCCCGGAGCCTCTCCGGCCATCGCATTTTTCGGGCCTCCCCGGATCTTCTTCTCTGCGCCTCTGGGTACCTTCTCCTCCTTGAAGATGAGGATGAGGAAGAGCATGAAGAAGAGGATGAGGACTACGATGAGTGATCCCATGGGGCACTAGCATCGCTCTTCTCCCTTTTTGCTGTCTCGATGGCAAAGGGGGAGAAGTAGTTCTATTAGGTTGTCCGTGGATTTGCATGGGTCGGGCATAAGCACTTGCATTTTTCTATTCGTTATTTCCTGCTTATGCCCATTTAGCGTTGAACTTTAAATTCGTGATTTGGTTGTTTGAGACTCTTTGTGGTTGTCTAGATTATACTATGCCTATGGACTTCATATCATGGATTGTGCTTATGGATCTATATATTCATATCCTATTGCTGGAGGTATATCATGGAAGGCACGCTCATATTGGTTATCCGGTAATAATTGTGATTTATGTCAAGGATGCGTATTCTCTACTTCGGTGGTATGTGTTTTTGCTCACATGTCTATGGAATAGATTCTCCTATTTGTGTGAATTTGTATTCCAATGCAAAACTCTATTATGCACACATTGAGGGGGAGTCTCTTTCATAAGTTATCTCTGTCCGTCTTGTGTCCTTGTCCTGCAAATCCTAGTATTGTCATCTAACACCAAAAAGGAGGAGATTGAAAGAACATTTCATGTTTTGCTATGTTTTGTGTGTTAGATAACAATACTATGGAGACTTTTCATGTGTGCTAAGTGTGCAGGAAGTTTTGAGGGGGGGCGGATAATCCGCCCCACCAAGGGCCGGATAATCCGGCCTACCTCATCTCTCAAGGAAGCCAAGGCGCGTCGTTCGGGGTCCAGTCGGATTTTCTCCCGGAAAATCTGAACTAGGGCGGTTTTTCCTCCCTAGGCCGGATAATCTGGGTGTCGCATGGGCCGGATAATCTGGCCCCCAGTGTTCGAGCAAAAGGAGCCAAGGCACGTCGCTCGGTATCCGGTCGGATTTTCTCCCGGAAAATCCGAACTGGGGCAGTTTTTCTTCCCCAGGCCGGATAATCCGGCCTTCGCACTGGGCCGGGTAATCCGCCCCCTAGAAGTTGATCAAGGGCAAGCTCAACGCGACGCTCGGAGAGGGGGGCGGATTATCTAGCGGATATTCCGAGTCTGGGCGGTGTTTTCCCAGACCGGATAATCCGGCCCTCACTTGGGCCGGATAATCCACCCCCCAAAGGATGCAACAGCTGGTTTCTGAAGGGGGGTATAAATACCCCTTCTTCCCCAATGTTCAGAACTCTTGATTCATTCGAATTTGACCAGACCTTGTGCAAGAGCTCTAAATCTTGATCTCCCACTTCAACCACCCGAAGGTCTTGATCTTTGGTGGAATTGAAGGAGGAGAAGTTCATCATCATCAAGAATCAAGCGCTTCAACTCCTCTCCATTCACTTGGAGAAATCCCTGATCTAGTATTCTTGTCAATACCTAGATCTTATTTATTGTATTTGATAAGTTTGTTTTTGTGGCAGCTTGTTGTCATTTCGGGAGCCTCCAAGTTGTTGTGGAGTTGTTGCCCCGCTAGTTGTGTAAAGGCGCCGGTGCCCGCCTCGAAGGGTACCTATAGTGGAAGGTGGATCAGGCCTGTTGTGGCGAGATCCATCGGAGAACAGGGTGAAGCCTTTTGTGGCATGGTGGTCTTAGTACCGCCCACCCCTCCAACGCAAACGTACTTCCCTTAACAAGGAAGGAACTGCGGTCAAACAAATCATGTGTCTCCGCGTGCTTCACTTCGGTTTACTCATTCCTCTTCCACTCGCTCTTTACTCGCTAGTAGATAGGTTTGCATATAGGGAAATTCCACCCAATAGTCTATCTAGAGAATTTACCCTTTGTGCTAAGCCTAAAACTGAAAAAGAATTAAAAATTGGTGTAGCACCTATTCACCCCCCCTCTAGGTGCCCATACGATCCATTTCAACTGTGCATGAAACAATAAAAATGAAGTGTTTGGAAGAAACCTGAAATTTTTTTTGATGAAGAAGGGGATGCCTTGGGCATCCCCAAGCTTTGATGCTTGTACTTCTTGGATATTTCTTGGAGTGACATGGGTGACATCCCCAAGCTTGATCTTTTGTCCATACTTCATCTTATCACATTGTTCTTCCCTACACCTGAAAATTTTCCTTCATACAAAACTTCACACAATCTTCATTAGCAACATCAGTGTACTCAAGATAATTAGTCTTTAGGTTCAGTTTCAACACCAATAAAACTTCCATTAAAATACAAGCTATTGTAGCACTTCCCTTAAAAATCTCAATTCCCCAAAAAGAACCCAAAAAGGAATCAACAAGAAGCAAATGCAAATAATGGTAGAAATCTGTCAAAACAGACCAGCAGGTAAAAACCAAATTTTTCAAAAACCTTCAGTTGCTCAAATCGAAAAGTGTTGAACTAACGAAAGTTATCTAAAAACCTGTAGGATTTATTCAGAAAATTACAGCTCAATCCGACATACAGAGATGTTTGATGAATTTTTACAGTGAAGCACAAAAATCTGTTTCGGGACAGCACTTCCCCAAATATTACTTACCTCGCATTAGAGGTTATTCTTGGCACAAAAATCAAATAAAAATGATAAGGAGAGGTTATTACAGAAGTAATAACTTTCAAGACTCAATAAAACTATTGGGTTATCTCCCAAGAAGTACTTTTCTTTAACGCCTTTAAGTTAGGCTTGATAGTTTGAGAAGATGCTCACATAAGAAATATGATTTGAAGTAAAAGAGAGTATCAAGAAGCAAATTCAAAACACATTTAAGTCTAACCCACTTCCTATGCATAGGAATATTGTAAAGAAACAAGTCATGAAAGCACAAAGCAACAGGCATAGGAAAGCAAAACAAGTGCAACTTCAAAATTTTCAACATAGAGAGGGGAAACTTAATATTGTTGAGATACATAAAACCATGTTTCCCTCTCTCATAATAACTTTCAGTAGTATCATGAATTAAATTATTAATATAACTATCACATAAAACATTCTTATCATGAGCCACATGCATATAATCATTATTACTCTCCACATAAGCATAGTTATTCTTATTAATTGTAGTGGGAGCAAATTCAACAAAATAGCTATCATTATTATTCTGATCACCATAATCATCAAATATAGGAGGCATATTGTAATCATAATTAATTTTCTCCTCAATAGTAGGTGGACTGAAAATATCATATTCATCATTGTAATCATCATATATTGGAGGTATAGTATCATCAAAGTAAATTTTCTCCTCCATGCTTGGGGGACTAAAAATATCATGCTCATCAAAACCAGCTTCCCCAAACTTAGACTTTTCCATAGCATTAGCAATAATGGTGTTCAAAGAATTGATACTAATAACATTGCTATTAGCATGCAAATAAAGTTCCATAGGTTTTTTAATTTTCTCTTCAAACACTTCATGTCCTAACTCAAGATAAATACTATAAAGCTCTCTAATTTTGTTGTTGTTTTCCATTAAGCCTAACTAGTGAAAATAAAAACAAGAAACAAAAAGATATAATTGCAGAATCTAAATGAAATAACTTCGAGCACTCACACACCAGCAATAGTACTAGAAGATATCTTAGTAGACAGAGGATGTGAGTACCTTTTACCTTACCTCCCTGGCAACGGCGCTAGAAAATAGCATGGTGTCTACTCACTTCTATTCTTGTAGACAGTTGTTGGGCCTCCAAGTGCAGAGGTTTGTAGAACAGCAGCAAGTTTTCCTTAAGTGGATCACCCAAGGTTTATCGAACTCAGGGAGGAAGTGGTCAAAGGTATTCTCTCTCAAGCAATCCTGCAATCAAGATACAAGAAGTCTCTTGTGTCCCCAGCACACCCAATACACTTGTCAGGTGTATAGGTGCACTAGTTCGGCGAAGAGATAGTGAAATACAAGTGCTATGGATAATTATAAGTGGTAACGGTGCCAGAAAAGAGCTTGACGGGTAGGAAGGGACTAAAGGCAATCTGAAATATAGATGGAAGCAAGCAAACATGTAATAGATCTAGTTGCAAACGATGTTTCAATGTTTAGAAATAAGGCCTAGGGATCATACTTTCAGTAGTGAAAACTCTCATATAAATTTCGTCTCTTTATGATACTACTCTGAACTACTCTCTGGTTAGACACTCAAATCCATGGTAGGCTATAACGGCACTCGTCAAAGTTCGCTTTTCCCATCTAGATAACCCCACACTGTCACCTTGAGCACTAGATGGTTCCAACAAACACCAAAATTTCAAAGAGACATCGAACTCCAAATATAACTCATAACAAGTATTTGTAATCTCTAGCCTAAGTGCCACCATGGTGTGCACGCTATCACTTTCACACACATGGGGAGAGCCAGAGATCTATTAAAGCACTTGAGTAGCAAGGTAGATCTTCTTGATTACAAAGCTCATGATCACAATATGATCATGCATAGAGAGAGATGAACACATAGCTTCCGGTAGAACCCTTAGCCTCGAGGAAGAACTACTCCCTCATCATCATCGGAATCAGCAACGGCGATGGAGATGGTGGTGGAGATCGATGGAGATGGCTCCAGGGGCACTTCCCCGTCCCAGCAGGGTGCCGGAACAGAGACTTTCTGTCCCCCGAATCTCCCCTTCGGTGGCGGCGGCGCCGCGGAACTTTTCATAGCTAGAGGCTGATCGATCTAGGTTTTTTTTGCATCGGAGGCTTCTTATAGGCAAAAGAGCAAGGTCGGTGGGTGCACCAGGGGCCCGCACCACCTGGTGGCGCGGCCAGGGCTAGCCCGCACCACCACATGGTGTGGCCAGCCCCTGGCCCCTCTCCATCTCGTCTTCTGGCTCCATGAGTCTTTCGGTAAAATATCGACTTTGGCTTTTGTCCGGTCCAATTCCGAGAATATTCATTTTCTGGCTTTTCTAGAACCAAAAATAGAAGAAAACAGGAAAACTGGCACTGAGGCATCTTGTTAATAGGTTAGTCCCAAAAAATGTGTAAATTTACTCCAAAGTGTGGACAGAACATAAGAAAGTACATATAAAACAAGCATGGAACATAAAAAATTATAAATACATTTGCAATGTATCAACATCCCCAAGCTTAACTCCTGCTCGTCCTCGAGTAGGTAAGTGATAAAAAGAAGGAATAATTTTTGAAGTGACATGCACCATCACAATCTTGATCAAGGTATTATAGCAATTGATAGCTGGGATCGTAGTACTTTAACATAGCATGCAAGATATAGTTCTAAGAATAAGACATAGCACTATGTTGTAACATGAAAAGGTACAAACAAAAGATTCATGAATAACAATACTTTGAAAGACATTTATTTGTTTCACATAAAGAAAACATAGCATAGTGGCATTCAGCTTGTCCCTCATAGTGTAGCAAAACATAAATGCATAGGACACCTTCAAAGTCCATAAGGGTGACTAGATACAAATAGTTTAAGAACAAGCGATATCAAAGTTATGAATCAATCAACAAGTCTTGGGACAATGCACATTAAACTAAGATTGGACACTATGCTCTCTCAATAGGTGCATAAAGATAGAAGATGGAGACTCAACATAAAAGTAAAAGAAAGGCCTTCATAGAAGGAATCAAGGATTCAAGTCTTATAAAGAGCTTCCAAAAATTATGGTACTTATTAGCTTTCAGCTCTCATTGCCCCTATCATAAGCATCTTTAGGTGATTAAGGTTAAAGTGACACAACTAAGAGGATATGCTTGACAAGATATAAGCTGAAATCTCATGCCCCTTACTTACGAAGACCGAACCTCATGCTACTCAACTTCAGTCACAAGTAATCTCTTGTAATTGTAAGTACATATTTATCAGAGCAGCAGGAGACTACCTCGCGGGCACCTCGCTCGGAGGTCCACCAGGAGCCGGCTTCGGCGGCGGTGGATGCGCTCGACCGGTCTGACAACTCGATGGACGACAGCAAGCAAGCTTCATGGGAGCAGCCAAAGGGAAAACGCGGGTGCGGCCTCCGTGCAGGCAAAAAGATGGCGGCAGCTCGGGCGGCATGCGCAGGACACGAGCCCGGAGCCTACGATTCCTACAGGGGCCTTTGCCTCCTCTGCCACGAGCCAGGGCACCGGGCAGAGGACTGCACGGTTGGTCTGGTCTGCCTCCGCTGTGGCCTCGCCGGTCACATGGCGAGGGAGTGCTGCCTGCCCAGGCCGCGCACCCCTACGGGCGACGGCGACGAGCCGCCAAACAAGCGGGTGGCTGGCGCCGGACCGGGGGCGACTTCGGGGCGCGCTCCGGTGAGGGGAGTTGCTGCAGATGGCCGCGCTCAGAGCGCGGCAACAGTGACGCGCGTCTAGGACGCTGGCAGGAGCGGCGCCACAGGTGGCGCCCAGGACGCTGGCAGGGGCGACGCCGTGGGAGGCGCCCAGGGCACTGGCAGGGGCGACACCGCGGGTGGCCACGCTTCCGCGTGGCAGGGGGTGGCCACGACCCCTGCACCACGCCATGTGCAACCTACCGTAGGACCGCTAGCGGGGAGAGCTGCACATGGGCCGCCGCGGGCACAGCGTGGGGACTCGTCGATGATGGAGCTGGCTCGCGTGGTCACTCCGCCGCCGGCACTGGGCACCACTCGCCTGGACACCTCCGGGGTAGGCACGTTGTGCGGGGTGGATGAGCACGCGATCGTTGCGCCGCTGTCGCTAACGGGGGCGCGTGATCGCCACGGCGCGAGTGGACCGCTGCAGGGTGCTGCCTTCGGTGGAGAGCTTGTCAGGCGGCCGGCGCGCACTGCTGGCGTGTTCGCGTGCTCCAGGGAGGTGGAGGATGCGGAGCATGCGCTGCAGAGCGCGCTCGTCGGGGTGTTCGTCAGGGAGCGCATGGCATCGCCGGAGGATGTTGCCATTGCGCTTGAGGACGGCTTCAGGATCCCGACAGAGCTCTTCTCGGTGCACCGCCACAGCGGTAGGACGCTGCTGTTGTACTTCGCCGCACGTGAGGATCGAGACCGTGTGCTCCACGAGCAGTTCGTTCAATCCCCCTTCTTCAGGCTCCTGGTGAAACCGTGGTCGCGCCGGACGAACACGATGGCCGGAGGGCTCGGGGTCCACGTCAACCTGGAGATAGAGGGTGGTTCTGGCCAACGCCTGGAGCATGGCGGCAGCGGAAGCTCTGGTCGCCCCAAATTCGTGGGTGGAGCGGCTAGACCCTCTGACTCGATCCTGTGATGACATGGAGACCATGCGCCTGACGGCCTGGTGCCTCGACCCTGCGCTCATGCCCAAGATGGTGAACTTCCACATGGTGGAGCCGGAGGCGACGCCGTCCGCAGCGACGATGGCGACGCCTGAAACTTCGGTCACCCCACCGCAAGTTTCAACCCTGATTCACCCTCTCATCGTCCATGTGACTGGCTTCACTGACTACCGGTGAGGTCCGGGCTCGGACGACACGGGAGGCCGTGGCCCCCCTCCCGGATACCCCACAATGTGGCGATACTCGTATGTCTGGGGCTCGCCAGACCAGCTTCCCGATGGGGGTTCGAGCGGCGGCTTGGGCGATGGCGCAGGCGGCAACACCTCTCGATCCCGCGGTGCGTACGACGGTGACGGTGGCGGGCCCCGCCACTATCGCTCGGAAGCTTCGCTGGGGGCCTCGTTGGCGCCTGTGGAGGGGGCCACCACGCGCCCCCCTTGCTGCCGCGAGTCGCGCCAGGACCGATCCGGTCGTGGCTGACGCAACCACTGGGCTGGATGCCAGGGCTGCCGCTAGGCGCCAATCGGAGGGGGGAACGCGTCAACAGGCTGGTGGTTCTCTCTGCCTTTCCGTTCCAAGCACTATAGGAGGGGGAGCACAGTAGAGCGACCGCTGATTTTGACTCGTAGTCAAAAGAGGAATAGGGCAAAGCAGCAGTGCAGGAGGGACAACTAGAAAGCAGCGGCGGCTGCGCGCGCCCTGATGACCCACAAGTATAGGGGGTGTATCGCAGTATTTTCGAGGGGAGCCAAAGAATATTTATAAGCCTTAACAACTGAGTTGTCAATTCAGCTGCACCTGGAAACAATCTTGCTCACAGCAGTTTATCAGTAGCAACAGTTTTGTAATAGGAATAGTAAAGTAACAGCAGTAGTAAAGCAAGGACAGTAGTAACAAAAGCAGTAAATAGTGGGATTCGAGTGCGGTAGGCATAGGGATGGATGGACGGGCGTTGCATGGACAAGGCAATTCACATAGCAATCAGAACATAGGGCAATTGCAGATAAATAAGATAAAGCATCCAAGTACTAGACAATCCTAGGCATGTGTTCCATATATAGTCATACGTGCTCGCAATGAGAACTTGCACAACATCTTTTGTCCTGCCAGCCCGTTTGCTACGGGGCCTCAAGGGAACTACTGGCAATTAAGGTGCTCCTTTTAATAGAGCACCGGAGCAAAGCATTAACACTCCATGAACACATGTGATCCTCACATCAAAGCCATTCCCTTCCAGTTATCCCGATTTCTGTCACTTCGGGGCCATAGGTTCCGGACAACAATGTGTGTATACAACTTGCAGATAAGACCAAAAACAATACTATCATAATGAATCAATAACATGTTCAGATCTGAAATCATGGCACTCGGGCCCTAGTGACAAGCATTAAGCACAACAAGTCGCAACAAAGTCATAAAGCACTAATAAAAATACTAGGCACCCTGCCCTAACAATCTGATGCCATTACATGAACGATCTCATCCAATCCCTACCATCCCCATAGACTATAGCAGGGGGTTACTCACTCATAGATGGGGGAAACATGGATGGTCGATGGAGAAGCGATGGTGATGATGATGGCTGAAAGGCCCAACTTAGGTCGACTAGAGGGGGGGGGGTGAATAGGAGACGACCAATTTTTTCAACTTTTATCCCACTTTTAAGGCTTAGTACAAAGTAAGGTTCACCAGAGATGCAATTACGTGAACACCCTAAATGACAAGTAACACAAAGGTAAACAAGAAAGAAAATGCAAGAAGTAAAGGAGCGGAGCGAAAGAACCGGCGAGGGGACACGGAGATGTAATTCCCATAGTTCACTTCCAAAGAAGCTATGTCTATGTTGGAGAGGTGTCGGGGCCACACAAGGTCACCCGAGTGCCACAAAGGCCTCACCTTCTTCTCCGGTGAGCACCACCACAAAGGTGGCCTCACAATCCACTAACCGGTGACCTTGAAGGCGCCAACCGAAAACTTTTACAACGAGGTTGAGGGGAGGCTTCACAACTTAATTGAAGGCCCTCAACGACACCACGGAGCTTTACAACAAATGCCCCAGCTCCGAGGATGCCCTACACCGTCTAGGGTTCCAAGAACCCAAGAAACGAAATCCACGAAGGATGAGTGGGGGAAATCAAAATTCCTTTGGTGGAGGTGTAGATCTAGGTCACCTCTCCCAATCCTCAAAAGATCAAGAGATTTGAGTGGGTGGGGAGAGAGATCTAGCAAAGTCAAGCTCTTGTGGAAATGGTGGAGAGAGAGAGAACAAAGAGATAAGGTGGGAGGAGGAAGAAGGGGGCTTAAATAGCACCCCTTCAAACTGGCAGAATCTGCCCAGGCTCGACGCCGTCGGTAGTACCGGTGACTGACCGGTAGTACCGGCGAGTGAGCCATCACCGGTCCAGCCCAGGCCACGTAACGGTCATACGACTGTCGGTGGACCCAAAACAGGCTGGCCAGTAGTACCGGTCCAAATTCTGCCCTTATTTCCGCCAAATAGGAAGTGCGAGGCAGAAGGTTACCTGACCCGCACTGCCCAGCGTCAGAAATATGACCGGAACTAGACCCGGAACTACCGGTCCCCGATGTTGGCCGGTACTACCGGTGAGGGAGCGGTACTACCGCTCAAGGGGTAGGAGCTGGTCTGGCCGGTACTACGGGTCCAAGATCCAACGCTATTTCCAACAAATAGGCAAAGTTAGACAGAAGTCTTATTGAGCCCAAAAACTCTTCATCGGAAAGAGGACCAGATCTTCTGCCGGAAGTACCGCTCGAACAGCCCTAGGAAAACCCCTGGGCGGTACTACCGCTGCCTGACCGGTACTACCGGTCAGGGCAGAAACCCCTTCAACTGCTCAAGAAACACTCCCTCACTCGAAAACTGGGATGACTGTGAAGGTGCATATATGGTCTGTGCATGAAATATTGATTTCCCACAACCTTCCTAGATGGACTCCCTCTTGATAGTACGGTAGCCTAAAAGTAAACAAGAGAAAGTGAAAAATAAAAGCTATCGACTACAAGCTCTTCGTTGAGAGACAGCATCCACGAACACGTCCGAAGATAAAACCTGAAACTTGGACAAACGGTTAAACCACAAAATGAGTTGTCATCAACACCAAAAACATAAGGAGAAAAAAATAATCCTTTCAATCTCCCCCTTTTTGGTGCTTGATGACAACCCCAGAAGATTTGCACATAAAACTAAAGGTGAGAGAGGCTCCCCCTGAAGACATGGGAGAGAGCTCTCCCAACCGAGAAAAGAGTGGGGCTCATACCTTGCACCAACACAATTGTGGTGAGACAAAGATTTGACAGCCAAGAATAGTCCACCACAAATCCTTAGGAGAATACCACAGAGATACCTTACCACATAGATTCACCAACAAGGTAGCAACCATACAAGAGGTCCACAACCATTACATAACGGAATAAAGTCTGCACGAGCATAAAAAGATCAAAGAAAAAGCGAGCTCGTGACACAACCCATGCAAATCCCGAGATCCTAACGGAGCACTTTCTCCCCCTTTGGCATCAAGACGCCAAAAAAGGGATAAAGAAGCCAAACTACGCGCCCCACCCACCAATGAACGGAGGAGTCGGCTCGGGGTCCCAAGAGGCATTGTTCCAAGCGGGCGGGAACTGACTGGAGATCTCTGGCTCGTCATCACTATCAGTCCACTTGCAATGTGAGTTGATCCACTCATCCTTGGGCGCGGTGATGGAGCTAGAGTCAGGAGACACATTAATATCAAGCTTCCTCATGATGGCCTTCTCCCGACGAACACTATGCCTCTGAGCAACATAGGACTGACACTCACGGTCCTGAATGAAGCAGAAAGTCTTCTTCACCTTCTTCAGCAGCTTTTTAGCCCAAGAGGGCTGACTCACAAGTCAGGGTGGAGGAGAAGCCTCAGCACGGTCCCCATCACTAGCATCCGAAGCAGTCCTTCCAGCAGTAGTTTGTTCTTCAGCCTGAGAGAGAGGTAACTTGTGCTTCATCACACGGAGAGTCTTTTCCTCATGAATAGTGAGAACATCCTGAGGGTAGATAGAGCCAGTTGCCTCCCTCCATTTGGCATTGATAAGAGTCTGGATGTAAGGAGCATATGGACAAGACCTCTTCTCAATCATAGCCGACCAGATTTCTTCAAAGATATAATCCATAACATCAAGGGGCTCCTGAGAGTTTCTGTGGCGGTAAGTCTGAAACATGAGATCAATCTGGAAGGCATGAAGATGATCAAAGTTACCAGCCTTGGGAGAAATAGTGTTCTGATAGACCTTGCACATGATGTCATAGGTGGGAAGGAGATGGGCAACGTTACCAGCAACGCCTCGGCCCTCAATGTAAAGAGGCTCCAGAACTTCCGGCTCGGAGGCCCTCCCCCTATGCACCCACCACCCATTGGCACGACGGCCGCCTTCTTGAATAGGGTAGCCAAGAAGGGCGGCAAACTCAGACCATTTAGCAGTAAGATACTTGTGTTTAGTCATCCACTTCATGGTTCGATCATCAGGGTCAGTGTCAAAGTAGAGAGTTGAGTAGAACTGAGCAATGGCCCTCTCATCAAAGTTCTCACGGTGTTGCATCAGCTTGATGAGCCCAAACCTCCTGCACATATCAAGACGTTCACCAAAGTATTCAGGGTTTCTCTCCATCTTTGCAATGTTGATGTACTTCTGAGGAGCACACACATTTTTCTTCTTAGTGGCATACACCTCAGAATAGATCTCCTGTTGACGCACGGTGTGGAAGAAAGGATCCTGAGCCAGGCTGTCACGAGGAACAGCGTAGGGATCAACCTCGCGAAACTCCTCATAGGCAAGCTGCGGCCAAGAGGAAATCTTCTTCTTGCTAGAATCCGGTCCAGAAGTGGTCTTCTTTTGACTTGCCAGAACAAGCCTCTTGCCTTCCGCAGCAGCACGACGCTCAGCTGCAGCCCTCTCACGAGCAGTCTGCGAGAGGGAGCACGAGACCGCTTGGATCTGCCACGGGAACCCCCTTGCCCTGAGAGAAAAGCAAATAGAAAGGAGGAACTAGAGGATAAGTGCACAATGTCGAAGAAAAACGAAAGCAACTAGACTGAATTGACACGGTACAGAGACCACGCCAAGGTCGCATGGGACGCACCGGAAGTTCCGGTCATGCCCTGCCCTAGGGCGGTACTACCGCTGCCTCACCAGTAGTACCAGTGAGAGGACCACGCCGGTAGTACCGGCAGATCCGCACCGGTAGTACCGGTCAGGGCACGAACAGGGCAGTTCGAAACTGGGTCCAAATCCCAGATTCGATGAAACTTGATGCACAAATCGATGACATCTAGACTATGTACTGAGGAAAAACAATCTAAAGTAGAATCCTATCCCTACCAAGACTCCCCATAGTAGTTCTAGCCAAAGAAGGGCCCTAGACATGGCATGTCCTACTCAAGCACAAAAGTGACTAGATCTCCATGATTGGAGCACGAGAGGAGCAAATACCAGGGTCCATGGCGGGGAATCGAGGACGGGAAGAATCCCACGGAGCCGATCTGAGGAGGGACGGTTGGAATCGGTGTGGCCGGCGGCGTCACCGTGGAGTGCTCCTTGAGAACTAGGGGTGGTAAGATGGGGTCAAGGGGAGGAAAATGGGGAAGATGACCCCGTGCCCCCCTTAGCCCGTCACTTAACGGGGGCCCCTTTCACCGGTAGTACTGGCCAGAGGCCGGAACTACCGACGACACCGGTAGTTCTGGGAGAAGATACTTCTGACCAAGGCAGAATTTCTGAGAGAAATTTTAGCCCTGACCGGTAGCACCGGTTCCGACTGGAACTACCGACGATTCCCAGAAAGCAAACTCCAGATTATAATTGGCAAGGAAAAACGACCTTGTGCAGAAACTGAAAAGAACCGGAACCACCCGAAAGAATAAACTCAAAACAACGACTGCGAGTCAAATAGTAGAAAGTCGGTGGCCTAGGCCACCATATATGAGTATACTTGGCTTGAAACCGCGAAGATGTATCTTGGGTTCATTACCAAAACTCATCATTTAAGCTCAATTTGTCTCCTTGAGAGACCATAGAGAATGAATACATTAATGTGTGCATAATAGGAGGAGTGATGGTTCATTGGAGGAACCACACTCCCCCTAAAACCATGCGTACCTCCAAACAAGATATCCTTTGAGACCCGGGTATGTGCGCAAGATACTTAAGCCACGTTGCTTGAATCAATGATATTTAGTTCATGCCTCAACTCCTGGAACCTTGCTTCATCAAGTGGCTTCGTGAAAAGATCCGCAAGATTGGCCTTGGTAGGAACATACTCCAAAGAAATGTCTCCTCTAGCAACATGATCCCAAATGAAATGATGATGAATCTCAATGTGCTTGGTCTTGTTGTGTTGAACTGGGTTGTGAGCAATAGCAATAGCACTCTCATTGTCACACAAGAGTGGCACCTTGTCAAAAGAGAGTCCAAGATCCTTCAAGGTTTGCTTCATCCATAGTAATTGAGCACAACAACTCGCGCCGGAGATGTATTTAGCTTCGACAGTGGACAAAGACACGCAGTTTTGCTTCTTCGAGTACCAACACACCAAGGACCTCCCAAGAAATTGACAAGCACCGGAAGTAGACTTTCTCTCCACTTTGTCCCCTGCCCAATCCGAATCAGTGTAACCAATGAGATCAAAGCTGCCCCCCTTTGGGTACCACAGCCCAAAGTTAGGGGTATGAACCAAATATCGAAAGATTCTCTTGACCGCCACCATGTGGCTTTCCTTTGGCGCGGCTTGAAATCTTGCACACATACCCACACTCAACATAATATCCGGTCGAGACGCACGAAGATAGAGTAGAGAACCAATCATCGAGCGATAAAGCTTTTGATCCACATCCTTACCCTTGGGATCAAGATCAAGATTAACCTTTGTGGGCATGGGAGTTTTGACTCCATTTACTTGATCAAGGTTGAACTTCTTGAGCATATCTTGGACATATTTGGCTTGGTTGATGAAAGTCCCTTTCCTCAATTGTTTGACTTCAAAGCCAAGAAAGAATTCCAACTCCCCCATCATGGACATCTCAAAGCGGTCGATCATGAGCTTAGCAAAATCCTCATTGAAAGCTTTGTTAGTAGACCCAAAAATAATTTCATCAACATAGATTTGGCAAATGAACAAGTTTCCTCCAACTTTCTTAGTAAAAAGAGTGGGATCAATGAGGCCTACTTCGAAACCACGGTCTAACAAGAGCTCTCTAAGGCACTCATACCAAGCACGAGGGGCTTGCTTGAGACCATATAGTGCCTTATCGAGTTTGTAGACATGGTCCGGGAAGAGGGGGTCCTCAAAGCCCGGAGGTTGCTTGAAATACACCAATTCTTTTAAAGGACCATTAAGAAAAGCACTCTTGACATCCATTTGTTGCAACTTGAAGTTATGATGGGTAGCATAGGCAAGAAGCATGCGAATGGATTCTAGACGAGCAACGGGAGCATAAGTTTCACCATAGTCTATGCCCTCAACTTGAGAGTATCCTTGGGCAACTAACCTTGCTTTGTTGCGGACAACTATACCATTTGCATCCTTCTTGTTCTTGAAGATCCACTTGGTCCCAATCACATTTTGACAATCTTTGGGTCTCTTCACAAGAGTCCACACCTTGTTCCTCTTGAAGTTGTGGAGTTCTTCGTTCATAGCGTCGACCCAATCATCATCTTCAAGAGCTTCGAAGACCTTTTGGGGCTCAACATGAGAAATAAAGGCATGATGAGAACTAAAAGAGGTTAGTTGTCTCCTAGTAGTGGAGCCCCTATTGAAATCTCCATAAACATTATCAAGGATATGTCCATCTTTGATGAGCTTCGCGAGACGGTATGCTTGACGACGAGCTTGGGTCTCAAGACGAGATTCTTGAGCAACCACTTGATCATCACCATGATTCGAGAGCCCTCCTTGACTATATGAACGAACTTGGTCACTATCTTCATCAACATCAACCGAGGGAGAGACATCATCATTTGGCGGAGAGACACTTGCTTGGCCTTGGTCATTGTCACCTTGACAATCTTCAACTTGACCTTGAGAGTCAATGGCATGAGGAGCATCAACAACTTGGAGGGGAGGAGCTTGATCAACTTGAGGTAGACTTGGACTTGAAGAGTCATGAACATGAAGATCTTGAGAGGAGCTTGTCAAATGTTGAGAAGCATTAAGTTGACCTTGAGGTGCAAGAAGGTCTTATGAGAGTGAAGGCTCCGCTTGAGTGGAGCTTGGTCCTTCTCCTTCGGCCACAAGGGGATCCTCAATGGGGTGGAAGAAACCCACACCCATTCTTCTTATGGCTTGGGGAGGAATTTCATCACTTGGATCACGAATACCATCTTGCCGCACAAGAGACTCATGATCTTCATCAAACTCGACATTGCTAGATTCTTCAACCCTTCCCGTTGCTTTGTTGTAGACTCGATAGGCATGGGACTGATTTGAGTACCCAACAAAGATCCCTTTCTTGAGCCCTAGATTCAAACTTTGACAAGCGGACACCTTTCTTGAGGAGGAAGCATCTACACCCAAACACCCGGAAGTACTTGACATTTGGCTTGTGACCGGTGAAAAGCTCATATGGAGTCTTGTTCTTCTTCTTGCGTAGATAGAGGCGATTGGTTGCATGACAAGCGGTAGAAATGGCTTCGGCCCAAAAGTTATATGGCGACTTGAATTCCGCCATCATGGTCCGGGCCGCATCCATCAAGGTACGGTTCTTCCTTTCGGCAACACCATTTTGTTGAGGGGTATAGGGGGTAGAGTATTGATGTTTGATCCCCTCATCACTAAGAAACTCATCCAATGTGTAGTTCTTGAATTCGATGACATTGTCGCTTCTAATGGTGAGGATAGTGGAATTGAGTTGCCGTTGCACTTGATTTGCAAAGTCGATGACGGTTTGTTGAGTCTCACTCTTGAACTTGAAGAAGTAGACCCAAGTGTAACGTGAAAAGTCGTCAACAATCACCAAACAATACTTCTTCCCACCAAGACTATCATGAGATGGAGGCCCAAAGAGATCCATGTGAAGAAGCTCCAGGCACCGTTCAGTGGTGATTTGATTGAGAATCTTGTGGGGCTTCTCATGCATCTTCCCTTCTATACATGCCCTGCACACACGATCTTTGGCAAAGGAAATGTCTTTTAGTCCAAGGACGTGGCCCCCCGTGTAGAGACTTTGCAAAGCCTTCATGTTAATGTGGGCTAGGCGGTGATGCCACAACCAGCCCACGTCGGCTTTTGCATAGAGACATATAGCATGTGTAGATGGCTTTCCGGAGAAATCCACTACATATAAGTCATGCTCTACGTATCCAACGAAAGCCACCATGAGATACTTGCTCCACATGAGGACCACAGAATGCTCACTAAAGAAAGATGAAAGACCCATGATAGCAAGAGCACGAACGGACAGGAGATTGTAGCCAAGGGTTTTGACAAGCATGACATTTACCAAGGACACATCCAGGGCAACTACCACCTTACCAAAACACAATACTTGAGAGCTTGTTTTATCACCATAGGAGACTAAAGTATTGGCAAAATTTGGCGTAATCTCCGACATGATAGACTTGCTTCCGGTCATATGGCTTGTAACTCCACTATCAAGCACCCATTTTGCACCTCCGGAAGCAAAGTCCTACAAGAAAATCAAGCTTTGGTTTTAGGTACCCATTTTGCAATGGGTCCCCTTTTGTTAGTCACAAGGGTCTTAGGTACCCAAATGTTCCAATGATAATCATGAGTGTAAGATGTTCCAATGTACTTAGCATAAACATGACCATCAAAAGATTTGCAAAGAATGTAGGAGGGATTATTCTTCCCGGCAAAGTTATCACTTTGCACAAAGATAGAATCATGAGAGGATACTAGAGCAAGGTTCTTGCTCTTCTTCCTTTTCTTGTTCCTTCTCTTGTTCTTCCTCTTGATAGTGGCTTCCCCTTTTGCAAGTTGATCTTTCATTGTCTTGTTCTCCTTAACAAGATTCTCATGCTTGCAACAAGGGTTAGACGAACAAGACAAATGGATAATAGGCGTAGCGGAAGACTTTGAATGTTCATTATCTAGTTGCGTTTGGAGTTGCTTATGAGCCTCAAAGATACTTGAGAATTTACTCTCCAAGGCATGATGTTCCTCCTTGAGTTTCTCAAAATCCTTGAGGCATTCATGACCAACACCAAACTCAACCTTTTCATTTTTAAGGACATTGAAAGAAGCAATAGCATGCTCTCGTTCTTTAACAAGTTGCGATATAAAGGCATTATGGTCATCAACAAGTTTAGCCACACTTTCCTCAAGAGTTATTCTCATGTTATGTTCATCTTCAAGAGATTGGGATAGAGAGGCAATCTCATCGGTGGCCTCTCTCTCATTTTTACCTAACATGTCAATAACTTCCTCTTTCTCATCTAGCATTTCCCTAGCATGGTCAAGTTGGTTTACAAGTGTTTCAAAGCACATCCTAGTATCATCATCTAGATGCTCCATGGATTCACACATGCTTACCATCTCTTTCTTAACCTCTAAACCATCTAAATCATGCAAGGGAAGTTCATTTGAGGAGGCTTGGAAGCGGGAGTTACCTCGGTGGCCTTAGCCATGAGACACTTTTGGTTGCGGTTGGTGATGTTCTCGTTTGGGGAGTCGAAGAGAGACACTCGTGGAGTAGATGAAGTAGCAATAGCGGCAACCCCCACGATATCTCCACCTTGACCTTCATTCTCAACATCATCATCATCGCCTAAAAAGTACGCTTCATGGACCACCATCGCCCTTTCCTTGTTAGGTAAGTTCTTGTTGTGGAAGTTCTTGATCAAAGGATGAGGAGGTCTTGGCTTGTTCTTGCGAATGAGACGACCTCCATTGTCTTCTCTATTCTCGAAGGGGCATTGAGCTACAAAGTGACTCTTGTCGTTGCAATTGTAACAAGATCTAGTCTTTGGATTCTTCATGGTTGAGTTGAATCTTGGGTTGTCCCTTGACCTTGACTTCATGCCCGGTTTGTTCCAAAACGCCCATGATGCTAGAGCCAAGTGCTCATTGAAAGCATATTTGATGTCCTCTTGAGACCACTCACTTGAGTTGTCGTCTTCATCAACTTCCACCACTTGTGCTTTCAAGGCAAGGTTCAACTTTTGAGACCCATAAGCACGAGCACGAGCTGACTCCGCATTCTTCTTGGCAATGGTCATGGCAATAACTTCACTCAGCACCTCTTGAGAGGACATGGTATGGTAGTTGCTTCTCCCCTTGATAGAGTTGAGTTTTTGTTCCTCGAAGGGAAGAAGAGCTTGAACATACTTCCGCTTCATGAACTTGTCATCAACATAGGTAGCTCCAAGGTCCCTCAAGGTACAACAAAGAACCTTGAGCCGACGATACATGTCTTCGGGTGTCTCATCATCTTGCATTGCAAAGCCATCAGACTCATTGTTGGCTTCATCAAACTTGGAGCTTTGAATACTCGCATTCCCAATATACAACTCGGTGAGATGATCCCAAGCTTCTTTGGCGGTGGAGAATTGGCGAATGTGAGCAAAGTCCTTGGGGGTCAACACCTTTTGAATCATACCCAAGGTGGTGGCATTGAGTTGCTTGTCCACGACCTCGGCCCGAGTCAACTTCTTTGCATCATATGGAGAGAAACCTTCCTCCACAATCCTCATCAATTCAATCGAAGAGCTAGAAATATGAGATTGCATTAGATATTACCAATTGGCGAAGTTAGAAGTATCTAGTATGGGAGGTGCTCCTTGAGGTATGATGTGTGGCATGGGAATGGGAGGCTCCGGCGTATACTTGAACGGTGGTGGAACCGCCGAGTAATCCTTACCCCTATCTCCCTCTTTGGAGGAGTCACCTAGCCCCTCGGTGCTCTCGCTTGGGAGCTTGGTGGTTTGAGCCACAAAGCCTAGACCCAAGTGTTTTGGGGCTGCAGCGGGAATCACCCCGGGGGCAACCACTTGCACGGGAGCGGAGGGGGCTTCGGCCCCAAGGGATGCATCATGAGGGGTTTCTAGCATGGGGGTAGGCTTAAGGGATTGCAAAAGAGTCATCATTTCCTCAAACTTGGTCATCATGGATGTCTCCAAACGATTGAGGTCATCAATGGAGGCCAAGTTCTTGGTGGCTGCACCCACACTTCCCTCTTCGTCGGCCATAGTCTCTTAGGCGGTTAAGCCCGAAGTAAGATCCGAGGCTCTGATACCAATTAAAAGGCCCAACATAGGTCGACTAGAGGGGGTGAATAGGAGACTACCAATTTTTTAAACTTTTATCCCACTTTTAAGGCTTAGTACAAAGTAAGGTTCACTAGAGATTCAATTACGTGAACACCCTAAATGACAAGTAACACAAAGGTAAACAAGAAAGTAAATGCAAGAAGTAAAGGAGCGGAGCAAAAGAACCGACGAGGGGACACGGAGATGTAATTCCCGTAGTTCACTTCCAAAGAAGATACGTCTACGTTGGAGAGGTGTCGGGGCCACACAAGGTCACCCGAGCGCCACAAAGGCCTCACCTTCTTCTCTGGTGAGCACCACCACAAAGGTGGCCTCACAATCCACTAACCGGTTACCTTGAAGGCGCCAACCGAAAACCTTTACAACGAGGTTGAGGGGAGGCTTCACAACTTAATTGAAGGCCCTCAACGACACCACGGAGCTTTACAACAAATGCCCTAGCTCCGAGGATGCCCTACACCGTTTAGGGTTCCAAGAACCCAAGAAACAAAATCCACGAAGGATGAGTGGGGTAAATCAAAATTCCTTTGGTGGAGGTGTAGATCTAGGTCACCTCTCCCAATCCTCAAAAGATCAAGAGATTTGAGTGGGTGGGGAGAAAGATCTAGCAAAGTCAAGCTCTTGTGAAAATGGTGGAGAGAGAGAGAGAACAAAGAGATAAGGTGGGAGGAGGAAGAAGGGGGCTTAAATAGCACCCCTTCAAACGGGCAAAATCTGCCCAGGCCCGACGCCGTCGGTACTACCGGTGACTGACCGGTAGTACCGGCGAGCGAGCCATCACCGGTCCAGCCCAGGCCACGTAACGGTCATACGACTGTCGATGGACCCAAAACGGGCTAGCCGGTAGTACCGGTCCAAATTCCGCCCTTATTTCCGCCAAATAGGCAGTGCGAGGCAGAAGGTTATCTGATCCGCACTGCCCAGCGTCGGAAATATGACCGGAACTAGACCCGGAACTACCGGTCCCTGATGTTGGCCGGTACTACCGGTGAGGGAGCGGTACTACCGCTCAAGGGGACAGGAGCTGGTCTGGCCGGTACTACCGGTCCAAGATCCGACGCTATTTTCGACAAATAGGCAAAGTTAGACAGAAGTCTTACTAAGCCCAAAAACTCTTCATCGGAAATAGGACCGGATCATCTGCCGGAAGTACCGCTCGAATAGCCCTGGGAAAACCCCTGGGCGGTACTACCGCTGCCTGGCCGGTACTACCGGTCAGGGCAGAAACCCCTTCAACTGCTCAGGAAACACTCCCTCACTCAAAAACTGGGATGAATGTGGAGGTGCATATATGGTATGTGCATGAAATATTGATTTCCCACAACCTTCCTAGATGGACTCCCTCTTGATAGTACGGTAGCCTAAAAAGTAAACAAGAGAAAGTGAAAAATAAAAGCTATCGACTACAAGCTCTTCCTTGAGAGACAACATCCACGAACACATCCGAAGATAAAACCTGAAACTTGGACAAACGGTTAAACCACAAAAGGAGTTTTCATCAACACCAAAAACATAAGGAGAAAAAATAATCCTTTCAATGGCGATGATCTCCTCCAATTCCCCGTCCCGGCAGGGTGCCAGAACGGAGTTTCTGGTGCTATTTCGTGGAATCTGGTGGTGGCGGCGAAGCGGAACTCCTTCTGGAAAAACGTCGAAACCCCCTGAAGTTTTTAGGCCAGAAGGCTCCTTATAGGCAAAGAGAGAGGCCGAGGGGGTGCCTGGGGGGGGGGGGCACACCACCCCCTGGCGCGGCCTGGCCTGGCCCGCGCCACTAGGTGGTGTGGCCACCCCTTGGCTCTTCTCCGTCTCGTATTCTGGCTCATGGAGTCTTCGGGTGAAATAGGATTTTTGGCATATTTTCCGGGATTTTTCCTGATAGTTGATTTTTTGCACAAAAAGTAGACACCAAGGCAATTCTGCTGAAAACAGCGTCAGTCCGCATTAGTTGCATCCAAATCACACAAGTATAGAGGAGAAACAATAGCAAAAGTGTTCGAGAAAGTAGATACGTTTTGGACGTATCAACTCCCCCCAAGCTTAGCTTATTGCTTGTCCTCAAGCAATTCAGTTGAAAACTGAGTGCGATAAAAGAACTTGCACGAACACATTTGCTTCATATGATGTAAATATTCTCAGCAATATGATCAACTACTTAGACAGTTCATAATAAAGAGTATGCAACTGAGTCTACTTAATAGTCATTGCAAGCTATGAAGAGATTCCAACTCAAGAATAATAAGTAGCATGAAGCACAAACATAAGCAACATTACAATGCTCATAAAAAGGTATGATAGAGTGGTATCTCGCTTGCCCTTTGATTATGAATGCTAAGGCACCTCTGAAGTTCAAGTGATGACTAGAAGTAAAGATATCAAGGATACAAGCATCAAATTCATAACACAAATAATCAAGTAATGGAACAAACACAAAGAATGACAACTATGCTCTCAAGAAGGTGCTCAAAGAATATGTGGAGACTCAACAAGTAGAAGAAAAGGTTTTGAATCATTTTGAAAGGCTTCCAAATGCTGAAAGTATGGTACTCATTAGCTTTGAGCTCTCATTGCCCCTATCATAAGCATCTTTAATGTGGTTAAGGTGAAAGTGAGGTCCAATCTGAGTTATATGCTTGACAGACTATAAACTGAAAATCCCAAGTCCCTTGAGTATGAGGGCCGCTCCTCATGCTACTCAACTTTAGTTACCGGTAAGTTCTTGTCATCGTAAGTATGTGCGTATCATTGAGAACCGCCAATGGGGTACCCCTTGCCTGATGATACGGAAGAATCCCCATATCAAAATGACAAGGCAAGCAGACAATGAGTATCTCAGCAATCTTCTTATTTACCATGGGAAAATGGTGCTTTTTTCTCTCTTTCCTCTTTTCATAAAACTCTTTTTTTTATTTTTCTCAATAGCTATCTCTCTTTCTTTTTTTATAAGAAGAATGCTTCATAGATATCATTATGGTTACGCTACAGGTTTCCACCATGTCAGCATGGATTAGACCAGCGGCCCAGGCGTTTCTCTATCACACATACATAACTCCATGGACTTACAAGCTCCCCTTTTATTTCACACTGATGACATCCGCAAACAAAAGAGCAAGGTATCAACTGGGTATATATTTACAAGTGTTGAAAGCGTTCCCCGTGACAGCACGGTTCTGCTAATCCCCAGCCTATAATTTGCAAGCATAAAACTTTCATGGAGAGTTCACAATGGTTCAGGTTTATTAAGTGCAGGAAATAAAGTGTTCCATCAAGTTCGTGAGAGCTTTACTAACTAATTTTCCCATAACAAGCAAACATTTTATTCGGAAGAAAAACAAGGCATATTGAATATGCACGGGAGTAGCAAATGATGCTAATAGGTAGGTATGGTGGACACTTTGGAAATATTTGGTTTAGGGAGTTGGAGACATGAGTAAAACACTCAGTGGAGGTGAAGGCTAGCAATAGTAAGGGAGCGACAAACGAGAGAGCAACAGCTGACATTATCATGCTTGCAACAAAAAAGGACTACTCATAGCATGAAAGTGATTCAAGATCCTCAAGGCAAAATAATTCATCAAGGCTTAACTGATTATCACAGTCCTGTGCATGTGTGAGCATGTGCCAAGTCAATTCAAATGAAACATTCAGAGGAGGATACCACGGTGTCATACCAATTTATGAATAGAGCAATGCAAGCAAACATTTATAAGACATGCTACAAACTATTAGCGAGCTGAAGCTAATCATAAGAAAGCAAGAACTACTAAGCATCCAAAGATAACATACACCCTACATGAACGGACTAAGCATGCCCAAAGTGATGAGTATATGTACAAAAATGAAAACAAATAGAGTTCGTTACCAACCTCTTACCAAGCCTCAAGTTGTCATTGATCCTCATTATTGCTCTTCACTTGTGCAGCTTGAATAATAATATGAAACCAATTTCCACTGAGGACTGCCGAAACCTATAGCAAGCTCGCAAAAACCAAAGAAGAACGACAAATATTTTTGGTGTTTTCGATTTTTAAATAAGAACCAAAAGAGAAAAACAAGCAAAGCAAAATCTTTTTGGGTTTTTCGAATAGTTCAAAGAAAGCAAAAAAGGGAAAAACAAACCAAGGCAAAAACAAGAAGGAAACCAAAGAGAAACAATAGAAATATTTTTGGTATTTTTGTGTTTTTAGAAAGCAAAAGCAAAGAAGGACGAAAACTGAAAGAGAACGAAAACATGAATATACAAAGTACCGACAACATGATATGAAGATGAGCGCGGTGTCGGCGTACCTCCCCCCAAGCTTAGGCTTTTGGCCTAAATGGGTATCAATCCCAAGCTAGCCAGGATGAAGTGTCACCGTGGTACGACAAGGAAGTAGCCTCGTCCTGGTGCGAGCTCGAATATGTCCCTCCATAATGTGCGGAGTAATCATAGGAGGGCACATCCTCCTGGTGCTGCTCGTGGAAACCCAGCAAGCGAACATGCTCGTCCACCTCCTCCTTGGAGTGCGACCATGGTCTCCTATGAACACTAAACAAAGCAGGCTGTGGCAAAAGGATCTCCCTTTCATCCCCGTCAGTGAAAAGCATCCTATATACTAGATTGTTCAAATCAGAGGTAGCAGTGACAAAGTGATGAGTTTTCATGCAACAAGGTCAAGCCTCTGTGGTGCCAGCATAGCATCATATGGATCCACTGAAAGACCTAATGCATTGACTAAGCGCTATGCAATGATTCCCCCAGAGATAGGCCCCCTAGCAGCTAGGCGGCGAGCAATAAGCGAGCCGAGATTGTACCGAGTATCATTGTTAAGTGCAGCAACAAGGAATGCTAAATGATAGTTGGAGATATTACTTGTGTTCTCCCTACCTAGTACACTAGTAGCAAGATAATATGCAAAGTATCTAAGAGCAGGGAGTTGGATATTTCTTATCTTTCCGCGCTGCGCCGCGCGGTCATCATCATTGGTCGCCCCTCGGTAAAGCTCCAACAAATCAGCGGGTCACCCTTGAATTTTCTTCACGGTCCCTGTCATACGCACACCTACAATACTGCAAAATCTCTCCAAAGGCATGGTGAAGGGCAAATCATAGATTTTAAAAGAGACTGTAGACTGATAGGGTGTGTTAGTAAACGTGAAGCTCTCAACAAAAGTTTTGGTGAGCATAGCGTATTGTGCACTCTCATCTTGCATATATGAGGTCAAACCAACCCTCTCAATCAGTAGCAAGAAATCATCAAGAACACATGCAGCTTGTAAGAAAGTAAAATAAGGAAAAGAGGATGGATGAGCATCCCCATCATCCCTTTCACTACCAATACGAGTTGCAATGAGATCTTCATTGTATGATGGCCTAGCTTGAGAGGCTGTCCTTGAGGGCCTCGACCTCCTAGGTGCATCACTCTCAAATATCTCTCCAAAAGTATGGTTGTTCATGCTTGGTATTCTGAAATTTAAACACCTATTAAACAAGTGATTGCAAAGTAAATATAATGAAGGATTCTACACATAGGGACTTGCAAGAGGCCTAAACATGCATCAAAACTATATCTCTAAGCATCAAACAAGCTTACGAGCTCTCATAACCAGTCACCTACAGCAGCAAAATACTCAACATATAATCCACTAAACACAAATCTACTTGGACAAGGGGAGGAGTCACATACCAGGGAACAAGTGCTCCAAGTTTCAGCAAGAAAGATGGGCTGAGCAAGGAGATCGAAAAAATCGAGAGCAAGCACAGCAAGAACGCGATTTTGAGATATGAACTGGAGCTTACTCGGGAGAGAGAAGAAAGTGGCAGGTGAGAGAGTTAGTGGGGGGCCAGGGGTGTCCCACACCAGGGCATGGCGCCACCCAAGGCTGGCCGCGCCACCATGTGGTGTGCCTGCCTGGTGGGGCCCCCTGGTACCTCCCAGGTACTCCTCTACCCCTTTTTCACGTAAAAATTTAATATGAATTTTCTGGAATTTTTCGAGACACTTTATTTTTGGGCAATTTTCAGAAATAGAAGAATGATTTTTCTGATAGACGGATTTTTTTATTTTGGAAACATGATGCAAGGACAAAACAAGGCTAGAACTACAGAAGTTCTAACATGCAAGCAACTAAGAACAAAAAGAAAACTAAATGAAAGCAAAAACTAAAATGCAAAGGATAGAAATAAACGGAGATAATCATAATGAAAACATTGTTTTATTCAATGGAATCCTTTTGTTAACAAGGTTGATCAAGTCTTGCTACCAAAAAAATTGCATATGAGACAAAACTTTGTACTCCACTAATGATTATGTTACCTCAACCTTGATAGCAATGGTCCCAATCATAATAGTTTCAAATTTTCTCTTGGTATGGGACAATATATTTCTCCAACTTGAATGCCTTCAACATGTTCAATTGAATTCAAACCATAAGTCCTTTCAATCTTCTTGGGGAAATAGACATTGTGCTCCTTGTATTAACATTGAAGGTCACCTTTCCTTGATTACAATTAATAACAGCTCCTGCAGTATTAAGAAAAGGTCTCCCAAGAATAATAGACATATTATCATCTTTAGGCATTTCAAGCACAACAAAATCAGTTAATATCAAGCAATTGTGAGCCACCTGAACAGGTACATCCTCACATATACACATAGGAATAGTGGTAGATTTATCAGCCATTTGCAAAGATATATCAGTTGGTATTAATTTTTCAAGTTGAAGCCTCTTATAGAGATAGAAAGGCATAACACTAACTCCAGCTCCCAAATCACACAAAGCAGTTCTAACATAACTGTTTTTAATAGAGCAAGGGATAGTTGGAATCCCTGGGTCTCCAAGTTTCTTAGTAACCTTACCATTGAAGGAATAATTAGCAAGCAAAGTAGAAATTTCTTCATTAGGGATCTTCCTTTTATTCGAGACAATGTCCTTCATATACTTTGAGTAAGGAGGCAATTTAATAGCATTAGTCAAAGGAATTTGCAAGAATAAAGGCTTCATCCACTCACAAAACTTATTATAGTGTTCATCTTCCTTTGACTTGTGTTTCTTATCAGGGAAAGGCATACGTTTTTGGACCCAAGGTTCTCTTTCACTACCATGTTTCTTAGCAATAAAATCTTCTTTGGTGTATTTAGTATTCTTAGTGTGGTTTTCAGGTTCTTCCTCAACTTTCTCTTCATTAGGAGCAACATTTTCTTCATTACCACTTTCAGTTTCAGCATCAGAGATAGATATACTATTAGGATCTATAGCAGGTTCAGAGGGTTCTACAATAGTTTTATGTTTCTTTTTTCCTTTTCTTACGAGTAGAACCACTATTTCAGCTTGTTGAGAATCCTGCTCAATTCTTTTGGGATGCCCCTCAGGTATAGAGGATCCTGGGTAGCAGCACCACTTCTAGTTCCAATTTTATAAGCATGTTTTTCTTTAGCAGCATTAACTAGCAAGTCGTTTTGCAGTTTAACGAGTTGATCTATTTGAGTTTGAACCATTTGAAAGTGTTTAACAATCATTTTAACATCATTAGAGGTTCTTTCCACAATATCTTTCAACTCAATAATAGCTCTAGTGTTTTCCATTAGATGATTTTGCACCCTTTTATTAAAGTTATCTTGCTTAACAATAAATATATCAAATTCTTCTAAGCATTGATCAGGAGGTTTAGAGTAAGGGATATCACCTTCATCAAAGTGTTGGAGAGAGTGTACCTCAATAGTGGATGAGTAGGGAATAGGCTTACATAATTCTTCTACAGGAGGTAAATTCTTGACATCTGCAGCTTTAATTCCCTTCTCCTTAAGACATTTCTTAGCTTCCTTCATCTCTTCATCATTTAATTCAATAACTCCCCTCTTCTTTGATGTTGGAATAGGCACCGGAATAGATGGTTCAGGTACAATTACTTCAGGTATAGCTTGTTTAGGAGGAGTCCAATCTTCACAATTCTTGCTTATTTTAGCTATTAATTCCTCAGCTTCCTTAGGAGTCCTATTCCTAAAAACACAGTCAGCACAACTATCTAGGTATGTCCTAGATTCCTTGGTTAGTCCATTATAAAATATATCAAAAAGCTCATTCTTAGGTAATGGACTTCTAGCCTATGCATGAATCAAAGCACAAAACCTTGCCCAAGATTCGGGCAATACCTCTTTTTCTCCCTGTTTAAAATCAAAAAGTTCCTGCAAAATAGCATGTCTAGCACTGGGAGGAAAATATTTCTGCAGGAAAGTACTAATCAAGCACTCAGGGCTATCAATAGATCCAGGAGGTAAATTACTAAACAAGTTTTAGCTTCTCCCTTCAGTGAAAAGGGAAAAATCTTAGCAACAAAGTAAGTACGCATCGTAATATCATCAAAAAACAAGCCACTCATGGTAGAAAGTTCATTCATATGTGCTACCGCACTTTCATTCTTAGTCCCACAAAAAGGTTCTTTCTCAACAATAGCTATGTAAGATAGATCGAGAGAGAAATCATAATCTTTATCTATAATGTTTATGGGAGAAGCAGCAAACTTAGCATCAGGAGACAATTTGGGTCTAATAGTACGCCTCTCAAGGAGACTCTTAGCAGCGCTCCTATCATGGGTGTTCTTACATTCTTTAATAAATTCATCAGTCATCTCAACATAACCATCTTCAATATCATAACTTTCACTAGACTCAAGTGAACTAACATGTGTGGTAGTGTCTTCATTAGGAGTTTCGGTATTTCCAGCTATAGTTCTAGCAATCGTAGCGTCTAGGAAAGGATCTAATGAACCACTCTTATCAAGCACGGTAGAAGCAGCATCATAAGCATCAGAAGTTTCAGATTCAGCAGTAGTAGTAGTAGTGTGTAGCATTTGTATGTGGTGGTGTAAGGAACTTACTCAAAATAGACGGTGAATCAAGAGCAGCAGAGGTGTTCAGAACCGTACCTCTTCTTATAGTGGATGGTAAAATAATAACCTTGCCATCACGAGACTTACCCATGATGGATGGAAAGCAGCAAACAATAGAGAATAAGTGAACTTGATAAATAAAGCTATGCTCCCCGGCAACGGCGCCAGAAAATAGTCTTGATGACCCACAAGTATAGGGGGTGTATCGCAGTATTTTCGAGGGAAGTGAAACCCAATTTATTGATTCGACACAAGGGGAGCCAAAGAATATTTATAATCCTTAACAACTGAGTTGTCAATTCCACTGCACCTGGAAACAATCTTGCTCACAGCAGTTTATCAGTAGCAACGGTTTTGTAATAGGAATAGTAAAGTAACAGCAGTAGTAAAGCAAGGACAGTAGTAACAAAAGCAGTAAACAGTGGGATTCGAGTGCGGTAGGCATAGGGATGGATGGACAGGCATTGCATGGACAAGACAATTCACATAGCAATCAGAACATAGGGCAATTGCAGATAAATAAGATAAAGCATCGAAGTACTAGACAATCCTAGGCATGTGTTCCATATATAGTCATACGTGCTCGCAATGAGAACTTGCACAACATCTTTTGTCCTGTCAGCCCGTTTGCAGCGGGGCCTCAAGGGAACTACTGGCAATTAAGGTGCTCCTTTTAATAGAGCACCGGAGCAAAGCATTAACACTCCGTGAACACATGTGATCCTCACATCAAAGCCATTCCCTTCCGGTTATCCCGGTTTCTGTCACTTTGGGGCCATAGGTTCCGGACAACGTGTGTATACAACTTGCAGATAAGACCAAAAACAATACTATCATAATGAATCAATAACATGTTCAGATCTGAAATCATGGCACTCGGGCCCTAGTGACAAGCATTAAGCACAACAAGTCGCAACAAAGTCATAAAGCACTAATAAAAGATACTAGGCACCATGCCCTAACAATCTGATGCCATTACATGAACGATCTCATCTAATCCCTACCATCCCCATAGCCTACAGCGAGGGATTACTCACTCATAGATGGGGGAAACATGGATGGTCGATGGAGAAGCGATGGTGATGATGATGGCGATGATCTCCTCCAATTCCCCGTCCCGGCAGGGTGCCAGAACGGAGTTTCTGGTGCTGTTTCGTGGAATCTGGTGGTGGCGGCGGAGCGGAACTCCATCTGGAAAAACGTCGAAAACCCCCCGAAGTTTTTAGGTCAGAAGGCTCCTTATAGGCGAAGAGAGAGGCCGAGGGGGTGCCTGGGGGGCCCACACCACCCCCTGGCACGGCCTGGCCTGGCCCGCGCCACCAGGTGGTGTGGCCACCCCTGGCTCTTCTCCGTCTCGTATTCTGGCTCCTGGAGTCTTCAGGTGAAATAGGATTTTTGGCATATTTTCCAGGATTTTTCGTGATAGTTGATTTTCTGCACAAAAAGTAGACACCAAGGCAATTCTGCTGAAAACAGCGTCAGTACGCATTAGTTGCATCCAAATCACACAAGTATAGAGGAGAAACAATAGCAAAAGTGTTCGAGAAAGTAGATACGTTTTGGACGTATCACGCCCAGCTGGCTGCGGAGAGCATGGTGCTACGTGGGAGCGAACGGGAGGAAGCTCCTCCCTCTCTGCTGCTGACGAGCGCGGAGAAGGACGGTGGTCTTGCTGTCTGCGTGACTGAGGTTGACGGGGCGGATACGCCCTCTTGCGTGGATAAAGGGGTGGGGGGTGGGGTGCGATGTGAAAAAAACCCTGGTCCCATCCGTGTTGCCTTGCACGGCCGTGACCGCTATAGGCCCATCTGCGGCCCAAGCATCTAGGGAGCACCTGGGGGCACGGTCCCACACCGTGGCTCAGGGGGCCACTACGGACGGAGATCCCCACCGGGCCCTAGGTGGGCCGTGCTCCTCAACTTTGGTGGTTTTTGTGGAATGCTCGGTTGATGCGGCCTGCTCCCTCATACCCTCGGGCAATCCTGCTGCTGGCTTATTGCAGGAGGGGGTGGCTGAGAAGGTCCACTTTGGGGAACTTAGCATGCCCCGATGGCTTTTCTACGTTGACGCGGAAGGAGGCGCATAGACATCTACGACGCCTATCCCTGAGGTGGAGGGCACGACTCGACAGTGCACCCCGACGCCGACGGGAGAGACTACAGTTACGCTGCAAACCCTTGACATCTCACGGACGTCCACGCCTCCCGCCTCGCAGCCTGCTATTAGACTGGCATCTCCCCCAACCCAGTTCTACAGCCGGAGGGCAGCAACCCTGGATGGAGGCACAGGGACACCTCAGGCTCGGCCTCGGACGCTTGGGGAGTTTCTGGCCGCCGCGAAGCTACACTCGGATGCGTTGCTGCTGGCACCACCGGTGCAGTGCGGGTTGGTGGCCCTGAACTTCCAGCCACGTAGGAGCTCCAGGATCGCGTGACAACCGGGTGGGCTCAACTCCGAGCAGAAGGCGATCCGCAACCTTATGAGGAAGCTGTGGCTGATTGCTTAGGACGAGGCGCCCTCCGATGCCGCCCTGGACGCTTTCCACCAGATGTTCGAGACACCTCTCACGGACGAGATGATAGAGGCGGTGGGCGAGCTCTACGGGTGGACACTCTCGGCGATCAGAGGTTGCGCGACGCCCCCAACAGGGGCATTACTGGGTGGCCACTTGGTGGTGGTGTGACCGTTAGGTCGCTTTCGGGTGTTACATCGTTCCGATGTTGTCAAACCCAATGATCTTGGTGTCCAACGTGCGTGGTCTCAATGACCATGCGCGTCGCACGGGTGTGAGGAGGGTTGTCGCTATGACAAACGCGTCCATTGTGTGTTTGCAAGAGACTAAGTTGGATGTTATATCACCCTTAATTGTAATGGAAACCCTAGGCACGGATTTTGATGCTTACTTCTGCTTGCCGGCGTCCGGAACCCAAGGGGGCATTATTTTGGCTTGGAAGAGTAGTTGGTGCAGCTAGATAGCGCACATGTAGATGCAAACAACATAACTACCAGGGTCACGCCGGCGGGTGGTACACCGTGGTGGCTCACCTGCGTCTATGGGCCACAGGATGAGGCTGCCAAGGTCGCCTTCCTCTCCGAACTCCGGGAGATCAGGAGGGTGCGCCCAGGACCCTGGGTGTTGTGTAGGGACTTCAACATGATCTACCAGGATGAGGACAAGAATAACGATAAACTACACGTTCGTATGATGGGACTCTTTCGATGATTCCTGAACAACTGTGTCTTGAAAGATATCTATCTGCACGGTAGGAGGTACACCTGGTCCAATGAGCGCGAGACCCCCATATTGGTCCGCCTGGACAGGGTGTTCTGTTCGTCGGACTGGGAGGAGTTGTACGGCTGTTGCTCCTTGTGCTGTCTCTCGACGGTGATCTCTGACCACTGTCCCCTGCTTCTGGACTGCACCCCGGTGGCAGCTGAGCGAGGGTGGTTCCAGTTTGAGTAGTTCTGGTTGAAACTGAATGGTTTCGACGAGGTGGTGGAGTCCGCCTGGATGATTATCGATGGTGACCCCGACCCCTTTCGGAGGCTTGTGGCCAAGCTCAAACGCACCGCCAGGAGGCTGATGAGCTGGGCTGATAAGAAGGTGGGTACGGCCAAGCTGCAGCTTATGACAGCGCGAGTCATTGTCTACCACTTGGATGTGGCCATGGAGACCAGACAGCTTTCACCGGATGAGCGCGCCCTTCGCGCAATGCTGAAGCGCACCTATCTAGGGCTTACCTCCTTGGAGCGCACGATGGCGCGCCAGAGAGCCAAGATCAGATGGCTGGGAGAGAGGGATGCCAACACAGCGTTCTTCCACCAGCATGCTTCATACCACCGTCAGAAGAATGTGATTCGCAGCCTAAGGGTTGATGGCACGATTGTGGTGGACCACGCTGCCATGGATGAGGCCTCGTACAACCACTTTCAGGGCCTCCTGGGTACGGACGTGGCGCGTTTACACTTGCTCGACCTCGACTTCCTCGAGTACCACCATGAGGACCTGGCTGACCTCGATGCCCCATTCTCCGAGGAGGAGGTATGGGGTGTGGTTAAGCAACTACCTCATGGCAAAGCACCTAGGCCTGATGGGTTCACATCGGAGTTCCTCCAGCGCTACTAGGGGTGGGGGTGGTGGTCAGGGCCGACTTCATGGCGGCCTTCACCAAGCTGTACGACATGAACAGGCGCGGATTCCAGGGCCTCAACTAGGCTCTGGTTATACTGCTGCCCAAGAGTAGTGATGCGGCTGCCCTTGGTGACTTTAGGCCAATTATCCTTATACACATCTTTGCCAAGCTTGTGGCGAAGGTGTTGGCATCGAGGTTGGCCCCCAAGCTTGAGGCCATGGTTGAGCCGAACCAGTGTGCCTTCATCAAGAAGTGCTGCATTCATGATAACTTCATGCTGGTTCAGCAGACAGCACGCCTGCTGCATAGGCTTAAGGAACCGCGAGCCATGCTCAAACTGGATATAGCTAAAGCATTCAACTCTGTCTCCTAGGCGTTGTTGTTTGAGGTGCTGCGGAAGGCTGGGTTCGGTCGCCGGTTTTGCGAGCTAGTGGCCATCTTGCTTTCGATTGCGAGTTCACGGGTGTTGCTCAACGGCGAGCCGGGCCCCCTGATCTGGCACCGCCGGGGCCTGAGGCAGGGGGATCCACTATCGCCTATGTTGTTCGTGTTGTTCATCAACACACTCAACAGAGTGCTGGCCAGAGCCCTAGAGTTCGGCATGCTGAAGCGGGTCGCCCCCCGCGAGCTAGTGACGATCGTCTCCCTTTACGCGGATAACGTGGTGATCTTTTGTCACCCGGATGAGACAGAGCTGCGCACCGTGCGCGCTCTCCTTGCGCTCTTTGGAGAAACCTTGGGACTTCGCACAAACTTCGACAAATGCTCGATATCCCTGATCGCTTGCTCAGACGAGGAGGCCTTGCTGGCTGCGGCAACCGTGGGTTGTCGGCTCGCGCCATTCCCGGTCAAGTACCTGGGGATACCCCTGTCGCTGCGACGGGTGTCCGCGGCAGCACTCCAACCCCTGGTGGATAGCATTGCGAACAGGCTGCCGACCTGGAGAGCCTCCATGATGGCAAAGGCTGGGCGCCTGATGCTGGTTAAGTCGGTCCTCATGGCGATCCCCCTCCATCAGATTATCGTGCTAGGGTTGAACAAGCGGACGCTCAAATAGATCCAGAAGATAGCGAGGGGCTTCCTCTGGGCTGGGAGGGCCAAGGCCAACGGGGACACTGCCATGTCAACTGGGAGAGGGTGTGCAGGCCGAAACACCTTGGAGGCCTAGGGGTCCCCCACCTTGCTCGCACTGCGATCAGTCTGCGCACTCGCTGGATCTGGAGGATGCAGACGGATCCGATGAGGCCCTAGCATGGCCTAGATGTGCGCATTTCAGAGACGGAGCTGCAGGTATTCGACGCCTCCACCACGATGAGGGTTGGGGATGGGACCACAACGCTTTTCTGGCTAGACCGCTGGCTCGACGGGCGGACCATTGAGGAGATGGCGCCGACACTCTTCGCTCTTATTGCCAAACGCGCTAGGAAGCGCAGGACAGTGAGAGAGGCGCTCATAGAGCGCAGATGGATTGCTGACATTCAGGACGCGCTAAGTCCGCTTGCCCTATGGCAGTATGTGCAACTTTGGATTAGAGTACGGGATTTCAAGTTGGCCGCCGAGCCTGACACCCTGCTCTAGCGCTGAACTTCAAATGCCCAATACTCTGCCAAATCTTGCTACGATTTCCTCTTCCAAGGATCTACCACATCGAGGTCTTGGCAGCTGAATTGGCACACATGGGCTCCACCCAGGGTCAAGTTCTTCATGTGGCTGGCCTGCCAAGACCGCTGCTGGACGGGTGAGCGGCTAGCGAGACGGAGACTTGCTCACCCTCCGTGCCGCCCCCTGTGTGACCAGGCGGAGGAAACCATGACTCATCTCTTGGTGGGTTGCCCCTTCTCCAAGGCAATCTGGCATGAGGTCGTGTCTTGGATTCGATCCACGGCCACACCACCGGATGAAGAAGGGGACTTCGTGGATTGGTGGCAGCAGGCTTCGTCGTCCACTCCGCGTGCTCTACGAAAAGGGACATCTTCACTGATCATGTTGATGGCCTGGTGGATCTGGAAGCAGCGCAATGCGGTGGTCTTCGATAACGCGTCACCAAACTTGGGTGTCCTTTTTGGTACGATTTGCTCCGAGGCTCGGGATGGGGCTGCGGCTAGAGCGACTGGCCTTCGCGGCCTACCGCCGGCAGCCTAGTAGGCCTAGTGGGTCGAGTTGTATGGGTGGCGGCTCTCTTGAGCTTGTATATACGTTGTACAAAACTCTCTTTTCCTATCAATGAATCGAAACGTAAAGTTTTTTGCGTTTTCACGAAAAAAATCAGTTTAATAAATTCTCAAACCGTCTGATGAACTTTGTAGTCGTAGTGAACTTGATCTAATATAAATTAAATTTTTATTTATTCCCAACTAATATTGCTGGGTTAAAAAAATCAATGTTATGGCGAGACTTCAAAAATTATGATGTCGCACCCGTACTTTCCCTCTCAAAATAAATAACACAGACTTAGTGCATCTCCTAAAAAAAATCTTAAGTAATACCATTTTGATCTTCTTCCCCTCATGTTCGAATCCTGGCTCCGCCCCTGAACACAATACTCCTTCTGGCCATATCATTAATATGGATACATGGGAATCTATCACATGGTGGCCGGATTCTAGTGACAAACTAACAATGGCTATTGCGTGGTCCGCCTCCTGCAGGTATCTTCTTCCCGTTGAAGTGCCCTGTGACTTTCCGGTGTTCGTCCCTGGAGATGTGGAGCTGCACGCGGAGGTCGGACAGCAGCTCCTCCCTGGGCCAGGTTAGCGATCCTGCGACGCGGAACGCCCTCACGACGCTCACGTACGCCTCCAGCTCCAGATCATGGACACGACGGTCATGCTGCTGCTCTTCTTGTTTCATCACCACCTCTACCTCGTGGCGCTGCATTCTCGCGCTGGCACGGGACTCGTCAGAGTCTTTCTCCTCTTCTTTGCAGGTCGGTGGTAGCAGCCGACTCTCCGCTTCTTGATTTTCTTTGCAATGCTGGACGGTGGTGGAAACTGCGCGATAGCCGTCGGAACCCTTGCTGTTGCTTTCACTGCTGGTGCTGCTGCTGCTGCTGCTGTCGCCTGTCGATGACGATGTATCAGACTTGCTACTAGCATCATCGTCATTGTTGCCCGTCTCCCGCAGGTAATGACTTGGGTGTAGATCCATCACTTTTATGTTGTCATTGTATCTTGCTGCCGGTTCTTGTCGCTCCGCAAAGAGCGTGTTGGCGGTGCCGCCGTTGCCCTGGAATCTCTTGGCATCCCTGGCGATGTCCACCGCGTAGTCGCTCCTCTTCGTCTTGCCCAGCTTGACGGCATGCGCGGAGAAGTCGCTAATGGCTTTGCTCTTGATGTTTTTGCCGGCGATGGGGTGAGACGGCACGGCGCTCTTGGTGGTGGTTTGGCTGTTCTGTAGCGATGAAGAAACATGGCAAGGCGCCGTTAGTACTTGTGCAAACGCAACGGATGGGTAGTAGAAGATGACGTTACCTTGTGGACCATGGCCCAGCCGTTCTGCCCGTACAGCAGTCGGGGCCGGAGAACGCTCCCGTCCACCGTAAAGACACCGGTGTTGCCGATGTACTTGACGTCGAAGTGGCGGTCGCCAACGCGCACGACCTCGACCCACTTCCACAGGCCGCTGTCCAAGAGCTCCACGATGTCGCCGGCGGCCAGGTCCTTGGGGAAGCGCATCTGGACGTCAGGGTCGGGGATCGGCCGGACGAACTTCCTGGAGATGCGCTCGGAGTCGGGGCCGCCGTCGGACCACCTGATGACGTAGGAGTGGCCGTTGCCCCAGATCACCTCGCCGGCGCGCCACGCGCCCTGCATGTCGTTGGTCGCGTCGTCCGTGAGCCACGCCTCCACCATCATCCCTTTGTTGATCCTCATGGCTGATTGTTCTTGCCTCGATCCCTTCCCCTCTCTCTGTCCTTTTTATTGAAGTTATTGGGGGGCACAATCACAGGGATTTTTTCTTCTAGCTAGGGTTTGCGCACGCAGCGAACTCACGGCGGCGGCGGCGGTATATTAACTCGGCGAGAGGGATTCGAATTCGAGTCGGTATACGAGACGCCGAGTTCTTGGGAGACTCGGTCGATCGAGTTTCCAGCCGCGTGGCGTACCGCGTACATGGATATGGAAAGTATTCTTCGACTCGGAATCGCGACCGGCACGGACCAAGATCTAACCATGGGTGTAGCTATCGAAGTCGAAGTAAAAAGGCCGGAGAGGGCCGATCTCATAGACGAGGCCGGAGAGGGCGAAGCACCGGGCCCGCCAGTGATGCGGACGCCGTCGTCCAGCTCCCCGTACCTGCACCACTACATCGCGCCGTATTCTGATGAACCGTGAGGAAGAAGAAGACAGGAGGGCAGAGCATGCCGAGTAACAGACATACCCTGTTTCGAGGGAGAATGGGCAGGCGGGGGCCGCTGAAAGCCGCCAGCCTCGGCGGGCGGCGGGCGGCGGCAGAGAAGGGGTGGAGGGAGGAGGAGCTGGGATACGTAGCATCGATCGGCGCGCGTGGTGGCGCTGTCGCCATGATTGCAGCGAGAGAGAGACTGGAAGTTTCAGATCATCGACATTTGAGTTCCTCCTCTCGCGGAATTCGCACAATTTCCGCAGTTGACTGGTTTTTAACCTCAGTTTTTTGCGCGGATAAACGCCGCTAAAGCCTGTAAGTCATTAACGATGAAAGACACACTTTTTCCTAAAAAACATCTAGCTGTTTTGCAATCGAAAACAGACACTTTTTTCCACCGTCTGATGTATTATATGTTGTCGCGAATCTCTGCGCGTCTGAACCTTGTCTCCGTGGCAGACTCATTTTCTCTGGGCTGTGTGGGCTTAGTCAACGCAGGTATTACTATTACGTACTAGATTATTTTTGTTTTGAACTTCATTTCATTGGAGCCGCTCTGTCTGTCTAGATATGGCTCGTGGGAGGAGGGAAGAAGTGGGGGGCGTCCATGGCGGAGAGGCCTGCACCATCCCCCCAGCCGGTGCGGCCGACGACGGAGGGAGCGGTCCTTCGCGAGGCTGCGCAACCGGCAACGGATGGAGAGGTTCTTCGCCAAGCGGGGCGAGCGGCGACGCAGGGAGTCATGCTTCCCGAGCCCGCTCGACCGGCGGCGGTGGAGAGATGCTTCGCGAAGCGGGGCGTAAATCGACGGAGGCAGCCGTGCTTCGCTAGCCGCCGGTCATCCCCTGTGACCGGCGATGCGTGGAGAGGTAGTTCGCGAAGTGGGGTTAGCGGCAACGAAGAGCCGTGGCTCGCGAGCTTGCTCGACATGTGAGGGAGAGCTGCGATTCGCGAGCGTGGATGGCATGTTACCGGTCGCGAGTCAGGTACTCCTCTTTTTCTTCTCCCTCTATTAGTGCAATTCTTTCGTTTGGGGTGGTATCTCCGGTGGCGCTTTCGCCGTGAGATCTGCCATGTCAGTGACTTATTTTTCTCAATTGGGGGTAGCTCGTATTTAGATGGAGCGTGCCGGTGGTAGTAGAGGAGATCAGATTTTGGGGTTAGTGATACATATTCTCAATTACTTTGTGATTTCTGGGTGTGATCTACTCCACTTTAGTTATCGGTTTTTGATGCTGAAGTTGTTGATATGTATGGAACAAGTTTGCCCACACATTTGTGAATACTGTTGCTGAGCAGCCTTGCTGAAGCTACCTTGTATGTTATTCTAGTTGATGATTGTAGCACACGTTTTTTTTGCTGGCCTGAACTTTGAATGTAATAGTTTTTGTCTCGGAGAGGGCCGGGTAATGTACTAGCATGTCAGGCATGTGAGCACTGAAGGGAGTGGCTCCCCCGTCCTTGTCCAAATGTGAAGAAGAGATGGAATGAGTTTGAGTCTCCACGAGTATTTTCAGCAGCTGCTGCTCAAATCATCTTTCTCCCCTTTGCATGGATGATAATTATCTCAATAAGAATGGAATATTGTTGGTTCCAAGTTGAGGATATATCACAATAACTGAACTTCGACTCAGTGTTGTTCTAGTTCAGTATACTTAATGTCATAGTCAGGAAATACTCCTTACTACACTAGTTACCTAACCTCCCTTTGATTCAGCTCCGAAGAAGAAATGGTTAAGAGTAGAGATTATGATAAGAAATTTTATCCTGTATAATTGTCGGCTTACTCGATGATGATTTTTAGAAACACAATCTTCATTGGAACTTGAGTCTCACAATCTCGTTTCCACTCATTTTCTTTTGTTAGATGGAATTACTTACTTAACCGAAAGGTCCGCTATTGTACACTGTTCTAAAGAAGATGCTAGAGTTTGTGTTGTGTTGTCACTCGTCGGTTAGGCTGAGTTGGTTGCGGTGACGTTGGTCTTCATAGGTGTGTCGCTGTGTTAATTTGAGTCCATTATATCGGTCAGTTGGGGTCTTGTAGTGATAGTGTGTCCTGTGTGTGAAAACTGAAGGGACTTTGTACCTGTCTTTGTCCAGCTCTGAAGAATCGAAGGAGTCTGATAGTCTGCCGAGGAATACTCTTCAGTTCACTTCATTCTAGCCACGGTGCCGTATTTCATAGACTGAACAAAATTGTTCATCAATCTGTCACTTTATGATGCACAATAGTGTCTACATGCCTACATCCAGCTCCCAACATTTTGCGATGCGTACTGTTGTACAAGCCTAGAAGATTTTTGTTGGCATGAAATTTGACCGGGGGAAGTTCCCGGCTGCCTATCCAGTACTACTCATTTTGATGTATTTGCTTGCCATCACTATTAGTTAAGTTGAGTGTCGTTGGGACTTCTTAAATGAAACCTCTTCAAAGTTGAAGATTGATTAAGTTCGTTGCCGAGAATTAGCATCATTATAATGATAAGGAATGACTCCTGGCTGGCATCAAGGTCACAACTGTCATTTGACCAAAACTTGACAACCAGTCAATAGTTGTCCATGCCTTTCCGTGTGTACTACATTTCTTCTTAGTTATTTAGTACTGTTCTTCGCTCTGCATTTCTTTCTAGTTAATTAGTTTTTTTATTCTAACATATTCACCGGCTTCCTGTTGCATGATATTGCTGTATTTTTTATGTTGATTTTTTGGGCGAGTAAGCTTAATTGGTATGAACTTTTTTTCACAATTATGATGACTTTTGCTTTTCTCTTAGTTCAGACAACTGCTTAATCTTCAGAATAATGATTATAGATGATCATTTATAATGTGTAAAGGTGTTTGTTTTGTACAAACCATCAAAAATTTTGGGGATAATTATTTGTATGTAGGGTTTTCAAGATCTTGTCACTCACAATACGCATCCCTGCCTCAATCACGGTAATTTACAATACATCATAGAAGAAGCAAGATGCTGATTTTCAAGTGTTGTGGCAATGAGGTTGAGTTATATTCTAAGCTTCAGCCGAACCGTTTCTACATTTCTAGGGAGTCATATGCAGGCATCTATATTCTCGCACTAGCTGATGAAGTCGTTAAAAGTGGATTCTATCACTCACAATGAGTCGGTCATTCATAGTCTAGAACAGAGTTTCTTACATCTCATGTTTATATTTTGTTCATTTTCATTCTGTTATAGGAACACAAAAGTCTTTGAAATCAAGAATCAACTTTAAGGTAATCTTTTGTTCGTTTTCATTCCGTTGGTCATGCCAAGTTGTATGTGAGTTTAGACTCTGAATTTAAAATTTTCATCCAGGGGTATCTAATAGGTAACGGAGCAACTGACAAAGACTACGATTTCAACTTTTTCTGCAGTTTGCACATGGGATGGGCCTCATCTCAAACGACTTCTTTGATGTATTTTTTTCTACTGCTCGTTGTGTGTAGTTACGGCTAGTTCCATCTATTCACAGATAGGAGGGTTAAAATGACTCGACTGTTTGCACTATTTCAGGATGTATGCCAACAGAGAAGATAGATCGAGTGTGTTGGGTAAGGTCTGTATGTCAGAACCTATAAATTGACAAGTGGATGCGCAATCTTCTTAATTCCTTCTCATTTTTCTTCATTAGTTCTTAGTCATATCAGTTTTGTTTGTTCATTCTTTAGTTTTTCAGTTTGCGGTTAAGTCACACATTTTTAGTTTTGTTTTTCAGTTATTTCAATCTTTCTTGGTCATCTTAGCGTGTCCATGTTATTTTCCATTCATTCTCAGTTTTGTTCTTCAGTTAATTCTTTATTTTTAGTCATCTCAGTGTGTCCATGTAATTCTTCGGTCCTAGTTCTTCATTTACCATTGATCTTCAGTTCTTAGTCTATTTTATTCATTTTTTTAGTATCCCCTTCCTACTCTTATTCAAGTTTAATCTTGTTCATTGTTTGCCCTCTCATTCCTCATTCATCATATTTGTAATCTTATTCTTTCTTCAGTCTATCAATTAAACTTTTTTTCCTTTTCTCTTATTTTCATTTCTTTTCTCATTCTTCATCCCTTCTTTCTATTTAATGATATATACTATGGTCCCTTAATCTATTTTTCTTCAGTTTTTTATCAACTCATCATATAAGTGCATTAGAATCTTGTTTTCTTGATTTTCTCTTGAGTCTCCATTAATACTTAGTGCATGTATCTTTCTTCATGTCTTGTATGTCTGCAGTCATGCATTTTTAGTTACTCGGTGTTCTCTTTCTTCAGCCTTGTTCAACATTTCAGTCTTCTTTAGTTATTCTTTCAATCCTGAAATCATCAAACTTCGTTCGTTCAATAAGTCTCTGCCCATTGTCTTCTCTTTCTATCTTTTAGCCTTTCAGCCTTTCAGCCTTTCATCTTTCCTCAGTCATCATTTTCTATTTCCGCATTGCCTTTCAGTCCTTGAGTATCTTAATTTGTCAGTATTCTTTTCTTAGACTCTCATTTGCATCGAGGTTATCATTGTGAACATCTAGATTCCATGTATGGGCGAATGCACGAGTATGTTCTTCCTTGTCACAGATGTCATGTTCTACAATCCAAGAAGAATGTTTTTAACTATTGCGTTCATTATCGATGTTTACTGCCACTACCATTTCAATAAAATCATGTAAATACTAACCTCATCAAGCTCCATTTTTTTTGAAAAGGGGACAAACCCCGGCCTCTGCATCGGTTGATGCACACAACCTTTTATTAAAAGAACCTCATCAAGCTCCATGTGTTCAAATATGTTTGATTTCCATAGGTTATCTTCGAGATCTTGCAAGATGATGTCGTTTTGTTGTTTCAAATTTTTCAGGTTAGTTTTTTTCTTTTAGTGCAAAATTTTCTTGCTATGTTTGGTTCGAATATTTACTGAAATTTGTCTTCTATCTTCTGAGTGTATGTTGCACATGCAGCTCCATGTCTGTGTTTCTTCTGTTCACATATGGAATCAATGCGCAAGCTAGTTTGAAATAATCACACCTCTGTAGCTCAAAGATCATTAATTGTAGGAACCTATCTATTTTCATTCCTATATTCCCTTCGATGCTTTTGTGAACTTTTGATCTGTCCTGGAAATTATGAGTTATGTACAACAGTTTTCATTTCTTTTCTGTTCTTGAAGTGATCATTGATTTAAGTTTCTCAGTGTTTGTGATGGCATGGTCTCCCCTACTATAATCCCCTATTATGCAGCCTCTCAATATCCATAGCAACCTTTTCAACATAAAATCTTAGTTTCATCAGTTTATATGTCCTTACACTTTGATCTGATGGTATTTTTCTTCTTGCTACAGATTGCGGGAAGATCAAGATGATACCTGAGACTGCAGGGTTTCCCCAATTTCAAGTAGGTTATCCTCTAGAATAACCTTGCCCTTCTCTTTGTCAAGTGCTTCCATTTGGGATCTGGTTTCTTTCTCTTTTCTCCGCTCTCTTTTTCTTTGGAGATCCTACGATTCTTCTGTTTTTGAAGCACTAGCCTCTTGGTGGAGGGCGAGGGGGTTAGTGTTGCTTGGTGAAGATGACGTGATGGTTTCTTGAGCTTTTTTGCTCACATGTCTTTTGTGCTTTTTTGGCCACAGATTGTGAAACTCAATTGTTGGAATGAGAACTTAGCGATGGGCCAAAAGCTGAGAAGTTGCAACCAAATGATGGACTGAGAGGGAAGAAGGCCGAAAATGAAAATGTGTCTGTTTGATGAAACTGAAAATAGATAGTTTACTCATTCCTTTCATTAGTTTTCAGTCATACAGCTGTCTTCTTATTGGCTATGAAAATGTGTTTGTTTCTGAATTTTAAAACAGCTAGTTGTTGAATAGCTACTCCGTCCACTCCTAGGCCCGAGGGGTGTCACTCCCGGCAGCTTAATAGAATATCTAGACTGGTCCCACAGACCAACACTAGTATTTTCTGCACACTTTGTCCTCACTCGTGTGCACCCGGTTACCCACTTCCCGGTCGGTCACCCATCCTAGAATTTCTCTAGGCCAAGCACGCTTAACCTTAGAGTTCTTTTCAAATGAGCTTCCGGAAAAGAAGTTGCAACTTGTTGGTATGAGTATTCTATCAATCCTATTAAGTCATGTGCCTGGTCTCACATACACCCACCCTTTAGAAGATCGATGCCCTCATCGATCAAGCACACCCCAGGAACGTTCCCTCTTGGCACGCGTCTATGCGTCCAGTGTCGGCACATGTGCCATGCCGTGTCCACTCCGGGCCACACGCGCCATGCTCCACATGTCCCGTCACTGACCCGCACACACCCGTGTAATCGCAAGGGTCGGCTCTGATACCACTTGTAACACCCCGTCCACTCCTGGCCCCGGGGGGTGTCACTCCTGGAAGCTTAATAGGATATCTAGACTGGCCCCACATACCAACACTAGTCTTTTCTGTACACTTTGTTCTCACTCGTGTGCATCCGGTTACCCACTTCCCGGTCGGTCACCCATCCTAGAATTTCTCTAGGCCAAGAACGCTTAACCTTAGAGTTCTTTTCAAATGAGCTTCCGGAAAAGAAGTTGCAACTTGTTGGTATGAGTATTCTATCAATCCTATTAAGTTTAGGATTCCAGTAGTACGTTTTGTCCAACCCGTAGAAATTCGCACATGGCACACATTTTGTATTCGATCATTGTATAGGCGTTAGAACCTGACTTATTTATCCCAAATGGCACCAAGTTGAAATTTGAACTCGTGTTTGTTCTTCGTTGAAGGCAACCCAACAGATACAAAGCCTCAATACGTTCAACAACACGAATAATTACCAAAGGAAACTTCTCTTCCCAATCGGTATCCATAAGTACTCTATTCAACTTCTCGTATGTTGGCTCAGGAAGACTATTTAGCCCAGGTGAATTTTCTTTCCAATATTGAAACCTCTCTTAGATCTAAACTGTCTATGACAACGTTGAATACGAAACGCCAATGCTCATCGAAACGCCCCTGACTTTTCTCGAGAGAAATCTTAGCAAATTGAAATCTTCACCTATAAGTACAGGATATAGGTTATCTTTTGTCAGAATAACCAATTCATGTAAAAAATCAGGCTGATAATCATCCTAGGAAGCACCATAAACAGCGATTAGAGACCACGGGAAGTCATCGGCCTTGTTGCGAATATAGAGTTTGATATAAAAATCTCCGACCAAACTGGCTAAGACATCCATAGGTTCATTCCTGACGCCTTATAGGATACCACCCGATCTACCACGTGGCGGACGTGAAATCCATGTAAAATCTACTCCAACGGAAGTGCAATTGAGTAAAGTTTGTGAGAATTCTCGTCTAACATTTTTAAAATACCTAAAAAGTCCAACTTATAATCTCCGACACAATCGGCAAATAACAAGTGTTTAGCCAAGTCACGAAGACCTCTGCTATTTGAGAACATTTCATTCATTGAGAAACTATGGTAGATTTGGATACACGAGTTCTCTTACGAGACTTCTAGCACTTCGATTTTCGACCAGAAGTTTTAAGTTCATAAATCAAACTAAGCCCAGCCTCATCAAAGTCCACTTCTGAAACTTCACCAACTAAGTGAGAGAGGAGTTGACCATCTACTGTGGCATGCAACTCCTCCTCCTCTAGAGAGTCAGGAAAAGGCGAGAGCTTAGGAGTAAGCATTGAACGGTCAAACTCCATATGTCTCAAAACATTAGTAGAAAAATTAACTTTCTTTACAGAACTACCCAACCTAACGCCCACATTGCTAACTTCACATAAATAACTGGGGTAGAAAAAGAATGAAAGGATTTTGAGGATTGCTTTATACCAGGCGAGTCAAGATTATTTTTGGCCTTTCGTCGCATCGCCTTGACCAAAGAGTCGACATCAGTGGCAGACGCGATAAAGGCATCAATCATCCTTCATAGCAAACAGGGGCAGACCTAACCCCTCCTTGACCGGACCACCCACATTCCCTAGTAGCCCCGCCTTGGCCACCATGCAGTCTACCTGGGCTCCTGCCGGGGGTCACTTGGGCCAGTACGGGAAGTGGGTAGGCCAGGCGTGCCTCGCCTGCAGCATGTCACCGAAACCCGTGGTCCATCCTCGCCTAGAGATCGACCGACCAGGCCTGACCCTCCTGGGCCTGCCCCGAATGATCCACGACCTATCGGGCTAACCCCGCCTAGGCTGGCCCTAACTGATCTTGCCCGGCCTAGGCCAGCATCTATCCATCAGTGTCGCGGACTGTGAGACCCGCCTGGGCCAGTGTCCGCTCCCTATCCATAGTAGCAACCTCCATGAACATCGGTTCTTGATGCTCCAAAGTGCAGACCGTGGAAAAAAACGACCCAACACGTTTGTCATGGACTATGCTGGTGAGGCCGACCTCCGCATGTCATGCGCCGCAATAGAAATAGCAGAAGCTGGCTATAGAGCCACATGTAGCTAGGATGATGTGACGCGTGGTGAGGACAAAGTCACACCATATTTTCCCTCCCCCGATGAAGTCTTTCTCCCGCATAAAGGAGAATCCGCAGGTATCGCAACCACCAGCTCCACCCCACCGAGGTGTGGTTGGATTGGCATTGAACGGTGTTACTGCAAACACAGATTGAGACAACTGCCTGGGTCAAGATGGTGTCGAGTTTCCTTGCCCCTGTGGAGGAGCCACAGTAGATCCAGACATAGTACTCTAAGAACCATTCGCTGGTTAAGAAGTGTCCATCACATCATCAACAGACTTCCCATTACCATCGTCCTCGGAATCATCATCACCCCTCCTCCAGAAAAAAAAGAGTAAACTCTTGCTCCAGAATATAACCCTTCAGTTCTCTCGTGAAGCGGAATTCATAGACTTTCAACTTAAGCACATCATCAAAGGAGATATAAAAACCCAACGCATCTTTCTTCTTGAGAAAAATCATAGTATCAAACATGGCAACTAGAATACAAACTACACCACGCCTTCGCAGATTAACAAGATCAATATCCAAAGTAGTTGCTATGAGACCACCAACAGCCCACAGACCGAAGAAGGATCACGAAGTGTGTGGAACCCTCTCAACATGTAGCCACACCTGCTAAAGCTCACATTTATGAGGAACCTCCTACGTCCTAAATGCATATATAGTGATTTGAGCATTACTGAGTGGAATTGAAACCTGAATCCCATCAACCTTGTCCAGATCCTCAAAAGAAGGAAGCTAACCAGTAAGGCATTGACATGGGTATGCCCCACGGGCACCCGGGTTTAGCCTATGTAGTGCAGCTCAAGAGAAACTTACAGCAAGGCGCAAGATGATCCAGGTGGCCCAAGTCCTAGAAGATGTGGATCCTTGGGAAGCACGACATGTATAGATAGGAAACTTAAAGGGAAAACCCTAATCTGTAACCGACTCGGTCTACTATCCTGAGACCTAGCCTCCCTATATAAAGGCTAGGATGGAGCATTGAGAAGGACACCTCGCAACCCTAGTTCACACACCGACAGATTGCATCTACGCACCCCTATAATCTTCGATTCCTTCATTAACAAAGAACAGACAAGAAGGAGTAAGGTCCCTTCTGAGGGCATGAACCTAGGTAAACCGTGTGTCCCCATTGTGCTTATTTGCTAGCCGATCATTGCCTCCAGTGCTCCCCACTTCTTCTAACCCACGTCCATCAATGATGGGCATTGACGAGTTAACCCCTCATCAATTGGCATCGTCTGTGGGAAACGGGAGTGCTGATGTTGCGGCTTCCTCGACCCCATCAACTGCGATCTACAACTCCACAGCAGCAGAGAATTGCCTCCTCTTCGGAACCTTCGAGTTCACTGTCCACTCACCGGTGACTCGCTCAGACTTCGAGTCCGTGGGCGATGGAATCGGCATGACGATTGGGAGCCTACACTTCTAGGTCTGCCAGATCGGCATGCTCATCTTTACCGACCATTCGCTGGCACCTTCAGTTACACCGGCCTCGTGGTTCCCACTACCAATTGGTACCTTGAGCGAGCTCAATGCATCGTCTTCGGTCTACGACACGGACATCAACAACAATTGTGAATCTGATCTATGTGACCCATCATCGGAGGATGGAGCCTATGGCTCTAGATTAGAAAGTTGTGGGAGCAGCGACCTCCCCAACCACTACATGTGTGCCGTCGTCACCTACTGTGACAGAGGAAATCAAGGAAACACCAGCAATGGAGGGCCAACAAACAGAGCTCCTACCAATGGCACCGCCAATGGTGAACAACCCAACCCTCCCAACCCTGACACTCAGGGCGTCAACGCCAACCAATAGATAGAGCGCCAAAAGATCCGCCTCAACGAGGCTGGGTGGGCGCGAGTCAGGGAAGCCCTATAGGGAAACCCCCTCCCACCCGACATATCACGTGACTTACTGATGGGATGCCATTGGATGCTCGTCAAGGAGTTCAATCGCCAGCAGGCGGTGAATGCACAACTCGAGGCCCGCAAGAAGGCCATAGATGAGTTGAGTTCCTGACGGGCAGCACTCTCCTCCATCGGTGGATCCTCCTTGAAGGGCAATGGTCCCGGAGCCTCCAAAAGACGCTCTCGACTGGACCACCTCAACAACAAAGATTGAGAAGAAGCCACCAAGGCCCTCGACTTATCGTTCATGTCAGTGGATTCTTGGGGTAACATGATCCCCAAGACACCGCAAGCCACGGTGATAGCAGCTACCACATACCTGCTAACGAACCAGTTGCCAGACGGTGATCCACGATCTGTCGTGCACCGATCTGCCATCGCTAGGCTTGGACTGCTTGAAGCTACGCTCGCTAAGGAGCCAACGCCGGATCCAAAAAGAAATCCAAGGCTCCACCCGTGTGATATCCCTCGTTATGTTCCAGCGAGGGGGAACACGACCTATCACGGTGATGTTGCATCCCGCGATGACATAGCCGCAAATATGACGCACATGATGAAATCACACAGCATAAGGTCGACAAGATGTGCGCCAAGCACGCCTACTCAACAGAGTCGGAGGATGAAGGAACAGAGATTTGCGGTGCCAGCTGCTTCAGTAGAGCCATACGACAGACTCGAGTGTCGAAAGGCTTCAAGCTTCCTTCGGAGAACCCAAAGTTTGACGGCCTCCAGGATCCGAAAATCTAGCTGGGAGACCATATATCCTCCATCAATTTGCATGGTGGGAACAAGAACACAGCCATGCAGTGCCTCCAACTGTAGCTGCAGGGCGCTGCTCGAGCATGGCTCAACAATCTGCCTCACGGATCGATCCACAGTTGGGAAGAGCTGGTGTCCAGCTTCGTCCGCAACTTCAAGGGCACCTACAAATGGCCCACGTCAATCAAAGTGCTCATGGCCTACTGCCAAAAGCCAAGTGAATCCATTTGCTCCTATATTCAAAGGTGGTCCATTATCAAGAACTCTACGGAGGATATCTCAGAAGATCGCGCAATCGACGCATTCAACGACGACGTACGCTGTAGAGAGCTCAAAGAAGAACTGGGTCGCACAAAGCCCAAAACCATCGACCACTTGGTGGGCATTGTGAATCGGTGGGCGGACGGAGAAGTTTCTCTCAACCGCGTTCGCTCAAATGACGAGGACAACCTCAGACGCAGACGCAGACGCGACCGCTAAGGGAAGCGTCAGATGCGCGGTTACAAAGATGCGAGGATGTCGACATGGTCGCATTCGGCTATGCTGACAAACACGATGAGGATAACCGCAACAACGGATATTGTGCAAGTGCGGCAACGTCCCACCCGCAACAACGCACCAGGCGCACCTAGTGTCTTAGAGAAGCTATCTGGACCCTACAACATCCACTTGTATATCAACAAAAATGATGGAAAGAACAAGTCTAGTCATCTCCTCAATGACTGCCGCGAGTTCTATAAGCTCCATGTGGGATACACCCAACTACATCCCGACGCGATGCATCAGGATACGGTGCTGCGCCAGGCACCATAGCTCATGGGGCGCCACCACCACCACCTGGAGGACCCACGCAGCCTACGGCTGCGCTAGCACAAAATAATGGAGGAGAACAATACCCACGCCCACACGGGAATATGGGTATGATCTAGAAGGGGTGTCCCTCGAACAGGACATAGAAACAAATCACTCGCCAAGTCAATTTGGCAGCCAACACTCCACCCTCCACCCTCCACCCTCGAGTACCTTAGCAGGTCAGAGTGCTCCATTACCTTCGACATGAGTGACCACCGGCACCAGGTCCCTCGCCTAGGCCATTCTTCCCTGGTGCTCGAGGCACAGATCGGTGGATTCGATATGAGCAGAGTTTTCATGGACGAGGGCAGCGACATCAACCTCATGTTCGCAAGCACCCTACGTTCCATGCGGATCCCACTCTCTAGCCTGGAAGCATCCAAAACAACCTTCCAGAACATCGTACCAGGGAAAGGAGTATATCCCTTGGGAAAACTCTGGTTGGTAGTCATCTTCGGCACGCCTGCAAACTTCTGACATGAGCGCCTCGAATTCGAGGTGGTCGACTGGCCATCCCAATACCACACTATCCTCGAGCGTGTAGCATTCGCAAGGTTCACGACGGTCCCGCACTATGCGTACCTCCAGATGAAGATGCCAGGACCTAACGGCATTATCACCATCAACAGAAGCTTCACCAAGTCCGACAACTGCGACAGAGAATTCAATAGAATCTCCCAATACTTCGGCAGGCAAGAGGAGCCAGCAAGGCTCAAGGAGTCGATGGAAAACAGTCTTCCTCCTGTGAGAAAGCAAAATGCACCGGACCATTCCTTCGACTCCATGGTGAACACCAAGGCGGTCCAGGTCCACCCGATGGACCCGACCAAGACGACCCTCATCACCAACAACTTGAGTTCCACATAGGAACTCGCGCTCATCGAATTCCTCCGTGAGCGCTAGGAGATATTCGCCTGGTGTCCTGCGCATGCCAGGGGTTCCCAGGGAATTCGCCGAGCATGCACTCAACGTGTTTCCAGAGGCAAGACTAGTCAAGCAGTCGATGTGTTGACTATCAGAGCCAAGGACAAAAGCAGTTGGCATGGAAGTCAACAGGCTCCTCGATGCCAACTTCATACGCAAAATCAAGGAAAGAACCTAGGTGGCTAACCCCGTGCTTTTTCCTAAAAAGGACACTAACATCCTACGGATGTGCGTGGACTTCACCTGCCTCACAAACACTGCCCGAAGTACCACTTCCCATTACCGCGGATCGACCAGATAATTGACTCCACCGCAAGATGTGAACACCTATGTTTCCTCGATGCCTACTCAGGCTACCATCAGAATCAAATGAAGGAGGATGATCAAGAGAAGACGACTTTCATCACACCTTTCGGTGTATACTGCTACACAACGATGCCCTTCGGGCTGAAGAACGCAAGAGCCACCTACCAGCTGTGCATGCAGGCTTGACTCAAGAACCAGCTTGGCCGCAACGTTCAGGTCTACATCGACGACATAGTGGTCAAAACCAAAGAGGAAACTACACTTACCGACGATCTCCGCGAGACCTTCGACAACCTTGACCGCTACAGAATCACGCTGAATCTGGAGAATTGTGCCTTTGACGTCCCATCCAGGCAATTACTCAGGTATATTATCTCCGGTAGGGGAATAGAGGCTAACCCGAAGAAGATAAGCGCCATATTGGCCATGGAAATCTAAAGAACGTCAAAGGCGTCCATTAGCTAGCTGGGCGAATTGCAACGCTAAGCCGATTTATCAGTCGAATGGGCGAGAAGGCACTACTATTCTACCAGCTCCTCCGCAAGATCGACAAGTTTGAGTGGAAGGACGAGGCGCAAGAAGCATTCGAAGATCTCAAGTGCCTGCTTTCCACCTCGCCTGTTCTGGTGACCCCCTAGGGAAAAGGTGCCAATGTTGCTATACATATCCGCCACTAACGAGGTGGTCAATATCGTGTTGGTGTTCCAACGAGCCGAAGAGAACAAGATCCATGCGGTGCAACACCTAGTATACTACCTTAGTGAGGTACTGACACCCACCAAGAAGCGGTACCCGCACTACCAGAAGCTGGCATATGGTGTCTTCATGCGGAGAGACGACTATGCCACTACTTCTAGGAGCACCCGATAGTTGTGGTGAACGATGCCCTGCTAAATCACATCCTCAATAACCCCGACGCAATGGGGCGGGTCACCCTCTAGGGCATTGAACTGTCCCCACAGGACATCACCTACGAGCGATAGACATCGATCATGTCGCAAGTACTGCTAGACTTCCTCGTCCACTGGATGGAGAATTAGCACCTAGACACACCAGACATGTACAACCTATGGACCATGAGCTTCGACAGATCCAAGCGTAAAGAAGGAGCTGGCGTGGGCGTCATCTTGACATCTCCCCAGGGCGACAAGATGCGATACATCCTGCGGATGAAGTTTCGCGCATCCAACAATGAGGCAGAGTACGAAGCACTGGTCCACGGGATGCGGATGTCCAAGGCTTGCGGTGCAACAAGGCTCGTCATCTATGGCGACTCCAACCTCATGGTTCAACAAACCATGAACAAGGTGCGATGCCCTGAGCGACAACATAGTCGTGTACCGTGACCTCTACAATGCACCCGAATGCAACTTTGATGGCTGCAAACTGTAGCACATCGGCCGCAAAAGTAACAAGGAGGCTGACACGCTCGCCAACATAGACTCCACCTGCGCCCTAGTGCCACCGGGCGTATTCTTGGAGCAAATCTGTGAGTGATCCATCAAGCTGAAGGCTACCGTAGGGCCATCAGACGCAGCAGCGCCCTCGGGGGATACGCCACCCGAAGAAGCCAAAGAGTCTAGCGAGCCCAAACAAGGTTCTGCGCCTGACGGCCCCATGGAAGTCATGCTCATCGAGCCATCCTGGATACAGCCATACATCACGTACATGCTCACCAAAAAGCTGCCAGATCACCCGACGGATGCGCGACACATAGCTCGATGCTCCAAGGGCTTAACCATCATCAATGGCGAGCTGTAAAAAACGCAGCATCATGGGCGTCCTCCAACGATGCGTCACCAACGGTGACAATAGGGTGATACGTCCATTTTGCATCACTATTCTATATCATAATTTACTGTTATTCATTGATATATTTCATATTAAGAGATGATACTTATGTTATTTCATCTGTTTTTTCATGGTTGATGACTTTTGGAGCATGGACCGCTGCAGTCAGGATTCTGATGGAAAAGGTGTTGTTTGGAGGCAAAATTCGTGAAGATTAGAAAATCTGGGGAAATACATGGAAAATTCTATTTTTCTAGAAGACGGAGATTGCCAAAAGGGGGAGTGGAGATTGGCCATAGGGGCCCCACACCACCCCCTGGCGCGGGCAACCCTAGGCCGCGCCAGCAGGTGGTGTGGCTGCCCTGGCCCACTCTAGGCTCTCCCCTCTGGCGTATATTATCCTCCTGAAACCCTAAGACTTGGGGAGCGACCACAGAAAGATTCCGTTGCCTCTGCGAGGCGGAAAACACTAGGAGAGAAATATCTCTCTGGCAGACAGAATTCTGCCAGGGGAATTCCTTCCCGGAGAGGGGAGATCTTCGTCATCAACACCACCATCAAGTTGGACTACATCGGGATCATCATCAACATCATCACCACCATCATCTCCACCAGCACCATCATCACCACTTCATACCGCTGTAACAATTGGGTTGAATCTTGCATAGTTCTTAGGGGAAACTTTCCTGGTGTTGATTACTCCTTGTAGTTGATGCTATTGAGTGAACTATTGAATTATTGTTTATGTTCAGATTGTTACATATCATTATATCATCTCTGATCTTGATCCATATGATGTCTTGTGAGTAGTTCATTTTGTTCTTGAGGACATGGGAGAAGTCATGTTGTTAGTAGTGGAATTGTGTTGAGAAAGATTCAATGGTTTGATATTTAAGTTGCGGTGTATTTCTTCTAGTGGTGTCATGTGAACATCGACTACATGACACTTCACCTATATGGGTCTAGGGGAATGCATTGTGTATTTGTCTACTAATCATAGGGGTTGCCGGAGTGATAGAAACCTGAACCACCGTTAGGAAACCTTTGCACAAGGGATGTCAGGGTCTTAGAGTTTAAAGTTGTGGTTAGGTTTCTACCTTAATTACTTTCTTGTACTTGCGGATTCTTGCAAGGGGTATAATCACAAGTATGTATTAGTCCTAGGAAGGTCGGTACATTAGCACAGGTTCACCCACACAACACTTCGCAAACTAAAGAAGATTAATCAACTATATGAAGTGAAAGCACTTGAATTTACTCGTAGTTTACTTACCGGCATTATCAAAAACCCCTAAAATCCATTTGCTAAGTATTTATAGAGAATTCCTGCTCCAAGTCATTTGCCAACACCTTCTGCTCCTCTTTGGGTTTGACACTCTTACTTATCGAAAATACTGCGATACACCCCCTATACTTGTGGGTCATCAAGACTATTTTCTGGCGCCGTTGCTGGGGAGTGAAGCGCTATTGGTCAGTGGAACTGGTAAAGGAAAATTCTAATGTGAGTATTGTTTACTTCTGTTAGTTGCTTTATTTTCAATATGGATAATTCACTGAGTTTCTTATTTCGTAATGATACTACCACTGCTAAGGTAGTAGATGAACCACCACCTGCTGAGAATGATACTTTTAAAATACCTACAAGAATTATTGATCGTGTTATGGATAACTATTATGTTGGAGATAGAACTTTCCCTCATGGTGATCATTTGCTCTTTATACACGAATTATGCGGGTTGTTCAAGTGTGCAGTTATTACAACAGATCAAGTCAAGAAGTTATTCTCATTATCACTAAAAGGAAGAGCTGAGGAATGGTATAAGCTTCTGAAGAATGGTCAAGCTCTTGAATGGGAGGAAATAGTGCCTCTTTTTTATTCAAAGTTTTATCCTCCTAGTGAGATTCATAAAGATCGGAATCAAATATACAACTTTTGGCCTCTTGATGGAGAGAGTACAACTCAAGCTTGGGGGAGATTGAAGTTACTAATGCTCAAATGTCCCATTCATGAGCTCCCTAACAATATTATTATCAATAACTTTTATGCAAGGCTTTGTCTTCATGATAAGGATTTATTGGATGCCTCTTGTGCTGGATCATTTACACGTATGGAAGAAGAAGCTAAATGGGATCTTCTAGACACTATTCAAGACAAAGCTAAAGCATGGGAGAATGACAAAGGAAGAAAGTCAGGTACAAATTATGATTATGAATGCATTGAATCTTTTATGGGAACTTATGACTTTCAAAATATCAAAAATGCTTATGGTTTAGACTCTCAAGCTACTGCAACTTATTTTAAGGCTTTTGCTTCCTATATTGAAGTTCCTAAAAGTCGAATAAGTATCATGCACCTTATAAAGACATTGTTAGTAGTGTTCCTACAAGAAATACTGAAGTTTATACTGCTAATCATGTTTTACCTGAACCTTACATTGAGAAGATACCTTTCCCAGTTAAAGTAAAGGAGCATTCTATGATAGCTAGTATGGTTAATGAAAGTACAAATAAAGCTGTTGAACCTGATAAAAAAATGGATGATGAACCTATAATAGCAAATGTGAAAGACGTTGTCACTAAATATGTAGAAGAGGGACACACTATCCTTTGTAAGAATACCCCTAATATGGTTTCACAAAGTAGTGTTATGAGATCTAATGTCCCTGTGTTTTCTGTTAGGATAAGTGATCATTGCTATAATGGTTCCTGCGATAGTTATATCGTTAAATTTATGCATGATACTGAAGGTTATTATGAGAGAGGAAAGACTGTTCTAATGCATCTCAATAATATCAAGTTTCCTCATTTTATGCTTAAAGTATTTATGTTGCACTTGTTTTGCCTTCCTATGCTTGTAGCCTCTCGTTTCAACAACTTGTTTGTTTACAAAATTCCCTTGCATAGGAAGTTTGTTAGACTTAAACATGTGTATTTTTTCTTCTTGATGCTCTCTTTCACGTCAATTCATATTCTTATGTGAGCATCATTGAAATTATTATACTCATCTTAATGGCTATAAAGAAAGATCTTTTTGGGAGACAACCCAATTTATTTTTGCTTTCAGTTTGTTTTTGTTTCTTTGAGTCTTGGAAGTTATTACTTCGGTAATAACCTCTCCTTATCCTTTTTTTTGGTTTTTATGTGAAGGTCAACCTCTAATGAGAGAGAAATAAGATTTGGAGAAGTTGTTGTCCTGAAACAGAATTTTGTGCTTCACCGTAAAACTTCTTGAGAGATCTATGTATGTCGGATTAAGCTGTAATTTTTTGTAATTCTGCCCCAGGTTGTTATTTAACTTTCTTTAGTTTTGCACTTTTTGATTTGAGCAATATAAGACTTTCGAAAAAATTGATCTTTACCTGCTGGTCTATTTTGACAGATTTTGCCACTCTTGCATTTGCTTCTTAAATCGATTTCCTTTTTGAATTCTTTTTGGGTTTTCAGAAGGAGTTGCTACAGTAGCTTATGTTTTGATGGATTCAAGTTGAATTTGAACCTAAAAGGTTTATTACCTCGCTTACACTAATGTTGCTAATGAGAATTGTGTAAAGTTTTGTGTGAAAGAAATTTCCAGGTTATTGGAGAAAATGGTGTAATAAGAAAGTGAAAGGTTTCATGACTCGAGAAATATGAGTATGAAGATGAATATATTGATGTTATTCAAGCAGTAACTCCTGAAGAATCTACTAAAGACCAAATTCAGATACCTATAGAGTCCCTTGTTGAATAGGTAACAGTTTTGGTAAGAAAAGTTCTGCAAAAATTCTGTCCAATTATATTTTTTGTAGTTTTTATCCAACAAGGAAAGCTACGAAGCGAAAGAGGGACGGAAATGGAGCCTGGGTGGCTCATACCACCCCCTGGCGCAGGCCCCCTGCCCGCGCCAGCAGGTGGTGTGGCCACCTCGGCCTCCGTTTCTGACCCGTTTTCTCCCAGTACCTTCCTTTTGTTGTAAAACTTCGTAATATATAATCCCCCAGACCCCCAAGGTTCGTATATCGTGTTCTCATCGTGTTTTCATTTCGATCTGTTTTCGACAGGTAGAGTCCCATATTTGGAGCCACAATGTCTTCCTCTGGATCAGCCAAGGAAGATTCCTCAGCGGATATTATCAACCCATACATGCGTGAGTTGAAGATTCATCCCAAGGAGTTGTTGCTTGAAGATGGGGAGGTACGGATAAAAGAGGTTCAAGGCCCTAAAGGGGAAGGAAGTCTGGAGGACGGATGGAAGCGCTGGAGTAAGAAGTCTTTAGGTACAAGAAGATGGCGGAACGCGAAGTGGATATCATCCATAAGATTTGTTCTGAACTCATCGTCGAGCACCAAAAGGAGATTGCTGAGCTTAAGGATGAAATTCTCTCACTCCACCAAACAACCAACCAACTACAAGCACAGCTCTACGATGTTCAAAATCAAAACTATGAGTATGAGGTTAGGTTTAAACGCATAAGCGCTGCTGCTAGTTTCAGGATGATGGAGACCAAGATGTCTTTTGTTGATGGGGAGCCTTTACCTTGGAAGTCGGACGATGATGAAAGAACACTGCCACCACCGAAGGAGTAATTCGTCATCGGGTTTTGGCATCCCCCTGGTTTGTTCCAAGCTTGGGGGAGTGCCGCGGTATCATATCACTATCTTCTATCTTTTTACCTTTTTAGTAGAGTCATATCATGAATAGAGAAGTTATCATGTAGAATGGTTTGCATTATGGAAGTGTCCCCCTCTCATTAGATATCTATGTATCCCTTGGTGTGAGTTGCCGTTATGGAATATTAATGAGAAGTTCTATCATTTACTCTTTTGCATATCTTATATTAGTTTTCAATTCACGGTTATATGATTGATCTTATCGTTAGTATTGGTATCACTTTGGGATCATTGAGTAATTTAGTTGGTTTTGGCAAACCTGGCTCGGTCAGTACCAATACTATTTTTGAGAATTGAATGAAAAAGATAAAAGTACTCTTAAAGAAATATAATTTCATCATCTTTCTTTCTTGATTTGCTCATAAGTTTATTATTCTCTAGTTAAGATCTTTTGTGCTTCCAAGGAAGATTGCATGTTTGTTTTTATCACTTGTATGTTTGTTTGTTTCCTTCAACTCTTATGTTTGCTACCCAGCCTTGCTAGCCAAAAACCTATACTGAGAGGAAATGCTTCTCGTGCATCCAATCCTTAAACCAAAACCTATGCCATTTGTGTCCACCATACCTACCTACTAGCACTATCTATTCCAAGTAAATTCATGTATTTATCTACCTTCCAAATTAAACTTGTTATGTGAAATTTAGTGATTAAAGCTCTCATGAACTTGATGGGACACTTTACTTTCTTGCACTTAATAAACTTGAACCATTGTGTCCATCTTTGTTACATATATGCTTGCGCTTTATAAGTTGAAGTTAGCAGAACCATGCATCATGGGGAACGCTTTCAACATTGCACTTATATTCCATTGATATCATGATTCTTTTGCTTATGGATCCAGGCGGTGTGAAATAAAGGGGAACTTGTAAGATCATGGAGTTTGTATGTGTGTTAGAGAAATGCTTGGGCCGCTAGCTTAAGCCATGCCTAATCATGGTGGAAGCTTGCAGCATAACCATAATGAGCACTCTATGAAGCATCCTCAATAAAAACCTATGCAAATAGAAAATAAAAAGATTATTGAGATGCTCATTGTCTACTTGCCTTGTCATTTTGATTATGGGATAACTCCTGTATCATGTGCAAGGGGTACCCCGTTGGCGGTTCTCTATGATACATATGTATTTACAATGACAAGAGCTTACTTGTGACTGAAGTTGAGTAGCATGAGGTTCGGTACTCGTAAGTAAGGGGCATGGGATTTCAACTTATAACTTGTCAAGCATATCCTCTTAGTTGTGTCACTTTAACCTTAATCACCTAAAGATGCTTATGATAGGGGTAGTGAGAGCTGAAAGCTAATAAGTACCATAATTTTTGGAAGCGCTTTATGAAACTTGAAATTCCTACTTCCCTCTACGAAGGGCCTATCTTTTACTTTTTAGTTGAGTCAGTAAACCTATTCCCTTCTACCTCAGCAAGTATTTTGAGTTGTTGTGTTTTATTCATTCATATGATGATTTATTCAATAATGTTTCTTATGTTCCTTGTTTTGCACATTGCTCTTATGTTGGTGATTGCTACTTTGAAAGCTATCATTGAAAACCAGTTATTAGTGAACTCCTGCAAATTGTCAACTATTCTTCGACCAAGAGCTAAGTTTGCCATTACCAATTATGATTTACTTTATACATCTTTATTGTGTTTCCTTTACCTATTGCAAGTTAAGTTATATAATGGTGAGTTGTTTTCTTTTATGATTTATTTATTGATGAATGTGATGCTTCTTGTCCGTATTCTTTTATCGACTCTTCACTCCATACACCCGAGGTCATGTTTATTGAGCTCAATTTTTTCTTGGGGACAAGCGAAGTCTAAGCTTTGGGGGAGTTGATACGTCCATTTTGCATCACTATTCTATATCATAATTTACTATTATTCATTGATATATTTCATATTAAGAGACGATACTTATGTTATTTCATCTTTTTTTTGCATGGTTGATGACTTTTGGAGAATGGACCGCTGCAGTCAGGATTCTGATGGAAAAGGTGCTGTTTAGAGGCAAAATTCGCGAAGATTAGAAAATCTAGGGAAATACATGGAAAATTATATTTTTCTAGAAGACGAAGATTGCTAGAAGGAGGAGTGGAGATGGGCCATAGGGGCCCCACACCACCCCCTGGCGCGGGCAGCCCTAGGCCGCGCTGGCAGGTGGTGTGGCCGTCCTGGCCCACTCCAGGCTCTCCCCTCTGCCGTATATTATCCACCCGAAACTCTAAGACTCGGGGAGCGACCACAGAAAGATTCCGTCCCCTCTGCGATGTGGAAAACATTGAGAGAGAAATATCTCTCTAGTAGACAAAATTCTGTTGGGGGAATTCCTTCCCGGAGAGGGGAGATCGTCGCCATCAACACCACCATCAAGCTGGACTTCATCGGGATCATCATCAACATCATCACCACCATCATCTCCACCAGCACCATCATCACCACTTCATACTGCTGTAACAATTGGGTTGAATCTTGCATAGTTCTTAGGGGAAACTTTCCCGGTGTTGATTACTCCTTGTAGTTGATGCTATTGAGTGAACCATTGAATTATCATTTATGTTCAGATTGTTACATATTATTATATCATCTCTGATCTTGATCCATATGATGTCTTGTGAGTAGTTCGTTTTGTTCTTGAGGACATGGGAGAAGTCATGTTGTTAGTAGTGGAATTGTGTTGAGAGAGATTCAATGGTTTGATATTTAAGTTGTGGTGTATTTATTCTAGTGGTGTCATGTGAACGTCGACTACATGACACTTCACATATATGGGCCTAGGGAAATGCATTGTGTATTTGGCTACTAATCGTAGGGGTTACCGGAGTGACAGAAAGCTGAACCCCCATTAGGAAACCTTTGCACAAAGGATGTCAGGGTCTTAGAGTTTAAAGCGTTGGTTAGGTTTCTACCTTAATTATTTTCTTGTACTTGCGGATGCTTGCAAATGGTATAATCACAAGTATGTATTAGTCCTAGGAAGGTAGGTACATTAGCACAGTTTCACCCACAAAACACTTAGCAAACTAAAGCAGATTAATTAACTATATGAAGAAAAAGCACTTGACGATGTTCCCATGTGTCCTCGAGAACGTTTAGTCATCTTAAGTAATAAAACCAGCTTGTCCTTTGCTAAAGAAAGGATTGGGAAACTTTCTGCATTTATTCTTATTATCTTTTATTTACTCGTACTTTATTTACCTGCATTATCAAAAACCCCTAAAAATCCGTTTGCTAAGTATTTACAGAGAATTCCTGTCCAAGCCATTCGCCAACATCTTCTGCTCCTTGTTGGGTTTGACACTCTTACTTATCGAAAATACTGTGATACACCTCCTATACTTGTGGGTCATCATAGGGGCATCCTCCTCGAGATACACGAGGGTACCTGCGGACATCATGCCGGCAACCGCGCTCTTGTCGCCAAAGCTCTACGAGCTGGCTTCAACTAGCCCACCGCGATACGCGATGCCAAGGAAATAGTCAAAAGGTGCAATGCCTATCAGAGATTCGCGGATAAGCCGCGTGCACTAGGCGTAGAACTCAGGCCAATACCCGTCACGTGGCCCTTTGCGCAATGGGGTCTCGACATGGTCAGCAAGCTACAGAAATCATCGCCCGGAGGATACGTCTACCTCCTCGTAGTAGTTGACAAGTTCACCAAATGAATCGAGGCCATGCCGGTGACCAACCAAACTAGAGCCACCGCCGTCAAGTTCTTCGAGTCCATCGTCTTTAGGTTTGGGGTGCCTCACAACATCATCACCGACAATAGTACGAACTTCACCTCAAATGAGTTCCAGGATTTTTGCGAAAACATGGGCATCAACATCACCTACGCTTCTGTTGCACACCCCAGACCAATGTTCAAGTCGAGAAGGCCAACGGCCTAGTTTGCAATGGCATCAAGAAGCGCCTCCTTCGGCCTCTCGAACAAGCGGCGAGATGTTGGGCCGAAGAGCTCCCCTTTGTCCTATGGAGCCTACGCACAACACCGAACAATGCCACTGGGTACACGCTCTTCATGGTGCATGGTGTTGAAGTAGTACTACCCACAGAAGTGCGCTACAAAGCCCCAAGGGTCTTTGCTTATAGTGAGGCCGAATCCACAGCAACACTCGAAGACTCCATTGATCTACCGACGAAGCACGCGAAATCGGTGCGGAACGATCAATCGTGTACCAGCAGAGCCTCCGCAACTACCACAGCTGATGGCTGCGGGCAAGGTCCTTCGTCGAAGGAGACCTCATCATACGACTGAAGCAGAAGGGGCACCTCAAGCTCGAATCTCCGTGGGAAGGACCCTACATGGTCACCCAAGTGATTGCAGGTGGCGCATATCGCCTCAAGGACTTAGAGACTAGAGTCGCATACTCCAACCCGTGGAACATCGTGCGGTTGTGATGTTTCTACCCTTAGATGTTTTTCCTTTACAATAACACTACTCAGCCAGGCTACTTAGCCACACAATATACCTCCTCCTATCCTACAATAAATAAAGCTAAGTGCCTCAACATGTGTCTTTTTATGTTTTACTCTTCATGCATTTCACACTTGGGGGGTGCACGTCCTTGACGACCTCGTCACACACATAACTCACCATCGCGATTGCCCAAGTAGCTGATTCAGCTTACATTCGAACCCCTGAGAAACCTCAGCCCAGTTGCAGCACAACTGACAGTTTGGCAAGGTGCTGAGAATTGGGAGCATTAGGCTAACGAAAAGGCATCGCATAATTACATTCAAAAACATATCCAAGCTAACAAGTTTACAAAAATTACAAGGGCCACACAAACACCCAATCAAAATTGTATAAGCTTTATAACACTTACACGTTGTACGCAGGCTAACAATGACTCTACTGGCGTTGAAGAAGGATGTTGGTTCGCTCATCGAATAAATTCATGATGTCCTCCGCTAGCCGTGCAACAGCTTGATACTGTGAGACCATGTTCCACGCAATACCATCTAGAGGTGCCGATGGCCCTTCTGCCATAGCATCCAGGTCCACATCCGGATGTTGCATATGCACAAGTGCCAGTGCAGCTTTAGCACCTATGACAAGCTGCTTGTGCACGCACTTGCAAACAGCACCATCATCATGGAATTTATGTAGCAACACCAACATAGTTGCAGGAACTGCGTCCAACGAGAACATCACCCTGAAAACATGCTTAAAAGATGATCGCGCCTTCTTCAAAAAGTGTAGAACCTACGAAATACGATCCTGCAGGGTCGCCAACACGGTTGCCCGATCTCGATCGATCCAGAAGAATCCTCGGGCTTCCATCTCTGCCTGAGTCAGGATATTTAGTCGAATACTGATACAATCCCTCTCTTCCCGCCTAATGAGATTGACAACTACGCATGGAAATCAAGACACATCAGCCCAGTTCATGACAAGCCAAGAGCAACACAAGTCAGTCGAATGATGCTCACATTGCAGATATTCATTGATCTGGGCAACCTCACCAAGGAGATACTTCTCCCGCTCGGCTGCTTTCTCCGCCTTCAATTTCCACACATCAGTGTTACCATGGATGATCAGCAGCTTTTTATCCACCTCCTTCACATGGTCGCGTAACCGTGTGAGCTAGGAAGACTCGCCCCCCCCCCTTACGCAAGGAGGAGCCAAGAACGCGGCAGAAGACGACATGTCCTGCACGCCACTCGCAGGACCCTAGCCAGGCAAAACAATCGAAGGATAAGAATCATTGATCATGGAATTCAAGTCCGAAGAAACAAGAGAAGCATCAAGTAGCCAACATAAACATGTCAAGCTTAAATAAGTTCATGATGGGGCGCCCCCAAGAAAGTACTCTAGGACAACTCGAGTTCCTAGCATAACTATACAATAACCAAAAGAAAATCTAGGCCTATGCATCAGCACCCACGGGCTTTGTGGACTCCATGGTAACCACAAACGCCGTGGCCTTTGCAGCATCAGCCCCCGACGGTGTGGCCTTCGCCGCATTCAGTCGCTTTTTCTCCGTGGAATACTTCGCGAGCGTCTCTATGAGCCAGGGCCCATACTTCTGATAGCAAGCAGCAAAAGGAGTGAATGCTACCTCTTTACCATCTTCAGTCACCGACATATTCGACGTGATCTTGCTCACATTCATCTTAGCGCCACAGGCCTGTGACATCGCTAGCCCGAGGGATGCACCCTCTCCCTTCTACATCTCCTTGTAGTCTGTGGGCATGCCCCCCGGCGAAGGCTTCAGCGAGACCGTCAACACCCTCGATAGACTTGGCCTTCGGCATCATCTCCTCTCGGGGACATCGAAGCATGACCTTGGCCTTCTAGAGTGCATCCTTGGCAGAAATGTTGCGGTCTTCGACTACAGCCACGGTGCCAGCCAAGAGATCCTCGCGGGCTAGAGCTTGATGGTCGAAGTCAATGCTGGCCACATCTACGAAACCATAGAGGCTCATGGTCAGGGACAAGAATAAGTCAAAGAAACCAAGGCATTCGAAAGTAAAGTTGCATCAGAAAACAAACCAGAAAGATCCTAGTCAATGGCCAGGAGTTGTTCTGTGAACCCGTGCTCTCTTTCAGCCGAACTTGCCGCATGTTCTTCCTCGCACCGCTGTGACTCCTCCTTGTAGTGCTCGAGAGCATCGATTGCATCTTTTCTCTTTGTCTTCGCCGTCCAGAGGCTCTTTTCAAGAGAGCTCAGTCAACAAAGACTCTCATTGTTTTCTTCTGAGAGCAGAAGGTGCAATAGTCAGGAATTGCTTCCATTTTCATGTGGGCCAATCGAAGAACAACAGAAATTGATCTGCAGCTGTCGATGGTTAGTATCCAACCGCACATAGTCCTTGCCAAGGCGAATCATATCTTGAAGAAAGGGATGCAATAGATTTTGTGTCAGAAGAACACAAATGTACTTGGGGGCTCCCTCGAATGGCTAAACATATACTTATGTGATCACCCGAAGACTGTGAGGGTTCTTTTCTGGTCGTCCGGATCAGAACCATGTGTTCCTCCAGCTTGGGGGAACTTGAAGAGATTGCTCCGGAGTTGGCTGCTGTCTTCGAGGAAGGCTCGGGTTGTTCTATACCTTTTCCCCTAGAGTCCACGACTCCCTCTTCTTCCAACTCAAGGACAGTGTCAATCAATCTCGATGCCATGACACTTCAGTACAAGTGCAAGGAGAACAATGAGAAGAACAACCATAGAAACACTTCCAAAAAGAAGTGGAGACTCACTACTCAAATTTGTCAAGGTCAAAAGGTTCATCTTGCTTCTGCTTCTTCAGCGGAGGGGGATGCATGCTGCAGATGGGTACAACAGGAATCGGATCCGTGGCGCCCTCCCCAGGATCAAGGTCCTTCGGCATGCTCGGCGTGGAGGCATCCGACTCCTCGCTTCGCTCCGACTTGCGAGACCCAGCTTCGCTGGACTCCAGGGCTCCCTATACCTCATTGGCAGGCACATTCAAGTCTGACTCGTCTACCTCTGTGGCCTCCAGAGGGATTATGCTTTCTGGCTGAGGAGGCATTGAGCGTACAACCTTCCACTCCTGCAACAAGGGGACAATGCCATCAATTCATCATCAATATTGTCCTACGGACACAAGGAAACATTCAACGAAAAAATATCTCTAGAGGAGCAAAAGTAGCACGGAAGGGAAGGACGCTCGACTCCGCGGGAAGCTTCTCCTTCAAGGTGATCTTGGTCAACGACCTGATCTTCTTTTCAAAGTTCCACCAAAGTCATGTCCTCCGCACAGACGCATGTCAGATCCATCATGCTAGTCCAGAGGTACATCGGATATGTGATGACTACAAGTGCACAAACCAATTGTAGCTAGTTTCAAAGGAAAGATATCGAACCCACAGAGAGCTATTGGTATAGGTCTTTATGCCCCTTGTTACTCTCTACCAAAGTATACTTGTAAGCTGTCTTTGATTTCAAGTGAAGGATGTTTGAAATATTTGTGGTTGATTGCATAAAAGTAATTAAAACAAGTAACAAGTTTATGTGAAAGCGTGGTTGAACCCAATAGGGCTAAAACGTTCTCGGGGATGTAGGATACACCAGTAGCATAGTATTATTGTTATGTGCAACCAAGATAACATACTTCTTATGTCATGATGTGTGTGGAGAGAGCCCCATAATAAGATGTTCACTACAAGGCTCGTAGGAAGCCACTTTGTTGAGCTAAGTGTGAGGTCACCTCTAAATAACCACTGCGATGTCTAAGATCAGTCACCCATACAAACCACCGCAATTAAGGGTTTCCCCGTGGATATCGTAATTAGCTTAGGGAGTCCCTCTTTAATCCCCCTTTGACCGTGTAGGTTACGAGCCGGCACCAATCTGCCACGGGGTATTCCGAGTACCCTTCCAAGACACGTCCAAAGGATTTCTCCCTTCCTTTAGTCCCGAAGGCAAATGATATGCGGCCGACTATGCACACCATATAAAGAAAGAGATCGAACACAAATCATAATTATATCATAGAAAAAAGTCATATGGACACTTATGAGTGCATATTTGCATCATGTTTTATATTATTATTTTGCATTGTAGATGTAGGATCTTGGTATTTTACGGCGTTCACACGCACATTTTATGTATGTTTTCAGTAGGATCAGGACAAATGATGGATCCAGGGGATACAATTATTCAAGCAATTGTACTATGGAGAAAAGGAGTCAAAAACAACGTAAATTGCTTATTTGGGAAATATTAATAATACCAGAAGAAAACCAGAAGCGAACAAAGGAGATAGAGAGCATACCGACCAACTATACGGGCGAAGGAAATATTCCGGCCGTATAGCTCTGGCCGAATAGTTGGCGCCGCCTCCGCCTCGTCAAATAGTTTCACCCTGTGCAATTGGTTCGAGGAGATGACATACAGAACACCAGAAATCACAGAAACGTCACCTTCGGAAGGCATCTAGCGGGGGAACTCATCCACCGGGGATCCATCTTTGCCCTACGCAGATCCAAGAGGCTAAGGCATCGATCTTCATCATCCACCGCTACATCACCACCATCTCCATCCATTCCATCTACATCTTGTCTAGATCTTGTTGTAATTCCTATACTCGTTGTGGATTTATACAAGTACTATTCATCTATGATTGTTTCCATTACCATTGCCATGATGTTGATTGCCTCCATGTCTGAGTAGATCATTAGTTCTTGGGGATATGGAGAAACCCTAGTATGAGATTGATATAAGATAAAGTCTATTATGATATTCATCGCTATGACCATGTGTTAGATTCTCTACATCTTGATGTTGAGAGAAGTTGACCTCTCAATATTTGCCTCTCGTGGGGACTTGATGGATGGAACTACTTGTTGGTAGACGGAGGCGTGCTAGCACTTATGGTGACTATAAAGCTGTTAGAAATCCTTACATATAAACTTGGGAAGCCGAGGAAACTCACGAACACTATCCATGCCATGGGATACGTCCTACGAGATTATGTCCCTTAATAGTGCAGTAATTCGATTGATGTCGATTGTTGTTTGATGTGGTTATGAGGATGATGTTCGCAGCAGTTGCTGGCAAATCGTCCATATACGGAGTTCCTCCCACACATACATAGTTGAGAATGTTCATGATAATAATCTTTATCTTAGATCTTAACAATACTAGTGGTGTATCCGCTACTCCCTGAGAACGCCTTTTCCCTACTACAATTCCAATCTCTCTTACATACGCGATACTTACTTTCTATATTAAGTTACTTTGCTTTACTTTATTATTGCTCTTATACCCAAAACCCCAAAACACCTTTTTACACAATACCCGTACTTTATCTTGTCACTTAGAACTTTATCTAGCATTTCTATCGTAATATTTATTCCAAGAGTTATTAGACTTCGGACTACTGCTCCCTGTGGGATCGATATCTTTATTTTGAAACTAGCTACAAATGATCTGTGCTCTTGTAGTCATCAGACACAAGAATAGATCATCTTTATTACAAGTTTATAATGGTGCTAGGGTTTCTCCATCTCCCCAAGAACAAAGGGAACTACTCACTCATGGAAGCAATCAACAACATAATCATAATCAAATGAATGGATAAAAGTACGAAGGTAGATCTAATGCAAACCACAATTGAATCTGGAATTACAACGAGATCTAATAGATGGAAGATGGGAGTAATGGTGGTAATGGAGATGCGATGGTCGATAATGAAGAGGATGATGCGTTGGCCTCCAATGATCCGTGAAGAAGGTGGGATTTTGCCCCAGCCAAGTTCCTCCTTCAGATCCCCTTTGGATGTGGTTTTTCATGGTTTCTAGTGGCTGTGAATGTCAGATATCCCCCTCGTCGTCGCCAGGACAAAGTATTTGATGAGGTGGTCATGATGGCACTTGGTGCGGGCGGACGGTACGGGCTGGCTCCACCCGTACTGCCAATTGTAACGACACTGATTGCTCCTCCTCGCTTGTTATTGTTCCAGGTGTGAAGGTAAATACATAAAATGACTTTTATCACCTAGAAATATCATATAATTACACAACATGACATCTCTAATTGATATGTTCATATATGACTCAATGATTTGGGATCCTGTTGAAACAAGAACAAAATAGTGCATGTAGATGCCGCGAAATACAAACATCCCTACTCTATTTATGAAAAAGCAAAAGGTAAATATGCTTCAATTTTGGACTCATCAACTCCCCCAAGCTAGGATCTTGCTCATCCCCGAGCAAGAAGGTGGCTTATGGCATGTTCATGAGACACGAGTCATTACAATAAATGAGGTAGACATTGAAATAGGAATATAACATCGGATGTAGAGATACTTCACGGGTATTACCATACCCTTACACATTACATAACTTAGAGGCTTCCACACCTTTTCTAGTATTAATGAAATCATAAGAAGTTGCTAGTGATTTAACATACCATATAATCACAAAGTATAGAGATATAGGGCACTAAGTTTAGTAATGAAGATTCATGATCATTCTCTTTTGTTTCTATGTTTGATTCTTTTGATAGCTGCTCTCTTCTTTTTGTTTTGATAGCTCTATATCTATATTTTTACTTGCTCCCTGATGTCTACGCACGCTTCTATTCTTGTAGACAGTGTTGGGCCTCCAAGTGTAGAGGTACGTAGAACAACATCAAGTTTCCCTTAAGTGGATCACCCAAGGTTTATCGAACTCAGGGAGGAAGTGGTCAAAGGGATCCCTCTCAAGCAACCCTGCAATCAAGATACAAGAAGTATCTTGTGTCCCCAACACACCCAATACACTTGTCAGGTGTATAGGTGCACTAGTTCAACGAAGAGATAGTGAAATACAAGTAATATGGATGATTATAAGTGGTAATTGCAATCTAAAATAATAGTGGCAGCAAGCAAACATGTAACATGACTGATTGTAAACGGTGTTTCAATGCTTAGAAACAAGGCCTAGGGACCATACTTTCACTAGTGGACACTCTGATATAAATATCTTCTCTTCGTGATGCTACCCTGAACTACTCTCCGGTTGGACGATGTAGGGCTATAACAACACACCTTAAAGTTCACATTCCCCATCTAAATAAATCCTCACTATCACCTTGAGCACTAGATGGTTCCAACAAACACCACAATCTCATAGAGACATCCAACTCAAATTATACTCATGATAAGTATTTATGTAACCTTAGCCAAAGTGCCACACGGTGTGCACACTATCAATTTCACACACAAGGGGATAAGCAGAGATTAATTAAAGCACTTGAGTAGCAGAATAGATCTTAGATTACAAAGCTCATGATCTCAATAAGATCACGCATAGAGAGAGATGAACAGATAGCTACTGGTAGATCCCTTAGCCTTGAGAGAGAACTACTCCCTACTCATCATGGGAGTCAGCAACGGTGATGGAGATGGCGGTGGAGTGGATGGAGATGGCTCCAGGGGCACTTCGGAACAGAGACTTTTGTCCCCCAAATCTCCTCTTCGGTGGCGATGGCGCTGCGGAACTTTTCGTGGAACTCTAATCGCGTACTTAGGGTTTTCGTCCCGGGGGGAATATATAGGCGAAGAGGCGATGCCAGAGGTGGGACAGGGTGGCCACACCATCTGGTGGCGCGGCCAGGGGGACCCGCGCCACCCTAGGGTGTGCCTGCCCCTGGCTCCCCTCTGTCTCCCCTTTGGACTCTGTGTCATGTCGGAAAAAATAGGAACTTCAGCTTTTGTTTCGTCCAATTCTAAGAATATTTCTTTTCTGGCTTTTCTGAAACCAAAAATAGCAGAAAACAGGCAACTGGCACTGTAGCATCTTATCAATAGGTTAGTTCTAGAAAATGTATAAAAATGCCTCAAAGTGTAGACAAAACATAAGATAGCTGATACAAAACAAGCATGGAGCATCAAAAATTATAGATACATTTACGACGTATCAACATCCCCAAGCTTAACTCCTTGTCCTCGAGTAGGTAAGTGATAAAAATAATAATTTTTGATGTGACATGCACCATCATAATCTTGATCAAGGTATTTGTAAATCGTTGATGGTTGGGATCAAAGTACTCTAACATGAACATAAAAGACAGAGTTCTAACAGTAAGACATAGCAACTATGTTGTAACATGAAAAAGGTACAAACAAAAGATTCATGAATAATAAAGCATTAAAATACATTTGTTTGTTTCACATATAGAAAACATAATAAGAATGGTATTCAGCTTGTCCCTCATGGTATAGCAAAATATAAATGCATAGGACACCTTCAAAGTTCATAAGGGTGACTAGATACAAATAATTTAAGAACAAGCAATATCACAGTTATGAATAAATCAACAAGTTTTTGGACAATGCACATTAAACTAAGAATGACCACTATGCTCTCTCAATTGGTGCATAAAGATAGAATATGGAGACTCAACATAAAAGTAAAAAAGGAAAGGCCCTTCATAAGAGGTAAGCGGGGATTTCAAGTTTCATAAAGAGCTTCCAAAAATTATGGTACTTATTAGCTTTCAGCTCTCATTACCCCTATCATAAGCATCTTTAGGTGATTAAGGTTAAAGTGAACAAATATGAGGATATGCTTGACAAGTTATAAGTCGAAAATCTCATGCCCCTTGCCTACGAGTACCGGATCTCATGCTACTCAACTTTAGTAACAAGTAAGTTCTTGTCATTGTAAGTACATGTGTATGGTGGAGAACCGCCAATGGGGTACCCCTTTCCCCATGATACAGGAGTTATCCCATATCAAAATGACAAGGAAACAGACAATGAGCATCTCCGTGATATTTTTATTTGCTATTTGCATAGGTTTTTATTGAGGATGCTTCACATAATGCTCACTATGGTTATGCTGCAAGTTTCCACCATGATTAGGCATGGCTTAGGCTAGCTGCCCAGGCATTTCTCTAACATATATAGAAACTCCATGAGATTACAAGTTCCCCTTTTATTTCACACCCCTAGGATCCATAAACAAAAGAACATGATATCAACTGAATAATAAGTGCAATGTTGAAAGCGTTCCCCATGACCGCATGGTTCTGCTAATTCCCAACTTATAAAGTGCAAGTATATACGCAACATAGATGGACGAAATGCTTCAAGTTTAGTAAGTGCAAGAAAGTAAAGTGTGCCATCAAGTTTGTGAGAGATTTTATCACTAATGTTCACATAAGTTTAATTTGGAAGGTAGATAAAATCATGAATATACTTGGAATGGTGTAACACACCATGCATAGGAATTTATAGTGGACTCTATGGAACAACTTGGATTTGTTGGGGGTTGGATGCATGAGTGGAACTCATACTTGGTACATGTGGAGGCTAGCAAAAGACTGGGAGCGACCAACTAAGAGAGCACTAATGGCCATAATCATGCAAAGCGACAAAACATTATTAATTAAAGCATAGTGATATTACAATTCAAAAAACTAAATGATCATAGAGGCTAAGGTGACTGGTACATAGTCTTAACATGGTGTAAGCATGTGCCAAGTCAACCCAAATAAAGGATCAAAGGAGAATACCGCAATATTATGATTTTGTATGCTAAAACAACGCATGATTCTTTCAAGGCACATTAAGCAATCACAATTGTTTGAAACAAGTCATGCTACAACAATAATCACTAAGCATATGGTCAAAGCAACATCTAGAATGACATGATAAAGTCTAAATCACAGTCAAAACAAGCTTCTTTTGTACCACTATAAGCATGAAAATTCCTACTCTTTTCCAACACCAATCAAAAACTAAAGCTAAACGCAGTGCTAGCAAAGGAGAACACTCACAGAACAATAAGAGTGAAAACTAGAGTGTTCTAGGCAATGAATAACGGGGTGTGTGTCTCTCCAAAAGAAGTGTGTTGGGATCCAACCAACTTATTTAAGCAAACCAAACAAAAGAAAACTAAAAACAAAAACAACAACGCTCCAAGAACAACACAATTGTGCATGAAACAATAAAAATGAAGTGCTCTGGGAGAAAACCTGAGATTTTATTGATGAAGGGGGGACGCCTTGGGAATCCCCAAGCTTTGACGCGTGTACTTCTTGAATATTTCTTGGGGTGACAAGGGTGGCATCCCCAAGCTTGATATTTTGTCCATACTTCATCTCATCATATTAGTCTTCCCTACACTTTTCCTTCATACAAACCTTCACACAATCTTCATTAGCAACATTAGTGTATTCAAGATAATAAGTCTTTGGGTTCAGTTTCAACACACGTAAAACTTCCATTAAAACACAAGCTACTGTAGCAATTCCTTCTAAAAGCTCAGGTGGTCAAAGAGAAGTCAAAGACAAAGAGATTAAGAGGCAAATGCAAATAATGGAAGAAATCTGTCAAAACAGACAAGCAGGTAAAAACCGATTTTTTTGAAGACCTTCTGTTGCTCAAATCGAAAAGTGATGAACTAACGAAAGTTGGGTAATAACCTGGGGCATAAGCACAAAACATTACAGGTCAATCCGATGTACTGAGATTTTTCACGATTTTTTACAGTGACGCACAAAAATCTGTTTCGGGACAGCAACTTCCCCATATCTTACTTCCCTCTCATTAGAGGTTATTCTTCGCACAAAAACCAAACAAAAAGGATAAGGAGAGGTTATTACAGAGGAAATAACTTCCAAGACTCAATAAAACAAAAATAAACTTAAAGTAAAAATATAATGGGTTGTCTCCCAAAAGCTCTTTCTTTATAGCCATTAAGATAGGCATGATAATTTCGATGATGCTCACATAAGAAATATGAATTGAAGTAAAAGAGAGCATCGATAAGCAAATATGGAACAAATCTAAGTCTAACCCACTTCCTATGAAAAATAATCTTGTAAAGAAAAAATTCATGAAAGCACAAAGCAACAAGCATAAGAAAGCAAAACAAGTGCAACTTCAAAATTTTCAACATAAAGAGGAGAAACTTAATATTGTTGAGATACATAAAACCATGTTTCCCTCTCTCATAATAAATTTCAGTAGCATCATGAATAAAATTAACAATATAACTATCACATAAAATATTCTTATCATGAGCCACATGCATAAAAGAATTAATACTCCCCACATAAACATAGTCATTCTTATTAATCATAGTGGGAGCAAATTCAACAAAATAGCTATCATTATTATTCTCATCATTATAATCATCAAATATAGGAGGCATATTGTAATAATACTTAATTTTCTCCTAAAAATTAGGTGGACTGAAAATATCATATTCATCATTGTAATCATCATATAGTGGAGGTATAGTATCATCATAAGCAATAGAATAGTTATCTTCCAAAGTGTGTTCATTTGTAAACATATCATCATTGGAAGGAACATGGATATTACTAATAGTACATCAATTATTAACGTCATCATTTTCAGAATTGGTACCGAAGATATTTTCAATATCAAAAGTAGTATGCTTTTCCCAGTCTTGATCACTACTATAGGTAACAGGCATAGGAACATCATCGAGTTCAGACTCATCAAAAACTATAATAGGAGCAACATGCTTAAGGGAAAATACCGTTTCCTCCCTCCTTTTACTCCTCCTCCTCTTCTTCTTTTTTTCTTCTCTTTAGGAGGGTGAGGCTTGAAAGGAAGATTCTCCATATACCCTGGTTTATTGTTAGATACAATAGAAGAAACTTTAGAGGATTCCTCCTTATTAATAAGAATAAAACACATATTAGTCATGTCATATTTTGGTAAAATCTCATCTTTTATAATATTTTGTATGTAAGTATTTGTGTGGAAATTATCAACACAATAAAGATGACAACCATGCATGACGCTATTCATATCAAAAGCACTCATATCTACCAAAGAAGTTTTTCTTGATAACTCTTCACACCCTAAAAATAATGTAAGTTCATCATGTAGATTAGGAGTGATCATGTTATCACAATACAAACTTACAGTACTCACTAGATTAGAAGGGCTATTATTATGGCCTGAGCATTGAAAATTGAAATGACCCACTTCAAAACAAAGTTCACAAATAAAAGGATAGAGGGCACAAACTTTTTTACCAAGATCATTTAGAGCCCTATACCACATTCTAGTTTTTTCATTCCTGTGGGTGATACAATATTCTTCTTCAATTTGATTCTTCTCACAAGGTCTATGTATTCCACAAAAATTAACATGCTTATAAGAAATAGTACTTTTAGAGGTTTGAGCATGTTTATTGCTATCATTAATACCAACTTCATTTTTCATGCAAGTGTCTTTAAAAGGTTTGTGATACATGTCCCATTTTTCTTTAGGAGCATTAATATGAGAAGCAAAGGCTCTACAACAATCAACACGAATTTGAGGATCAAGACCATATTTAGCACTAAGCTCTTGAAAATCAGCAGTTTCAGCAAAAGACTTAATGCAATCATACTCATAATTTATACCTAGCTCTTTAACTTTGCCGTTATCCCAATCTTTCGTATTGCTTTGAATTGTTTCAAGAAGATCCCGCTTAGCTTTGACCTCCTTCCTTGTGAAGGATCCCTCTAAACAAGTATCTAGATAGTCCTTGTAATGTCCTGAAAGCCTTGCATAAAAATTATTAATAACAATATGTTGGGCCACGTAGAGATAAACAAAAACTTTTTCCCTACGCGGTGATCCCAAGATCTAGCTCAGGTAGAAGGCCAAGAGGATTACCACTAGACGCGCAGTTGCGGAATTGATGAAGCATGTCACTTGATGCAGTGCAGTCCTCGCGATCCGTTCCGGTTCCACGATCCACGATCCATACTTTCTTCACGATCGTCGAAGTGCTGAAAGTACAACACCTCCGCCGGTATCCACACGTACGAGGAGGAGCGCCGGCGATGGACTGCTAGGTCCGGTACAGCGGCGACAGGACGGACTGGGGCTAGGGTCTCCAACAAATGGAGTGACCTAACCTTGTGCTCTAAGCACCTGCGCCCCAGCTTATATAGGGAGTGAAAGTGGGCTCCACTCACTTGTGGCCCATTCACTAAAAGGGCCTATATTAGCCACTGCAAGTCTCACTTGCTGACTAAGTCCATGTCTCTATTTGGGTCTAACCCAAATAGGTTTCCTGTTTGGGTCTAACCCAAACTTGCTCCCGCTCTTAAGTGTGTGACCCGACAGGCTCATGGTAACCCGGACACGATTCCGAGTCTCACTCGTGATCGATCAGTTGGTAGCGGCTCCTAGCAGAACGTGCCAACTCCTAAGTACCAATAAGTCATGACGACATACCTTCCAATGCGACTTTTGTCTGAGTCCCTTTTGCCTCACGATATACCTTGTCGGACTATAGGCGAATGATCGTCATCCCTTAAATAGTCCGACTCTCTTTCTCGATCCGAGATAAGTGATTCATCCGACTAACTCTTAGTCGGCTGCCTCGGTTAACACTTAACCGTGACGCGCATGGCCATGCTTTCTGAATCATATCTTTCGAGAGGCCCCAGAGAATATCTCTCCGGATAGAGGGGCAAAATCCCGTCTTGGCTATTCACATCACGCAGCTTGATTCTCAGACGACCCGAATTCCGCCTTTATAACTGCCTAGTGACGGAACAACGTTTGACAGAACCTAAGTCGGAGATCCTCAACTCGGATTGTGCAATAACCTTAGGTCTAAGGATTACATTGATTGAGACATGCAAATGACGACTTGTTCGTTGCATCTCAATATGGGTCAGTCCGACTCGCTAAACTCTTTAGTCGAATCCGTGTAAGTCGGAATAGCATCTCCATGCCCATGACAAGTGGAACCTAGTCATCTGCCGACTTTCACATTGGTCTAAGTTATGTGTCCGGCATAACTTCAATGACCAAGGACAATTAGTATGAAAAACATGAATATGTAGTTCCACAATCAAATCACATATTCGATGATACATATTAGCAGTTCATACATGGACCATAACCTTATGAATACACAGGAATATCATCATTCATGATTGCCTCTAGGGCATATTCCCAACAGTCTCCCACTTGCACTAGAGTCAATCTTCTGACATCACATGTCCAGGCATCTGATGCCCATTGCTCTCAGTTGCGCCTCATGCTTCGGCTGTGGAAGTGGCTTTGTCAACGGATCCGCAATGTTTGCATCCGTGTGTACCTTGCATAACTTGATATCACCTTGATCCACGAACTGGCGAATAAGGTGGTACCGCATGAGTATATGTTTGTTCTTCTGGTGTTGTGTATGTTCCTTGGCTTGTGCAATAGCACCATTGTTGTCACAATACACGTCTAACGGATTGGACGAGCCCTGAACCACACCAAGATCTATGAGGAAATTCCTCATCCAAACGGCTTCCTTTGCCGCCTCCGAGGCAGCAATATACTCAGCCTCTATCGTAGACGCAGCCACCGTTTCTTGCTTGGAACTTTTCCAGCTCATAGCCCCTCCGTTTATCACAAACACATATCCGGATTGCGAACGGGAATCATCCGAGTCAGTGAGATAACTCGCATCCGTGTAACCCTTTACACTGAGTTCATCCTCACCTCCATAAACCAGGAACATATCCTTAGTCCTTCTCAAGTACTTGAGGATATTTTTAGCTGCTGCCTAGTGGATCTCTCCAGGGTCAGCCAGGTATCTGCTCACAACACTTAGAGCATAGGAAACATCCGGCCTAGTACAAATCATAGCGTACATGATGGATCCGATTGCAGAAGCATACGGAATCGCACTCATCCGACTTCGCTCATCAGTTGTCAAATGACACTGAGTCTTGCTAAGTTTTATGCCATGGGACATCGGTAAGAACCCCTTCTTAGATGATTCCATGTTGAACTTCTTAAACACTTTGTACTCTGACTCAATCCAATGAGCCACCTTGATCTATCTCTATAGATCCAGATTCCTAGTATGTAAGTCGCCTCACCCAAGTCTTTCATAAAAAACTCCTTTCCAATGATTCCTTGGTCTCTTGCAACATCTGGACATCATTTCCAATCAGTAATATGTCATCCACATATAAGATCAGAAAGTTTACTTTGCTCCCACTAAACTTCTTGCATAAACAAGAATCATGATCGCTCTTGATGAAGCCAAATGATTTGACTACCTCATCAAAGCAAATGTTCCAACTCCGAGATGCTTGCTTCAACCCATAAATGGATTTCCGAAGCTTGCATACTTTGTCAGCATTAACCGGATCGACAAAACCCTCGGGCTGTATCATATACACGTCCTCGGTTAAATTTCCGTTAAGGAAAGTCGTCTTGACATCCATCTACCATATTTCATAGTCGAAATAGGCTGCTATAGCTAACATGATCCGCACTGATTTAAGCATCGCTACAGGAGAGAAAGTCTCATCGTAGTCAACTCCTTGAACTTGTCGGAACCCCTTCGCGACAAGCCGTGCTTTATAGATAGAAACATTTCCATCCATATCAGTTTTCTTCTTAAAGACCCATTTGCACTCGACGGGTCTTGCACCGTCTGGCAGATCAACCAAGTTCCAAACTTGATTTTCATCCATGGACTTTAACACGGATCTCATGGCTCCAAGCCATGACTCGGAATCCGAACCCACCATCGCTTCCGAATAAGTTGTCGGCTCATCACTGTCCAACATCATCACATCACGAACACTTCGCAATCTAGCCGATCTTCACAGTGTCGGTGCAGTTTCCGGCTCAGGTACCACGTCCGGCTCAACCTCTAAGGCATTTGCTGACTCGCTGTTAGCCGACATCTCTCGAATTTCTTCGAGATGCACCGTACTCCCACTGACTCCCCGACTGAGAAACTCTTTCTCAAGGAAGACACCGTTTTGAGCGACAAACACTTTGCCCTCTTCTCGGTTGTAGAAGTAGTAACCCAAGGTTTCCCTCAGATATCCCACGAAAATACACTTATCCGACTTAGCTGTGAGCTTGTCCGACTGAAGTCGCTTGACAAAAGCTTCACAACCCCAAATCTTAAGAAAAGACAAACTTGGCTTCTTGCCAGTCCACATCTCATGTGGTGTCTTCTCTACCGACTTTGATGGTACTATGTTTAGTGTGAACGCTGTAGTTTCTAGACAATAACCCCAAAATGATAAAGGTAGATCTATTCGACTCATCATTGATCATACCATGTCCAACAAGGTCCGATTCCTCCTTTCTGACACACCGTTTCTCTGCGGCGTTCCTGGAGGAGTGAGCTGGGGAACTATTCCACAACTCTTTAGATGGTCATCAAACTCATGGCTCATGTACTCGCCTCCTCGGTCCGACCGAAGAAACTTTATTTTCTTGCCAAGTTGATTTTGTACCTCATTCTGGAATTCCTTGAACTTTTCAAAGGCTTCCGACTTATGTTTCATCAAGTAGATATATCCATGTCTACTCAAATCATCAGTGAAGGTAATGAAGTACTCATAACCACCTCTGGCTGTCGTGCTCATCGGGCCACATACATCACTATGTACTAGTCCCAATAAGTCGGACGCCCTTTCACAACTCTTTGCAAAAGGTGTCTTGGTCATCTTGCCGAGAAGCCAGGATCCGCATGTCTCCAATGACTCTAAGTCGAATGAAGTTAGGAGTCCATCATCATGGAGCTACTTCATGCGTTTCCAACTTATATGACCAAGCCGACAATGCCAAAAGTAAGTCATATTCAGATCATTTGGTTTTAACCTTTTCACATTTATGTTATAGATAGATTCATCCTCAAGATTCAAAATAAATAACCCGTCCCGGACGGGCGCAAAGCCATAAAACATATCATTCAAATATAAAGAACAATCATTATTCTTAATATTCGACTCATAGCCCTGTCTCATCAAAAATGAGGCAGAAATGATGTTTCGACTAAGCACTGGAACATAATAACAATTATTTAGCTCCATTATGAATCCAGAAGGTAAATGAAGTTGCATTGTGCCGACTTCCAACACAACGACTCTCGCTTTGTTTCCGACTCTAATGTCAACCTCGCCTCTTGCAACGCTCCTAGTTCTTACCAGTCCCTGCAACGAGTTGCAGATGTGAATGACTGATCCGGTATCATATACCCAAGAACTACCAGGTGCATCAGCAAGATAAATGTCTATAACATTGCAAACAAGCGTACCTGAGCCGGAAGTCACACCTCCGCTCTTGGCTTTATCAGCCAGATACTTGCTGCAATTCCTCTTCCAGTGGCCATCCAACTTGCAGTAGAAGCAAGTGGATCCGGCTGTAGGAGATGTCTTAGTCCCTGAGGAAGCGGTTTGGACTGGGTCCTCCGCCTTACCTCCTAACTTTGCCTTCTTCTTCTTAGTCCAAGAACTCTTCTTGAACTTAGCCTTGTTTTGTACCATCAACACTTGACTGGCACCCTTCTTGAGATCCGCCTCAGCCTGCTTGAGCATCCCATGTAATTCAGTGAGCTTCTTATCCATACCATGCATGTGGTAGTTCGATATGAACTGACCATACGCACTAGGAAGAGAGTTCAGAATTATGTCCGTAGCGAACTCTTCGCTTATGGGGTAGCCAAGTCTTTCCAGAGACTGCACGTAATCAACCATCCTTATCACATGCGGACTCAGTGGATCGCCATCCTTAAGCTTGCAGCTCAACAAAGCCTGAGAAACTTGATACCTCTCAGTCTTTGCCTGAGCCTGGAACATACTTTTGAGGCTTTCGATCATATCGTAGGCCTCAACATTCTCGAACTGCTGCTGCAAGTCCGGTTCCATGTGAGCAAGCATAAGACAGCTAATCTCCGGGGATTCATCACAAATCCGACGGTAGGCATTAGTGGCTGCGACAGTCGCATTCTCATCCGGCTCAGCTGGAAGTGGGTTGTCTAGGACATGATCCCTTTTTTCTTGTTTGAGAAAAATTCTCAGATTACGATACCAGTTGGTGAAATTAGTTCCATTCATCTTATCTTTATCTAAGATGGTTCTCAAAGCAAAACCGGAAATCTGAGGAAGACTGCTAGGTGCCATTGATCTACAACAGAAAATATGCAAAACACTTAAGACATGTATCCATAAAAGAGCAAGCATATTAAACACTTTAATATTTATGCTCCCACTAGAACCAACATCCCTCCAATGGTTACTTAGTAATTCAGGACCCTAAAAGCAAGTCGACTAATGGGCTTTAGCATCACCGCTAGCCGTCAAGTGATCTAGGTAGACAACTCCTTGTCAATCGTATCTCATACGACTCCTGTTGGATGGGTGGCATCACATGCCCCGGCTCCCATCCGACTTTTCCCCAAGTCCCACAACCGTTGTGATAGACCTGTCTAGATTACCAAGTGCTTCCGCTGTAAGAGTCCGACTCGAACCCACCTAGTCGGAAAGAATTGATAGCACCTCAATTTTATGAGCCTACTACCAAAAATGTCCGACTTGTGATGGTGCAGCACTGGCGGGGAAACCGACTAGACCTTCTTTGAGGGATTATATTCTACCAACTATCTAATAGAGGTAAAACAGAGACATAACAATAACACAAAATAACGCAATTATAATGTGAAATGGTATGGCTCTCTTCATGGCGATCTCCATCTCCATAAAGCCTGTAATCCGACTCGTGTAAACTCTTGTCACGTGCCGTCTTACACCATGTAGCCGACTTGTACACCGACTTGCATGCTATCCGGATTCTCCAAACAGCTACACTAGCTAGTAATGCAAATTACACAGAGAATCCGACACGCAGGCCGTTATACAATAAGATGACAGCACCTAGGCTCCAGCCGGCTGACAAAATCCGTGATACGCAGATCACGTATGGATTACACACATCACATGCACATAAGCCATACCATTCACAACATCATCCTGCAAAAACAAGTTATGCATAGATACGATATCTACCGGCATTGTGAAACTCGCAGCGACATCTAAGGTGCTACGACAGGGCGAAGCCGACGGTCCCGCTAGCCGGATAGCGGGCGAGGATCGAAGGGGCAGCGCCCCTCGCGGGTGCGGGCAGTGCCCGACGATTTTTCCAAAAACACAATTCTCATTTCCGGACATGGATTTCATCATCGGATAAAACAATTTTACCCAAATCTGATCCGGACTCCGTTTCGATCAAACCCTTTGATCTTCGATCACCGCATCCGGGTTTACGTGTCAAAGTCTACCCCGATAGCGGAAACCGACCGGTAGGGGTATGTCGTTCCACGACCTTAGCAGTTAGATCACGGAAACCAGATCATCCATTCCCCCGAGTACAGTTGATCCAATCAATTTTGTACAAAACCGATCTATCTCATAGATCGACCACCAAAACTGCAATTAGATCCAATCTAACGCCAACCGCATATCACATATGCGCGATCTCGAGCCTAAAACCAGAAGCTAACGCTCTGATACCACAGTTGGGCCACGTAGATAAACAAAAACTTTTTCCCTACGCGGTGATCCCAAGTTCCAGCTCAGGTAGAAGGCCACGAGGATTACCACTAGACGCGCAGTTGCGGAATTGATGAAGCACGTCACTTGATGCAGTGTAGTCCTCGCGACCCGTTCCGGTTCCACGATCCACGATCCGTACTTTCTTCACGACCGTCGAAGTGTTGAACGTACAGCACCTCCGTCGTTATCCACACGTACGAGGAGGAGCGCCGGCGATGGACTGCTAGGTCTGGTACGGCGGCGACAGGACGGACTGGGGCTAGGGTTTCCAACACATGGAGTGACCTAACCTTGTTCTCTAAGCACCTGCGCCCTAGCTTATATAGGGAGTGAAAGTGGGCTCCACTCACTTGTGGCCCATTCACTAAAAGGGCCTATGTTAGCCACTGCAAGTCTCACTTGCTGACTAAGTCCATGTCTCTATTTGGGTCCAACCCAAATAGGTTTCCTGTTTGGTTCTAACCCAAACTTTCTCCCGCTCTTAAGTGTGTGACCCGACAGGCACATGGTAACCCGAACACGATTCTGAGTCTCACTCGTGATCGATCAGTTGGTAGCGGCTCCTAGCAGAACGTGCCAACTCCCAAGTACCAATAAGTCATGACGACATACCTTCCAATGCGACTTTCGTCTGAGTCCCTTTTGCCTCACGATATACCTTGTCGGACTGTAGGTGAATGATCGTCATCCCTTAAATAGTCCGACTCTCTTTCTCGATCCGAGATAAGTGATTTATCCGACTAACTCTTAGTCGGCTGCCTCGGTTAACACTTAACCGTGACGCGCATGGCCATGCTTTCTGAATCATATCTTCCGAGAGGGCCCAGAGAATATCTCTCCGGATAGAGGGGCAAAATCCCGTCTTGGCTATTCACATCACGCAGCTTGATTCTCAGACGACCCGAATTCTGCCTTTATAACTGCCTAGTGACGGAACAGGGTTTAACAGAACCTAAGTCGGAGATCATCAACTCGGATTGTGCAATAACCTCAGGTCTAAGGATTACATTGATTGAGACATGCAAATGACGACTTGTTCGTTGCATCTCAATATGGGTCAGTCCGACTCACCGAACTCTTCAGTCGAATCTGTGTAAGTCAGAATAGCATCTCCATGCCCATGACAAGTGGAACCTAGTCATCTGCCGACTTTCACATTGGTCTAAGTTATGTGTCCGGCATAACTTCAATGACCAAGGACAATTAGTATGAACAACATGAATATGTAGTTCCACAATCAAATCACATATTCGATGATACATATTAGCAGTTCATACATGGACCATAACCTTATGAATACACAGGAATATCATCATTCATGATTGCCTCTAGGGCATATTCCCAACACAATATTACAGGGGAGCTCATGAATGGGACATTTGAGCATTAGTGACTTCAATCTCCCCCATGCTTGGGCAATACTTTCTCCTTCATGAGGGTGAAAATTATAAATATAATTCCTATCTTTATGAATTTCACGAGGAGGATAAAATTTAGAGTAAAAGAGAGATTCAAGTTCCTTCCACTCCGAATGGTGAGGATCGTCTAGTAGCTCATACCACTCCCTTGATTTGCCCTTAAGTGATAAAGGGATTAGATTCCTCTTTACTTGGTTCATTGAAATACCTGCACACTTGAACAACTCGCATAATTCGTGTATAAAGAGTAAATGATCACCAGGATGGACAGTTCCATCTCCAAAATAAAAGTTATTTATAACACATTCAACAATTTCCATAGGTATTTTAAAAGGGATGCTTTCAGTATGTGGATTTAAAATATCACAAGTATCCTCAGAATTACCACATATAAGAGATAAAGTATCATCAAGGCAAATTTTCTCCTTTAAAGATGGGAACTGAAAAGATCATTTTCATAAAAACTAACTTCCCCAAACTTAGACGTTTCCATAACATTAGTAACAAAGGTGTTCAAAATATTCATACTAATAACATTACTATTAGCATGCAAAGAAAGTTCCATGGGTTTTTTAATTTTATTTTCAAACCATTTATGTTCTACCTTAGGAAAAATACTAAAAAGCTCTCTAATTTTTGTTGTTGTTTTCCATTAAGCCTAACTAGTGAAAATAAAAACAAGAAACAAAAAGATATAATTGCAGAATCTAAAGGAAATAACTTCGAGCACTCACACACTAGCTACAGTACAAGATGATAGCTTAGTAGCCAAAGGATGTGAGTACCTTTTACCTTACCTCCCTGAAAAAGTCGCCAGAAAATAGCTTGATGTCTACGCACGCTTCTATTGTTATAGACAGTGTTGGGCCTCCAAGTGCAGAGGTTTGTAGAACAACATCAAGTTTCCCTTAAGTGGATCACCCAAGGTTTATCGAACTCAGGGACGAAGTGGTCAAAGTTATCCCTCTCAAGCAACCCTGCAATCAAGATACAAGAAGTATCTTGTGTCCCCAACACACCCAATACACTTGTCAGGTGTATAGGTGCACTAGTTCGGCGAAGAGATAGTGAAATACAAGTAATATGGATGATTATAAGTGATAATTGCAATCTAAAATAATAGTGGCAGCAAGCAAACATGTAACAAGACTGATTATAAACGGTGTTCAATGCTTAGAAACGGGATCGTACTTTCACTAGTGGACACTCTCATATAAATATCTTCTCTTCATGATGCTACCCTGAACTACTCTCCGGTTGGATGAAGTAGGGCTATAACAACACACCTTAAAGTTCGCATTCCACATATAGATAACCCCTCACTATCATCTTGAGCGCTAGATGGTCCCGACAAACACCACAATCTCATAGAGACATCCAACTCAAATTATACTCATGATAAGTATTTATGTAACCTTAGCTGAAGTGCCACACGCTGTGCACATAGTCAATTTCACACACATGGGGATACTCAGAGATTAATCAAAGCACTTGAGTAGAAGAATAGATCTTAGATTACAAAGCTCATGATCTCAATAAGATCACGCATAGAGAGATATGAACACATAGCTACCGGTAGAGCCCTTAGCCTCGAGAGAGAACTACTCCCTCCTCATCATGGGAGTCATCAACGGTGATGGATATGGCGGTGGAATCGATGGAGATGGCTCCGGGGGCACTTCCCCATCCTGGCAGGGTGCCAGAACAGAGACTTCTGTCCCCCGAATCTCCTCTTCGGTGGCGACGGCGCTGCGGAACTTTTCGTGGAATTCTAATCGGGTAATTAGGGTTTTCGTCCCGGGGGGAATATATAGGCGAAGAGGCGATGCCAGAGGTGGGCTAGGGTGGCCACACCACCTGGTGGTGCGGCCAGGGGGACCCGTGCCACCCTAGGGTGTGCCTGCCCCTGGCTCCCCTCCGTCTCCCCTTTGGACTCCGTGTCGTGTCGGAAAAATAGAAACTTCAGCTTTTGTTTCGTCCAAATCCGAGAATATTTCTTTTCTGGCTTTTCTAAAACTAAAAATAGCAAAAAAAGGCAACTGGCACTATGGCATCTTGTCAATAGGTTAGTTGCAGAAAATGTATAAAAATGCCTCAAAGTGTAGACAAAACATAAGATAGATGATACAAAACAAGCATGGAGCATCAAAAATTATAGATACATTTACGACGTATCACTCCCTTTTCTCTTTTTCTTTCAACATAGCTCTTTGATCATGCTCACTACTTCAATGGCTTTCAAAAACTCTTAATTATAATATGCTACCAGAATTCTTCTTGGCATAACTTAATCAATACTATCGTTGGTGTGGAAGTCCCTAAAATCATGACAGCTGTACAAGTATTGTAACACTCAACCTAGTTCAATAATCTAATATAATAATCATGAATCAAACACAACTTCAATTATCATAAAGTCTCACAACTCAATGGATATAAATCTTCTCTTGAACAAAGGGAGCTCGAAGTTGATGCAACTAATGCAAATTCAGGAATTAAAGTCCAATCATGCGTGCAGAAAAGTAAACATGCTAAAACTGTAAGAAAGATTACAAGGTTCTCACAGATCCCCAAGCTTGGAATCAAGCTGGGTGGATCAAATAATCCCTTGCGATTATTTGGTACCGTGGTGTGCCCTTCTAGTTTGTAGTGAGAGAAACTCTAGAATCACAAAGACTTGCACGAAGCATCTTGATTTATGTCTCCAAGATCAAGATATAGATTCAGCATTGCTCGCTAACTTTCTCCAAATATTCAACAAGAGCCTTGTACATCTCTATTGTTTGTTTCTATGTGTTGATGGATCGAAGGCTGATGTTGAGGTTCGCTTCTATCCCTTTCATTATCTTCAGATTCATCTGGTCCAGGTAACGACGCAATAGTTCAATATGTTTAGAAGATCCTAGAGATTTTACCTCGATCTTCTTAATGTGATGGTCGAGCTTGTCCAGGGAGGCTTGGATATCCTCCCCTTGTTTCTTCATTTTCTTCAAGAAGAGTTCCGCATCTCCTTCTAGATCAAGTTTAACCTTGTCGAAGTTGCCTTCTTTCCCAACACCAAGGCTAAACACCTTACACCCATCCTTTATTGTTTGCATCAGCTTGAATCCATCCTAGGCTTCTAACTCTTTCTCTGCTAGCACCGCAGCTTTGTCTTCCTCCGTAACCCTCGAGGATGATCCATAGAGACTTGAAGGTTACCCCATGTGAAGGGCATGGTTCCAAAGCTCACACGAGGAAGAAGTAATTGTTGAGAAGATCTGTATTGTCAATACAAGGATAGAGCCCTTCTAGAAGACTTATAAAGGGTTAGAAGTAGGGTAGAATTTGTAATGAGAGGAAAATGGCTTCCCAAGAAAAGAATCCTAACAAATATGAAAACAAGTAAGTGCAAAAGAAGGAAATTTGGGTCGTAACGACCAACTGGTATGGGCGTACGCCCGTATGGCGCACCCGTACCGGGTCGTTTCCAAAAATATGACGTGGCCGAAGTCTGTAAATAGTCAATCGACTAAGTGGTACAGGCGGGTTTTGCCCATACCGCCCCATACTGACTTTGCGGCTCCAGTTCCTTTTTTTAAAACACCAACCAAAAAGCAGAAGAAGGTCACATAACAGATACCAACCAGCCATACGGGGGGCTTCGCCCGTATGGTGCGGTCATACCAATTATGCGAAAAATAAACCAAGGCAGTGACGGGCATAACGACCAGCGGTACGGGCAGATCCGACCATACTGCCCGCCCATACCAAGCTCGTAAGACCGGTAATGAACTCATGAAAATGAAAGAATTCATATGTGCAAAAAAAATATAAAAATATCCAGAACAAATATAAGTTTAGGATTTCATAAGCTACGATCATCGAGGGAACATGAACTCATTTGAGCATCTTTTTCCTCCTCTCTTTGAATAAAACTAGTTATAGAAAATCACCAAATCCATTGCAAGAAGAAATAGAGAACTTCCTTTTTGGTAGTGTGGTTCCCATAGGTATATACACAGATGACACCTCCTTAGAATGTGCAACTTCTTGAGTGTCCATGAATGTTTCCTCCATCTCTTCCTTTATTTCTAGGATCTGTAAATCAACTTCTTGTAGAAGTAAAGTCCAACGGATCATTCTTGGCTTAACACCTGTCCTTTCTAGGATTTCCTTTAAGCCAACATGATCAGTGTGTGCTCTTACTTTAGAGTCCATGATATAAGATCTAAACTTATCACAGGAGAAAACTACTGTGAAGAATTGTTTTTCTGCCATAGGGTAGTTCTTTTGGGCTCCGTTTAAGGTGTGACTAGCATGATGCATGATATTAAGATCATCACCATCATACTAACAAAGAATTGCTCCTACAGCTTCATGACTAGCCTCACAAAACAACTCAAAAGGTTTCTCCCAATTATGTGGTTTTATAATGGGAGCTTCAAGGAGGTCTTGTTTTAATATGTTGAAAGAAGTAAGACACTTTTCATCAAAATTAGAATGAACATTCTTTTGAAGAAGGTTAGTTAAAGGTCTAGCAGTTTTTCAAAAATTCTTAATGAATATTCTATAAAATCCTACATGACCTAAGAAGCTTCTTATACCTTTTATGTCTCAAGGAGGGGGTAACATTTCTATTGCTTCAATCTTTGCTTTATTGACTTATGTGCCCTTACCTAAGACTTTGTGACCAAGCACTATGCCTTCTTGAACCACAAAATGGCATTTATCCCAGTTAAAGACTAAGTTATTTTCTTCACATCTCTGCAAGACTTTATGAAGATTATGGAGACAATGATTAAAGGAAGTTCCATAAACAGAGAAGTCATCCACGAATACCTCCATAATACTTTCAACACAATCAGCAAATATAGCAGTCATACATCTTTGACAAGTGGCAGGAGAATTGGAAAGGCCAAAAGGCATACGGTGATAAGCATAAAGGCCATAAGGACAAATAAAAGTAGTTTTAAGTTGATCATTAGGGTGAACAACAATTTGGGGAAAACTGGAATAGTTGTTTAAGTAACAAAAATGAGAATGCATAGCAAGTCTTTCTAAAGTTTGATCTATAAACGGTAAAGGGTAGTGGTCCTTCCGAGTTTCCCTATTAAGTTTTCTATAGTCAATGCACATCCTGTGACCAACAACAGTTCTAGTAGGTACCATTTTATTATGTTCATTTTTGACAACTGTAAACCCATCTTTCTTAGGAACACAATGAACATGACTTACCCATTCACTCTCTTCTACATGAAATATGATGCCCGCATCCAACAAACGTATTATTTATTTTCTTACCTCCTCTTTCATGTGGGGTTTAAGACGTTGCTAAAAGTCTACGACCGACTGACCTCCTTCTTCCATAAATATTCTATGGGTGTCTATCGAGGGACTAATCCCCTTCAAGTCACTCATCGAATACCCAAGAGCATTTTGATGCATGCGAAGAACCTTCATTAAATTTTCCTCTTCTTTCTCTTCAAGGTTAGTACTTATAATAACAGAAAATTTATTGGTCTCATCAAGAAACCTATATTTTAGTACCTTTGGTAGAGTTTTAAGGATTGGAGTAGGAAGAGCCTTGTCTCCTTTCCTTATGGGTTCTTCATATTTTTGATTAATCTCGGTGTCCACCTCAGGTGTGAAATCAAGATAATCATCCATTTTAGCTTTTCTATGTCTTGAAGGATATTATTATTATTGACTAAACTTTTTGTCAAATCATAAGAGTCTCGATGACTATTGAGGCCGAATTTATGATGTTACCTTCTTCCTCATGTTTGTACTCATCATCATCTAATTCTTCAACAGCCGGCTTATGGTCGAATTTGGAGAAATGAAAATCCATATTCTCTTCACCAAACTTGAGAGACACAGTTTGTCTCTTGCAATCTATGTTTTCTATTGTGGTACTTAGAAAAGTTCTTCCAAAAATGATGGGACAATAAACATCAGTGGATACCTGTAAGGTCCAACACAAATTGGAACATTCCTAATTATTCCCATAGGGACTCTCAGTGTTTTATCTGCAAGCACTATAGTCATATCCGTATCTTCACATTCGGCTGGAGTTAATTCATTTTGAATTTTAAATAAAAATTGAAAGGGATAACATTAACAGTTGTACCGATATCACAAAGTCCATAATAGGAAGTCCCTCCAAAAGTGCAAGGGAGAATAGGCTTACCAACTTCTTTAGCTTTTACTTTTCCTTCTACTAATTGCAAAGCTTCAGTATCTATCTCAATTATGTTGCAGTGCGCAAACATGGTTAGAATATCTTCATTTATTGATTCCTCTGCCTCTTGTACATGTTCCTATTCAGTTTTCCTTCTTTTTGTTTCCTCTTCCAACTCTTTGAGAAATAGTTCTTCTTCTTTGCATTGATCCTCTAGTTGTTGAGCCATCATATGTTTTCTCACCGTCCTTGGGAAAGGAAAGGATTCAACATATGGGGGTAACTCCTTTAATGGCTCAACAGGGGCCGTGATTATTTGATCTTCTTCTACAACTGGCTCGGGTGGTGGAGTATAATGAAGCCAGTCTTCCTTAGGAGCTTCAATATGTTCTGTAAAAGAGTAAAGTATTTGCAAAATAATATCATCATCAAGTTGCAATTTATTAGCAGTTTCTTTTACTTTACCGGAGTCTTTATAAGCATTGAGACAATCATATTCAATTTGTTCCTTCGCCTCCTAAATCAAATCCCCATGTTTCTCTATTATGACAAATCTGTTCTAAAAGTTCCCAAGCTTTAATTATAGTTCACTCCATGAAAGAGCCTCTTGAATTCATGTCAAGCTCATGCTTAATTTCTTGATTAAGTCCTCCATAGAAAATATGCAAAACATACCATTCATGTAGATCATGATGGGGACATTTATTAAGCAGAGACTCGTACCTTTTCTAGGCCCTTACCAAACCTTCACCTGGGTGGTTCTTGAAGTTTGTAATTTCCCTTCTTACATAAGCAGTTTTTACCTTGGGAAAGAATCGAAATAAAAATTCTCCTTTAAGATTTTCCCAAGTATCAATTTTCTCTGCATGGAAAATTCTATACCAAGCCAAACCAGTGTTGGTTAGAGATTGGCTAAGCAGTTTAAGTTTTAATTCATCATCGGAATAGCCTCTCAATTTAAGGGTCCAACATAACTTGGTAAAATGCATTGAATGAGTGTAAGGATCCTCATCTGGATCATCTCCTGCAAAAGTTTTTTCTTTAATAATAGCAATAAAACTAGGGTTGACCTTGTATTATGGTTCGCCCCTACTCAAGAATTCCTTGACAACTCCTCTACTGAACTTACGAGGTATTTACTAGCATCGAGCTGATTAATCAGCCCGAGTGCAGTCATGGTGCTTACCTAAAACTAGTAAACAACTTCAGTAAAACAATGAGTAAAATGAGTAACTAAGAACAAAGACCAAAAGTTCTTAGCTCCTCGGCAATGGATCCAGAAAATAGCTTGATGACTGCAAGTGCATAGATCAATTGTAGCTAGTTTCGAAGTAAAGATATCGAACCCACATAGAGCGATTGGTAAAGGTCTTTATGCCCCTTCCTACTCTCTACCAAAGTATACTTATAAGTTGTCTTTGATCTCAAGTAAAGGGTGTTTGAAAGGTTTATGGTTGTTTGCAGAAAAATAATTAAAACAAGTAAAAGAAACAAGTAGCAAGTTTGTATGAAAGCGTGGTTGAACTCAATAGGGCTAAAACATTCTCGGGGATGTAGGATACACCACTAGCATAGTATTATTGTTATATGTAATCAATATAACATACTCCTTATGTCATGATATGTGTGGAGAGAGCCCCATAATAAGATGTTCACTATAAGGCTCATAGGAAGCCACTTTGTTGATCCAAGAGTGAGGTCACCTCTAAATAACCACTGCAATGTCTGAGAGCAATCACCATACAAACCACCGCAATTAAGGGTTTCCCTATGGATATTGTAATTAGCTTAGGGAGTCCCTCTTTAATCCTCCTTTGACCGTGTAGGTTACGAGTTGGCACCAATCTGTCATGGGGCATTCCGGGTACACTTCCAAGACACGTCCAAAGGATTTCTCCCTCCCTTTAGTCTCGAAGGGAAATGATATGCGGCCGACTACACATACCATCTAAAGAGAGAGATCAAACACAAATCATAATTATATCATACACAAGCAAGTCATATGGACACAAGAATAGATCATCTTTATTACAAGTTCATAATGGTGCTAGGGTTTCTCCATCTCCCCAAGGACAAAGGGAACTACTCACTCATGGAAGCAATCAACAACACCATCATAATCAAATGAATGGATAAAAGTACATAGGTAGATCTAATGCAAACCACAATTGAATCTGGAATTACAACGAGATCTAATAGATGAAAGATGGGAGTAATGGTGGTAATGGAGATGCAGTGGTTGATGATGAAGGGGATGATGCGTTGTCCTCCAATGATTCGTGAAGTAGCTGGAATTTTTCCCAGCCAAGTTCCTCCTTTAGATCCCCTTCGGATGTGGTTTTTCGTGGTTTGTGGTGGCTGTGAATGTCGGATCTCCCCCTCGTCTCCACCAGGAGAAAGTATTTGCGAAGCAGACGATGGCACTTGGTACGAGCGGCACTGATTGCTCCTCCTTGCTTGGTATTCTTCTAGGTGCGAAGGTAAATACATAAAATGACTATTATCACTTAGAAATATCATATAATTACACAATATGACAACTCTAATTGATATGTTCATATATGACTCAATGATTTGGGATCCTATTGAAACAAGAACAAAATAGTGCGTGTAGACGCGGTGAAATACAAAGATCCCTACTCTATTTATGCAAAAACAAAAGGTAAATGTGCTTCAATTTTGGACTCATCACACATCCTAATATATTAGAGCCCTTGAGAGGTAACATACATAGCAATAGTCCCAACCGAGTGAACCAAGAAGCACCAGGCTACAAATGATTATTAAGTGTAAAAAATAGATCAACACATTAAGTAGTGACGTTGCTGTGATCCCGAATGGGTCGCGAAGCGAAGACCGTACAATCCTTTTTGTCACTGGGTTTCCTATGAGATCGCTGCTAGCCAAGTATCCCACCTCAAGCCTTTATCAATATATGAGGTCTTGGGTGCCTACAAATCCAAAGATCAAGACAAGACACAAAGAAACAAAATATACAAATCTCTCTTTCAAACAATACACAATGCTCCCATAGATTAGATGCACATAATTGCTGCAAGGTTTCTCCCCAACCTGTAGTCCGTGAGGACTACTCACTCATCACAATAAGATCAAGGATAGAAAACATTATGCAAAATACTTAGTTTGAAATCAAATATTCTTACAGTGGTTGCCGAATCACAAAGAGATCTCAGATACAAAGTAATGGCTATGGCTAATGGAGGGGATGGAAGATGGAAGGGATGAACTATGGTGTGGATCTCCTTTGGTGGTGTTGTGATGCAATCTGAGAATGGCGGCTGTCTGCGTGGCGGCTGAGGCCTCAAAATATATATGCATCTTCATAGAAGTTGTAGGGTTTGATGAGACGAAGCCGTCACCACATGGTACGGGCGGACGGTATGGGCAGGTCCTGCCCGTACCAGTGGTTGTTACGGCTGCTGACGCCTGGTATTTTCTCCAGAATTACTTGGTCGTGTTGGACTTCCTCGAAACCTTCATTATGACTCTAGATTTCGCATTAAAAAGTGTGATTTCCTGCACAACACAAATCAAATTAATGGTTTGCATATCTTTGCAATTATTAGTCATTAGTGGCAAGGATAGAGAGTTTCTTGTCAATTGCTTGACTAAAAACAATGTTTAAACACGGTGGAAGATGGCTATTTTTGGAGCCATCAATAGCACACTTCCAACACCATACCACTTCTTTTATTTTTCTTGCCAACAACAGGTGCAACAACTACGATATTCGTTTTTTGTGTATTCACCAACTGACCAACATGAGTATTATTACCTGGGTATGCAGCTGCCCCTATGGGATACACTGATACTATGACCCTTGACCTTGAGGCAGGTAAGGTGAGACATATGACTCAGGCGCCCGCAATTGCGGATAAGCATACTGCTGTGATCCTGTCTGTTGAACATGTAAATGCTGATTAGACAGAAGCTGATTCACAAGATGCCCTTGGTTCTATGGTTCGGGCTTCTTCTTCATTTTATTCCTCTTTGGAACAACAACCGCACCCGCTGCAGCCCACGGAGAAAACTGTGGTACAGTAAATGATCCACCCATCGGAGGTTGCGCTGGGGACCCACCAAGTTGCCCATTGATGTAGCTAGGGATCTGTGCCCCAGCGTACACCACCGGATGCTGTCCGCGGTACGGAGGCTATAGCGAGCGAGGTTGACTTGGCATAGCCATGTTGAAGAAGGCAGTAGGTGGAACCAGTGTCTTGGAGACCGCCCTCGGTTACATCCACGGAGTTCCCGAGTATAGAGGAGGACAACAAGCAGGGACAACGGCCGGCAGAAACCTAGGTTTTTGTCCAGCCATTAGCGAAGGTGAAATGACGATCACGGTGAACAACCATCTAGGAACCAAAGGAGACATGGGTGACAGAATGGGTGACGAGGGCAAAGGGGCAAGCGACTAGGGTGATACGGTCGATGTAGTAGGCGACAGAGAGAAAGTGGACGAGGAAGGACACGAAGGACAGAGGTTTGTTGCCGCAACCCTTTGCCAGACGGGTCATTGTCTATGTCCGGTACGAGTCCACGAGAACCCAGTCGCCTCCTTGTCACAGGGCCCACCTACCTGAAAATCAACAACATACCACGTGACATGCGGATCAACAAGCTGGGCCCGATACCGATCCACCACCTCTCTTAGATCTAAACTGGCAATGACAACATTGAATATGAAAGGCCAATGCTCATCGAAACGCCCCTGACTTTTCCCATGGGAAATCTTAGCAAATTGTAATCTCCACTTATAAGTATAGGATACGTGTTACCTTTTACCAAAATAACAGATTCTTGTAAAACATTAGGCTTATAAACATCCTGGGCAGCACTGTAAACATCGACTAGAGACTATGGGAAGTCATCAACCTTGTTGCGGATATAGGGTGTGATATAAAAATCTCCAACCAAACTATCTAAGACATCCATAGTTTCATTCCTAACACCTAATAGGATTCCACCCGATCTACCACGTGGCGGATGTGAAATCCATGTAAATCTACTCCACCATAAATGCGATTGAGTAAAGTTTGTGAGAATTCCCGTCTAACATTTTCAAAGAAACCCAGAAAATCCTACTTATAATCTCTCACGCAATTGGCAGAGTACAAGTGTTTTGCCAAGTCACGAAAACCTCTGCTATTTGAGAACATGTCATTCATTGAGAAACTATAGTAGATTTGGATACACAATTCTCTTACGAGACTTTTGGCACTTCGATTTTTGACCAGAAGCTTTAAGTTCATAAATCAAACTAAGCCTAGCCTCATCAAAGTCCACTTCTGACACTTCGCCAACTAAGTGAGAGAGGAGTTGACCATCTACTATGGCCTGCAACTCCTCCTCCTCTAGAGAGTCGGAAAAAGGCGAGAGCTCAGGAGTAAGCGTTAAACGGTCAAACTCCATATGTCTCAAAACATTAGTAGAAAAATTAACTTCCTTTACAGAACTACCCAACCTAACGCCCACATTGCTAACTTCACATAAATAACTGGGGTAGAAAAAGAATGAAAGGATTTTGAGGATTACTTTATATCAGGCGAGTCAAGATTCTTTTTGGCTTTTTGTCGCATCGCCTTGACCAAAGAGTCCTCATCAGTGGCAGACGCCACAAAGGCATCAATCCTATGAAGGGAGCTCCGCCGTGAAGGAGGACCCTCCCTCGGAAGAGCTCCGAGGAGACCATTAGCCATCACAGCATCCTTCATAGCAAACCAGGGCAGACCTAACCCCTCCTTGATCGGACCACCCCCATTCCCTAGTAGCCCCGCCTAGGCCACCGTGTAGTCCACCTGGGCTCCTGCCGGGGTCACTTGGGCCAGCACGGGCAGTGAGTAGGCCAGGCGTGCCTCGCCTACAGCATGTCACCAAAACCCGTGGTCCAGCCTCGCCTGGAGATCGACCGACCAGGCCTACCCCTCCTGGGCATGCCTCGAATGATCCACGACCTGTCGGGCCAACCCCGACTAGGCTGGCCCTAACTGATCCTGCCCAGCCTAGGCCGGCATCTGTCCATCAGTGTCGCGGACTGCGAGACCTGCCTGGGCCAATGTTCTCTCCCTATCCATAGTAGAAACCTCCATCAACATCGATAATTGATGCTCCAAAGTGCATACCGTGGAAACGAACGACCCAACACGTTTGTCATGGACTATGCTGGTGAGGCCGACCTCCGCATGTCATGAGCCGCAACAGAAATAGCAGAAGCTGGCTGTAGAGCCACCTATAGCTAGGATGACGTGACACGTGGTGAGGACAAAGTCACACCAGATTTTCTCTCCCCCGATGAAGTCTTTCTCCCGCATAAAGGAGAATACACAGGTAGCGCAACCACCAGCTCCACCCCACGAGGTGTGGTTGGATTGGCATTGAATGGTGTTACTACAAACACGGATTGAGCCAACTGCCTGGGTCAAGATGGTGTCAAGTTTCCTTGCCCCTGTGGAGGAGCCATAGTAGATCCAGCCATAGTACTCTAAGAACCATTCGCTAGTTAAGAAGTGTCCATCACATCATCAACAGACTTCCCATTACCATCGTCCTCAGAATCATCATCACCCATCCTCCACAAAAAAGAGTAAACTCTATCTCCGAAATATAACCCTTCAGTTCTCTCGTGAAGCGGAATTCATAGACTTTCAACTTAAGCACATCATCAAAGGAGATATAAAAACCCAACTCATCTTTCTTCTTGAGAAAAACCATAGTATAAAACATGGCAACCAAAATATGAACTACACCACGCCTTTGCAGATTAACAAGATCAATATCCAAAGTAGTTGCTATGAGACCACCAACAACCCACAGACCGCAGAAGGATCACAAAGTCTGTGGAACCCTCTCAACATGTAGCCACACCTGCTATAGCTCACATTTATGAGGAACCTCCTACGTCCTAAATGCATATATAGTGATTTGAGCATTACTGAGTGGAATTGAAACCTGAATCCCATCAACCTTGTCCAGATCCTCAAAGAAGGAAGCTAACCAGTAAGGCATTGACATGGGTATGCCCCACAGGCACCCGGGTTTATCCTATGCCGTGCAGCTTAAGAGAAACCTACAGCAAGGCGCAAGACGATCCAGGTGGCCCAAGTCCTAGAAGATGTGGATCCTTGGGAAGCACGACATGTATAGATAGGAAATTTAAAGGGAAAAACCCTAATCTATAACCGACTCGGTTTGCTATCCTGAGACCTAGCATCCCTATATAAAGGCTAGGATGGAGCGTTGAGAAGGACACCTCGCAACCCTAGTTCACACACCGACAGATTGCATCTACGCACCCCTGTAATCTTCGATTCCTTCATTAACAAAGAACATACAAGAAGGAGTAAGGTCCCTTCTGAGGGCATGAACCTAGGTAAACCGTGTGTACCCGTTGTTCTTATTTGCTAGCCGATCATTGCCTCTAGTGCTCCCCACTTCTTCTAACACAAGTCCATCAATGATGGGCATTGACGAGTTAACCCCTCGTCAATTGGCATCGTCTGTGGGAAACGAGAGTGCTGATGTTGCGGCTTCGTGATGTCTACGCCCTTCTATTCTTGTAGACAGTTGTTGGGCCTCCAAGTGCAGAGGTTTGTAGAACAACAACAAGTTTTCCCTTAAGTGGATCACCCAAGGTTTATTGAACGCAGGGAGGAAGTGGTCAAAGGTATCCCACTCAAGCAACCCTGTAATCAAGATACAAGAAGTCTCTTGTGTCCCCAACACACCCAATACACTTGTCAGGTGTATAGGTGCACTAGTTCGGTGAAGAGATAGTGAAACACAAGTGCTATGGATATAAGACAACGGTGCCAGAAAATAGCTTGATGGCGTGGAAGAGACTAAAGGCAAACTGAAATAAAGATGGCAGCAAGCAAACATGTAACATATCTAGTTGCAAACAACATTTCAATGCTTAGAAACAAGGCCTAGGGATCATACTTTCACGAGTGAACACTCTCGTATAAATATCTTCTCTTTATGATACTACTCCGAACTACTCTCCGGTTGGACACTCTAATCCATGGTAGGGCTATAATAGCACACCTCAAAGTTCGCTTTCCCCATCTAGATAACCCCACACTATCACCTTGAGCTCTAGATGGTTCCAACAAACACCACAATTTCATAGAGACATCCAACTCCAAATATAACTCATAACAAGTATTTGTAATCTCTAGCCTAAATGCCACCATGGTGTGCACGCTGTCACTTTCACACACATGGGAAGAGCAGAGATCTATTAAAGCACTTGAGTAGCAAGGTAGATCTACTTGATTACAAAGCTCATGATCACAATATGATCATACATAGAGAGAGAGAGATGAACACATAGCTACCGGTAGAACCCTTAGCCTCGAGAGAGAACTACTCCCTCCTCATCATGGGAATCAGCAACGGCGATGGAGATGGTGGTGGAGATCGATGGAGATGGCTCCGGGGAAGAGACTTTCTATCCCCCGAATCTCCTCTTCGGTGGCGGCGGCGCTACGGAACATTTCGTGGATTTCTAATTGACAACCTAGGATTTTTGCATTGGGAGGATTTTATAGGCGAAGGGGCAAGGTCGTTGGCCGGCCAGGGGCCCCACACCATGCCCTGGCATGACCAGGGGGACCCGTGCATAGGGGTGGTGTGGCCAGCCTGTGGCCCTGCTTCGTCTTGTAGGGGATCGGTGCAGAAAACAAAAAATTCCTACGATGGAACCCCAAAACTTGCCTAGGATCTATCTATGTAGTAATGCGGTAACAACCAATGCGTATAGAATACATAACCTTGTAGACCATATGCGGTTAACGTTCCGCGGGGAACGTGGTTGAAGTAGTCGTACTCGTAGCCGACCTTAAGGTCGCGAAGCTCCTCGCAGGTCACCCCTTGCTCCTTCGTCATCTTCATCGTGCAACAGCTCCAGCTCACGACATTTAAGCGCCCCAAGTGTTGCGCCTCGTGTCTTCGTACACATCTGGTGCATGATGAGACCTCCATCTCCCCGATCCCGCCAGGAGTGCGGAAGTTGATATCCGGCTAGGAATCCCTGCAGCGCAACGTCATACTGCAGGTGTGCCTCGATCGCACAGCCCAGACTTGGGGCCATGTTCGCGAGGTATAGAGAGAGGGAGGGAGAAAGTCAACCAAAGGACTTCTCTAATTGTGTGTTTTAATCCCACCCATGGGCACCCCTTTATATAGGCGGAGGGGGTGTGCCTTTCTCAAAGGCTAAGCCATGTGGGAGTAATACTAAAAGAAAAAGGCAGCAGATTTTCGTTCAGCCAAATGGGCCAAAAGTACTCGGCCCAAATAGCAAACATAAAAATAGCTAAATAAAAAGAAAAGGGAAAACAGAAGGGGCTAGCCGGGTGGGCCTTGGCGCGGCCCACCCCGCGCCCAGCTCTCCCGCCGCAGTGGCCTGCTGGAGCCAGCAACCCGGGTGGGCTAGCGGCCTCGCGACCCAGCTCGCGCCACACCGCCCGGCGGCGCCCACGCCCTGTCTCGCCCGAGTGGGCCGGCTCGCCTCGGTGGCCCGCGGTGGCCTGGCCTGCCTGCTTTTGGCGTCGCCCAGTTACCTGCCGCCCTATGCGGTGGCGATTATCCGCCGCCCACAGGGATGGCTGTTTTTGCCTTTTTCCATTTATTTTTCTGCAGCTTTTATTCTAGGCCTTTTCCCTCCGGGATTTGGCCTAATATAAAAGTTGCATTTATAAATCTAAACTTAAATATTATTTAGAATATATTAATTCACAATTAACATATAATAATTATATATTTGAATTCCCATTTATCCGGAAACACTTTTTGGGGCTTTTCCTTTATTATTTCTCCGAACAACTTCGGATCTCTCCGCGGAACGATTCCGGCTTTCTCTCTTTCTCTACTGTGATTCCATCTTACGAATGATCGCTCTCATCGTACCTTAAGTGTATCCTCTCACAGCTCGGGAATGCTCTAGACATGATCTGTATCAATGATCAAAAGAGGGACCAGGGATATCCATGTGACCCCTATGCATTCCTGATGACAATGTCGTTTGAACCATATAAATGTAGCATCCTCTTCCTTTTGTTTCTCGATACAACTTGTCCGAGATCCGATCATTGGTATCCCATACCTTTGTTCAATCTCGTTCACAACAAGTTATGTTTTCTTGTTACCGTGATATTACATCCCCGTGACCTAGTCACATGTTGCAACATTTATAGGTGTAATCTCACCAAGTTAGCCGTATGTATCTTTACCCGTCATATGGGTGAACAAATCCCGGTCTTGCAGTCACATGTCATCTACTATTCCTTTGGAATACCAAACATACACCTTTATAGCCACCGTATTACCAGATGACGGTTGATGTAGTCAAAGCAACCTAGGGAAATAGTGAGTAATATGAGCTCATGGTCTAAGGAGGAGTCTAGGTATAGCTGTTGCAAGAATGAACTATATGACTTGATCGTGTTGCAATCCTTCGAGGAATGTCCAATCACATCATTCTCCAATGATATGATCTCGTTGACAGTCGGCATAAATTCCCATGATCTTGAAACCTAGATCATCTCCGTGACCAATGAACTAGTATGAATAGAGGCTAGTAGGGACTTGGTTGTTTCATACCACACCTGTACCAATGTTTCTACTTGGCACAGTTATAGCACAATATGAAACTATTATAAACTAATTGAGATATGACAATAAAAACCTATTTATTATTTGCCTCTAGGGCATATCTCCTTCAGTATCCCACTCGCACTAGAGTACAAATAATCCAGCTCGCATTTTACTCATATAAACCATATACCATATGCGTTTACAGATCATGCATGCTCATGGGAAACGTCATGTCCATGTTCTGTTTTACCAGATCATTATGTCTTTTGCAAATCGTTAATGTCTTCCTAATTTTGACATTCACTCCATTATCTTATAATGGGTCGAAGTATTTGTTTGGAAACTAAGTGAGACTTTTGTTTCTAGTGTTTATGATGACAGTCGTTTTCACCGTTGTCATCTAAACTTTGAAACACACTTTGCTATCCTTTGTGTATATACTATAGTCATGGCAGCAGAACGAGGCCAGATTCCAGGAGCTTACAGTGACGTTAGATCAACCTCGAGGGCTTTCTTATGGGCACTTGGCCCTGGGACACATCATTCTACGTTAAAAGCGAACTAGCCCCGCCATAACATTATACATCACATCATATGGAGCTTTTATACTTCTCTATCTATGTAGATCCTAGTGCATGAAATGCATCTATGCCACTTACATTGCTTCTTGCTATTTATGTACAAACTTAATTCTGGTTCAGTGATCAACTCAGGAATCACTTAAAGACATGTTCTTATAGTTAAGAGCTAGTCCTTTCAACCAGAAACTTGGGTCACATTATGTCGAGTATACAACATGGTTATATGGAAGAACCTATGACTGAGGCATAGGAGATGCAACGCATCTCTTTCTTTCAACCATAGTTGCAATACTAACTCAATGCTTCATATAGTAAGAACTCCTTTCTCACATGTTCCACTCTGAGCTTCTTCAGAATCTTGCTTAGGACATTCTGAACATCTTTTATAATCAAGTCCAGGAAGCATTCTACATTCAGTGTTTATTAAACTCACCAATCTATCTCGATAGATCTTATTGTTTAATAACTTCAACTTCATCTTTATTTATCTAACTTAAATATTATTAACACTAATCACATCATTCACATATGTTGTCCACATATCACAGAATGATTTCATGCTCCCACTCAAATATGACATTCATGTTTGAGATCCAGGGATTTCATTTAGCTCCCACTCAAATATGACATTCATGTTTGAGATCCAGGGATTTCACTTACCTCCCACTCAAAACTAGGTCCTCTCGATAATCTTGGACATTCCAAAATTCTTTGATCACTATCAAATCGAGAAATCCACTAACGAGATTTCAATGACCATTGATTTTTCGTACTTAGGTCCATCACGCTTTGTTGTAATTCGTAGGTATGTCTTGTTCAAAACATGACAAGTGGATCAACAATATTATTCTACAAACTTGTAGAATATATAGTTGAATCCTACTTTCTTTAGTATAAGTATTCCTCGAAACTTTATGATCATTATCATTGGTTTCTCCTCTATTTGTAGAGTTCGGATACACGAAACAAATTCCGCTACGCCTCTCAACAATTCGGAGGTAAGGTCAGATACCTTGTTTTGATCTTTTACTTTCTTCCACCTATATCTTCATCAAGACACATCAGCTTTGGAGAACAACAGGTTTTCCCCTTGTGGATGATGCATTCATATCTTCCTAAGAATGCTCTACAAAGACATGTTTATTTGCCACGATTTCGACTTATCGAAATCTCCAGAAACTCGAACGTACCACAACACTTACGGTGTTGTTTCCACGAATCTTTAGATGTTCCTTTGTATTTCCAATGAGTGTTTAATTATTTTGATCTCTAACTCTAAACGACAACTATAACCCTGATAAGAGATAATATTATACCATATGTATCCAATACATAATGATTATGATGTTTAGATGTTTCAACATAGTTTGAATTCATCCAGTTATCATAATTTGTGAAACATCTTTCACAAGTTCCTTTTATGCTAAACTTAACTTGAATACTTTAGTCGTGTCGATCAAATCGAAGAGACTTGTTAATTCAGTTAATTCAATATCCCATTTAGTTATGAAGTCATTTGAACAATTCAAATCATTTCAAACTTCATGTTTCATTAAGTAAATACACTTATTCACTTAAGTCCACAATAAATGATTTCCATTACTTGTTGAAAATGTGATACATCATTATGTATAAGTTTCAACATTTCTTCGCATATCACTGTTTTACCAGAATTCGGAGTTTTTGTCATTCTGCCCAAGAGGCATGGTTTTGAAAAGTCTCTAGATTAAGCATCTAGGACCCCGATCTTTCATAAAGAACATGCAAGGACCAAAATGACTTAAACTGTAGTGTCATTTCATTATTAAGCTTTGGATATCTTTTAGCATTCTAATCCTTTATAAATGTTTGAACTATTATCATTAACATAGTGATGAGAATAACTTATTTGTAATCATAATGTGACCATAATGGTATTGTTCATAAGAATAGTACAAACTGGTTTGTAACTTGTTCATATGAATAACCGTCTCGCGAAAAGCAAGACACACGAACAAGGATCACAAATCTATATTCAAGTCTACTAATCCAAATGACAAACTTTGAGGGAAGAGGTGATGTCGTCCATCAACTGTTTTGCTTGCCGTCATCAAGTCACGTTGCCTCAAAACCAGCAATTCTCAAGCAGATCCTCCTGTTTTCATAAAACGGGACAAGTATCAAATACTTTGCAAACTGCAACGAGTTTTGCAAGAACCACACTTATAATTTTGTATATCTAACATATACCTTTTCATCCATGACCTCCATTTGCAATCAAGCCTTTCTAAGAGTTCCCAACTCTAATGCAAGATCACTAGGTGTTTTCCAAACATTCTCTTTTCATCCACGATGGAGGAAAACCCATCCAACGGCTCATACCCTATGTGCTTTATTCTGCAGAATACAAAATGTAGCCCAACTCTCCATTGAATAGATAATGGCTTATTGGATGATTATGGAGAAAACACAAACATTTCGGAGTCATCGACTTATCTCCTAATGGTTATTTTATCAAGAAGAGGAGATCACCTTTTACGAGGATATCCCTCATCCGTGGGTATTAATCTATGAAGTTGGACCCTTTTGCCAAGTTCCAAATTAAGCAATATATTCCCATGGTCGCAAAGGACCTCAATGGGATAGGCTAAGATCTACTAAGATATTTGCAAACAGACATCTAGACCGAGTTTATAATAAGAGATCAATTTATAATTGGTCTCCACTAAAATTGTCATCCCCTAGACGATCTTAGTGATCACATGATCCCTATCCTCTGCATCTCCCCTGATCATCACGGCCATCAGTGCATCATCAAAGGTAGGCATTCAACAATGCCAATCACATCATCCATGTGACTCATGCTCGATCTTTCGATCTCTTGTGTTCCGAGGCCACGATTCTCTAGCGTGCTAGGCTCGCTAAATCTAACTTGTGTGTATTTGTTGTGCAACATGGCTTCTACCCACTGTATGTGAACGTAGATATGTTTGACACCCAGGCATGTAACCCTGTATCGCCTCATACCGAAGAACTTTCTTGGTGGTGCACACACAAGGGGAACACGTAACATTGGAATTCAATAGGGATTATCTTATTTGCTACCGTTGAGTATCTAAATACTAGCGCACAATAAGATGTAAAAACTGGTATCAACATCATATGTATAATGTGATATGATATGGTCTTTCTTGCGCCTTGATCTCCATCGAGTGCTCCGGCATGATCTCCATCTTGCCCTTGGTTTGACGCCAAGTCCACGACGCCTCCACCAGATCGTCCATCGGAACGACGACTATTACTATACTACTTAGTAACAGAAAGGTAAACTACTTTACCTTCGTAACGACCATTGCCATATCATAATCACATGCCCCCCTGCAAAATAAAGTTAGACGCCTCTACTTTATCTATTGCAAGTTTTACGTGGTTGTTAGGGCTTTCGCACTAGAACCGTTTCTAAACTACAAACTTTCCAACCACAACATGGATCCAACAGTTGTCTCTACTACACCCCTTTCGGGGCCCTCCATTGTAAATGCTATATCAACTATCGAATGAGAGATAGACAACCACTAGGCACTTATACGGTACAAGCCGTATATTGAGCGTGGAACCAGTCTCGCGTATGAATACGCGTAAGGTCAGTCTGGGCCGCTTCATCAAACAATACCGTGATATAAACAAGTACACGTTAGAGGGTAACAACTAAGGGATCAATGCCCGCACAAAACTTGTGCATACTGGCCGTATAGCACTCCTACGCATAGATCGGCTCTGATACCACTGTAGGGGATCGCTGCAGAAAACAAAAAAATTCCTACGATGGAACCCCCAAACTTGCCTAGGATCTATCTATGTAGTAATGCGGTAATGACCAATGCGTATATAATACATACCCTTGTATACAATACGCGGTTAACGTTCCGCGGGGAACGTGGTTGAAGTAGTCGTACTCGTAGCCGACCTCAAGGTTGTGAAGCTCCTCGCAGGTCACCCCTTGCTCCTTCGTCATCTTCATCGTGCAACAGCTCCGGCTCACGACATTTAAGCGCCCCAAGTGTTGCGCCTCGTGTCTTCGTACACATCCGGTGCACGATGAGACCTCTGGCTCCCCGATCCTGACGGGAGTGCGGGAGTTGGTATCCGGCTAGGAATCCCTGCAGCGCAACGGCATACTGCAGGTGTGCCTCGATCGCACAACCCAGACTTGGGGCCATGTTCGCGAGGTAAAGAGAGAGGGAGGGAGAATGTCAACCAAAGGACTTCTCTAATTGTGTGTTTTAATCCCACCCATGGGCACCCCTTTATATAGGCGGAGGGGGTGTGCCTTTCTCAAAGGCTAAGCCATGTGGGACTAATACTAAAAGAAAAAGGCAACAGATTTTCGTTCAGCCAAATGGGCCAAAAGTACTCAGCCCGAATAGCAAACAGAAAAATAGCTAAATAAAAAGAAAAGGGAAAACAACAGGGGCTAGCCGGGTGGGCCTTGGAGCGGCCCACCCCGCGCCCAGCTCTCTCACCGCGGCGGCCTGCTGGAGCCAGCAACCCGGGTGGGCTGGCAGCCTCGCGGCCCAGCTTGCGCCACACCGCCTGGCGGTGCCCGTGCCCTGCCCCGCCCGAGTGGGCTGGCTCGCCTCGGCGGCCCGCGGCGGCCTGGCCTGCCTGCTTGTTGCGTCGACCATTTACTTGCCACCCTATGCGGTGGCGGTTATGCGCCGCCCACAGGGCTGGCTGTTTTTGCCTTTTTCCATTTATTTTTCCGCAGCTTTTATTCTAGGCCTTTTCCCTCCGGGATTTGGCCTAATATAAAAGTTGCCTTTATAAATCTTAACTTAAATATTATTTAGAATATATTAATTCACAATTAACATATAATAAATATATATTTAAATTCCCATTTACCCGAAAACACTTTTCGGGGCTTTTCCTTTATTCTTTTTCCGAACAACTTCGGATCTCTCCACGGAATGATTCTGGCTTTCTCTCTTTCTCTATTGTGATTCCATCTGACAAATGATCGCTCTCATCGTACCCTTAAGTGTATCCTCTCACGTCTCGGGAACGCTCTAGACATGATCTGTATCAATGATCAAAAGAGGGACCAGGGATATCCATGTGACCCCTATGCATTCCTGATGACAATGTCGTTTGAACCGTCTAAATGTAGCATCCTCTTCCTTTTGTTTCTCGATACAACTTGTCTGAGATCCGATCATTGGTATCCCATACCTTTGTTCAATCTCGTTAACAACAAGTTATGTTTTCTTGTTACCGTGATATTACATCCCCGTGACCTAGTCACATGTTGCAACATTTATAGATGTAATCTCACCAAGTTGGCCGTATGTATCTTTACTCGTCATGTGGGTGAACAAATCCCGGTCTTGCAGTCACATGTCATCTACTATTCCTTTGGAATACCCAACGTACACCTTTATAGCCACCGTATTACCAGATGACGGTTGATGCAGTCTAAGCAGCCTAGGGAAACAGTGAGTAGTATGAGCTCACTGTCTAAGGAGAAGGAGTCTAGCTATAGTTGTTGCAACAATGAACTATATGACTTGATCATGTTGTAATCCTTCAAGGAATGTCCAATCACATCATTCTCCAATGATATGATCTCGTTGTCAGTCGGCATAAATGCCCATGATTTTGAAAGCCAGATCATCTTCGTGACCAACGAACTAGTATGAATAGAGGCTACTTGGGTTGTTTCATACCACACCTGTACCAATGTTTCTACTTGGCACAGTTATAGCACAATATGAAACTATTATAAACTAATTGAGATATGACAATAAAAACATATTCATTATTTGCCTCTAAGGCATATCTCCTTCACGTCTCTCCTTCTGGCTCCGTGAGTCTTTCGATAAAATAACGACTTCGGCTTTTGTCTGGTCCAATTCCGAGAATATTCATTTCCTGACTTTCCTAGAACCAAAAAAAGTAGAAAACAGGCAACTGGCACTTTGGCATCTTGTTAATAGGTTAGTCCATGAAAATGTATAAAAATTACTCCAAAGTGTGGACAAAACATAACAAAGTAGATATAAACCAAGCATGGAACCTCAAAAATTATAGATACGTTAGCAAAAAAAAGTACATATGTATTATAGATAACCGCCAATGGGGTACCCCTTGCACATGATACATGAGCTATCCCATAATCAAAATGACAAGGCAAGAAGACAATGAGCATCTCAGCGATCTTTTTATTTGCTATTTCCATAGGTTTTTATTAAGGATGCTTCATAGAGTGCTCATTATGGTTATTCTGCAAGTTTCCACCATGATTAGGCATGTCTTAGGCTAGCGGCCCAGGCGTTTCTCTAACACAAATACAAACTCCATGATCTTACAAGTTCCCCTTTTATTTCACACCGCCGAGATCCATAAGCAAAAGAACATGATATCAACTAGGTACAATGTACAAGTGCAATGTTGAAAGCGTTCCCCATGATACATGGTTCTGCTAACTTCAACTTATAAAGTGCAAGCATATACGCAACAAAGATGGATGCAATGGTTCAAGTTTATTAAGTGCAAGAAAGTAAAGTGTGCCATCAAGTTCGTGAGAGCTTTAATCACTAGTTTTCTCATAACAAGTTTAATTCGGAAGGTAGATAAAAACATGAATATACTTGGAATAGCAAATGCTAATAGGTAGGTATGGTGGGCTCGTTGGAATAACTTGGTTTTAGGAGTTGGATGCATGAGTGGAACTCATACTTGGTTATGGAGGCTAGCAAAAGACTGGGAGCGACCAACTAAAAGAGCAATAATGGCCATAATCATGCAGAGCAACAAAACATCATTAATCAGAGCATAAAGTGATACTACAAGTCGAAAACTAAAGGATCATAAAAGCTATGGTGACTTGGGATAGTCATAACATGGTGTGAACATGCGCCAAATCAACCCAAATAAAGCATCAAAGGAGAATACCACAATACTGTGCTTTAATATGCTAAAACAACGGATGATTCTTCTAAGGAACATTAAGAAATCTCAATTGTTTATAACATGTCATGCTACAGGAAAGATCACTAAGAATAAATCCAAAAGAATATCAAGCATGGCATGACAAAGCATAGGCCACAGTCAAAAACAATCTCCTTTTACCACTTAAGCATGAACTTTCCTACTCTTTTTCCAATCCAACCAAACTATTTGAAAACCAATGCATGAAAAAGGGGGTCCAACCAATTTATTCAGCAAACCAAGAAAACGAAGCAAAAAAAACAAAAAACAAAAACGAAGACGCTCTAAGAACAACACAACTGTGCATGAAACAATAAAAATGAAGTGTTTGGGAGAAACCTGGGATTTTTATTGATGAAGAAGGGGATGCCTTGGGCATCCCCAAGCTTTGAAGCTTGTACTTCTTGGATATTCCTTAGGGTGAAACGGGTGGCATCCCCAAGCTTGAGCTTTAGTCCATTCTTCATCTCATTACATCATTCTCTCCATACACCTGAAATGTTTCCTTCATACAAAACTTCACACAATCTTTATTAGCAACATTAGTGCACTAAAGATAATAAGTCATTGGGTTCAGTTTCAACACCAATAAAACTTCCATTAAAACACAAGCTACTATAGCACTTCCATCAAAAAGCTCAATTCCCCAAAAAGAACCCAAAAAGGAATCAACAAGAAGCAAATGCAAATAATGGCAGAAATCTGTCAAAACAGACCAACAGGTAAAAACTAAAATTTTCGGAGACCTTCTGTTCTTCAAATAGAAAAGCGTTGAACTAACAAAAGTTGTATAACAACCTGGGGCAGAAGCACAAACAATTATAGCTCAAACCGACATACAGATATTTTTCACGAATGTTTACAGCGAAACACAAAAATCTGTTTCGGGACAGCAACTTTTCCAAGCATTACTTCTCTCTCATTAGAGGTTACTCTTGGCACAAAAACCACACAAAAATGATAAGGAGAGGTTATTACAGAGGTAATAACTTCCAAGACTCAACTAAAACTTTTAGGTTATCTCCCAATAAGTACTTTTCTTTAACGCCTTTAAGTTAGGCATGATAGTTTGAGAAGATGCTCACATAAGAAATATGAATTGAAGTAAAAGAGAGAATCAAGAAGAAAATTCCAACACATTTAAGTCTAACCCAGTTCCTATGCATAGGAATCTTGTAAATAAACAAGTCATGAAAGCACAAAGAAACAAGCACAGGAAAGCAAAACAAGTGCAACTTCCAGACTTTCAACATAAAGAGGGGAAACCTAATAATGTTGAGATACATAAGACCATGTTTCCCTCTCTCATAATAAATTTCAGTAGCAACATGAATAAAATTAACAATATAACTATCACATAAAACATTCTTATCATGAGCCACATATATAAAATGATTATTACTCTCCACATAAGCCTAGTCATTCTTATTAATTATGGGGGGAGAAAATTCAACAAAATAGATATCATTATTATTCTCATCAACATAATCATCAAATATAGGAGGCATATTGTAATCAGAATTAATTTTCTCCTCAATTGTATGTGGACTGAAAATATCATATTGATCATTGTAATCATCATATATTGGAGGCATAGTATCATCAAAGTAAATTTTCTCCTCCGTATTTGGGGGACTAAAAATATCATGCTCATTAAAACCAGCTTCCCCAAGATTAGAATTTTCCATAGCATTAGCAATAATGGTGTCCAAAGAATTCATACTAACAACATTTTTATTAGCATGCAAATAAATTTCCATAGGTTTTTTAATTTTCTCTTCGAACACTTCATGTCCTAACTAAAGATAAATACTATAAAGCTCTTTAATTTTCTTGTTGTTTTCCATTAAGCCTAACTAGTGAAAACAAGAAACAAAAACACAAAATTGCAGAATCTAAAGGAAATAACTTCAAGCACTCACACCGGAGGATGTGAGTACCTTTTACCTTACCTCCTCGGCAACGGCGCCAGAAAATAGCTTGATGTCTACGCACTTCTATTCTTATAGACAGTTGTTGGGCCTCCAAGTGTAGAGGTTTGTAGAACAGCAGCAAGTTTTCCCTTAAGTGGATCACCCAAGGTTTATTGAACTCAGGGAGGAAGTGGTCAAAGGTATCCCTCTCAAGCAACCCTGCAATCAAGATACAAGAAGTCTCTTGTGTCCCCAACACACCCAATACACTTGTCAGGTGTATAGGTGCACTAGTTCGGCGAAGAGATAGTGAAATACAAGTGGTATGGATATAAGACAACGGTGCCAGAAAATAGCTTGATGGCGTGGAAGAGACTAAAGGCAAACTGAAATAAAGATGGTAGTAAGCAAACATGTAACAAATCTAGTTGCAAATGGCGTTTCAATGCCTAGAAACAAGGCCTAGGGATCATACTTTCACTTTTGAACACTCTCATATAAATATCTTCTCTTTATGATACTACTCTGAACTACTCTCCGGTTGGACACTCTAATCCATGGTAGGGCTATAACAGCACACCTCAAAGTTCGCTTTCCCCATCTAGATAACCCCACACTGTCATCTTGAGGTTTAGATGGTTCCAACAAACACCATAATTTCATAGAGACATCCAACTCCAAATATAACTCATAAAAAGTATTTGTAATCTCTAGCCTAAGTGCCACCATGGTGTGCACGCTATCACTTTCGCACACATGGGGAGAGCAGAGATCTATTAAAGCACTTGAGTAGCAAGGTAGATCTACTTGATTACAAAGCTCATGATCACAATATGATCATGCATAGAGAGAGAGAGATGAACACATAGCTACCGGTAGAACCCTTAGCCTCGAGAGAGAACTACTCCCTTCTCATCATGAGAATCAACAACGACGATGGAGATGGTGGTGGAGATCGATGGAGATGGCTCCGGGGGCATTTCCCCGTCCTAGAAGGGTGCCGGAATAGAGACTTTTCGTCCCCCGAATCTCCCCTTCGGTGGCGGCGTCGCTGTGGAACTTTTCGTGGATTTCTGATTAACGACCTAGGGTTTTTGCATCGGGAGGATTTTATAGGCGAAGGGGCAAGGTCGGTGGCCGGCCAGGGGGCCCACACCATGCCCTGGCGCAGCCAGGAGGGACCCGGGCCTAGGGGTGGTGTGGCCACCCTGTGGCCCCGCTTCGTCTCTCCTTATGGCTCTGTGAGTCTTCTGGGAAAATAACAACTTCGGCTTTTGTCCGGTCCAATTCCGAGAATATTCATTTTCTGACTTTCCTAGAACCAAAAACAGTAGAAAACAGGCAACTGGCACTGTGGCATCTTGTTAATAGGTTAGTCCAAGAAATTGTATAAAAAGTACTCCAAAGTGTGGCAAAACATCAAAAATTATAGATACGTTAGCAACGTATCACTTCCTCGACCCCATCAACTGCGATCTAAAACTCCGCTGCAGCAGAGAATCGCCTCCTCTTTGGAACCTTCGAGTTCACTGTCCACTCGCCGGTGACTCGCTCAGACTTCAAGTCCGTGGGCGATGGAATCGGCATGACGATCGGGAGCCTACACTTCTAGGTCTGCTAGATCAGCACGCTCAGATTTACCGACCATTCGCCGGCACCTTCAATTGCACTTTCCTCGTGGTTCCCACCACCAATCAGTACCTTGAGCGAGCTCAATGCGTCGTCTTCGGTCTACGACACGGACATCAACAATAGTTGCGACTCTGATCTATGCGACCCATCATTGGAGGATGGAGCCTATGGCTCTGGATCGTAAAGTTATGGGAGCAGCAACCTCCCCAACCACTACATGTATGCCATCGTCACCTGCGGTGACGGAGGAAATCAAGGAAACACCAGCAATGGAGGGCCAACAAACGGAGCTCCTACCAATGGCACCGCCAACGGTGAACAACCCAATCCTCCCAACCCTGACACTCGGGGCGTCAAGACCAACCATGAGATAGAGCGCCAACAGATCCGCCTCAACGAGGCTGGGTGGGCATGAGTCAGGGAAGCCCTGCAGGGAAACCCCCTCCCACCAGACATATCACGTGACTTACTGATGGGATACCATTGGATGCTCGTCAAGGAGTTCAATCGCCAGCAGGCGGTGAACGCACAACTTGAGGCCCGCAAGAAGGCCATAGATGAGTCAAGTTCCCGACGGGCAACACTCTCCTCCATCGGTGGATCCTCCTCGAAGGCAATGGTCCCGGAGCCTCCAAAAGACACTCTCGACTGGACCACCTCAATGACAAAGATCGAGAAGAAGCCACCAAGGCCCTCGACTTCTCGTTCATGTCGTTGGATTCTCGGGGTAACATGATCCCCAAGACACCACAAGCCATGGTGATAGTAGCTACCACATACCTACTAACGAACCAGTCGCCTGACGGTGATCCACGATCTGTCGTGCACCGATCCGCCATCATCGGGCTTGGACTGGTTGAAGCTATGCTTGCTAAGGAGACAACGCCGGATCCAAAGAAATCCAAGGCTCCACCCATGAGAGATCCCTCGTCATGTTCTAGCGAGGGGGAACACGACCTATCACGATGACATCGCAGCCTGCGATGACATAGCCGCAAATATGGCACACATGATGAAATCACACAGCATAAGGTCGACAAGATGCGCACCAAGCACGCCTACTCAACAAAGTCGGAGGACAAAGGAACAGAGCTTTGTGGTGCCCGCTCCTTCAGCAGAGCCATACGGCATACTCGAGTGTCGAAAGGCTTCAAGCTTCCTTCGAAGAACCCAAAGTTTGATGGCCTCCAGGATCCAAAAATCTAGCTGGAAGACCATATATCCTCCATCAATTTGCATGGTGGGAACAAGAACATAGCCATGCAGTGCCTCCAACTGCAGCTGCAGGGCGCTGCTCGAGCATGGCTTAACAATCTGCCTCATGGATCGATCCACAGTTGGGAGGAACTGGTGTACAGCTTCGTCCACAACTTCAAGGGCACCTACAAATGGCCCACGTCAATCAAAGTGCTCATGGCCTACTGCCAAAAGCCAAGTGAATCCCTTAGCTCCTATATTCAAAGGTGGTCCATTATCAAGAACTCTATGGAGGATATCTCCGAAGATCGCGCAATCGACACATTCAACGACGGCGTACGCTGCAGAGAGCTCAGCGAAGAACTTGGTCGCACAAAGCCCAAATCCATCGACCACTTGGTGGGCATTGCGAACCGGTGGGTGGACGGAGAAGATTCTCTCAACCGCGTTCGCTCAAATGACGAGGACAACCTCGCACGCAGACGCGACCGCTAAGGGAAGCGTTGGATGCGCGGTTACAAAGACGCGAGGAGGTCGACATGGTAGCATTCGGCTATGCCAAAAACACGACGAGGATAACCGCAACAGCAGATACCGTAACATCAGCTACCATGACAGCGAAAAAACCGTGCAAGTGTGGCAACGTCACACCCGCGACAACGCACCAGGCGCACCTAGTGTCTTAGAGAAGCAATCTGGACCCTGCAACATCCACTTCTACATCGAAAAACACGATGGAAAGAAGAAGTCTAGTCATCTCCTCAAAGACTGCCGCGAGTTCTGTAAGCTCCACGAGGGATACACCCAACTGCATCCCGATGCGATGCATTAGGGATATGGCGTTGCGCCAGGCACCATAGCTCATGGGGAGCCACCACCACCACCTGGAGGACCCATGCAGCCTGTGGCTGTGCTAGTACAAAACAATGGAGGAGAACAATACCCATGCCCACACAGGAATATGGGTATGATCTAGAAGGGCTGTCCCTCCAACAGGACATAGAAAACAATCACTTGCCAAGTCAATTTGGCAGTCAACGCTCCACCCTCCACCCCTGAGTACCTCAACATGTCAGAGTGCTCCATTACCTTCGACATGAGTGACCACCGGCACCAGGTCCCTCGCCTAGGCCATTCTTCCCTGGTGCTCGAGGCACAGATCGGTGGATTCGATATGAGCAGAGTTTTCATGGACGAGGGCAGCGGCATCAACCTCATGTTCGCAAGTACCCTACGTTCCATGCGGATCCCACTCTCCATCCTAGAAGCATCCGAAAAAACCTTCCACGATATCGTACCAAGGAAAGGAGTATATCCCCTGGGCAAAATCTGGTTGGTAGTCATCTTCGGCACGCCTGCGAACTTCTGACATGAGCGCCTCGAATTCGAGGTGGTCGACTGGCCATCCCAATACCACACTATCCTCGAGCGTGTAGCATTTGAAAGGTTCATGGAGGTCCCGCACTATGCGTACCTCCAGATGAAGATGCCGGGACCTAACGGCATTATCACCATCAACGGAAGCTTCACCAAGTCCGACAACTGTGACAGGGAATTCAACAGAATCTCCCAATCCTTCGGCATGCAAGAGGAGCTGGCAAGGCTCAAGGAGTCGACAGACAACAGTCTTCCTCCTGTGAGCAAGCAGAATGCACCGGACCAGACCTTTGACTCCATGGTGAACACCAAGGCGATCCAGGTCCACCCGATGGACCCGACCAAGACGACCCTCATCACCAACAACCTGAGTTCTGCATAGGAACTCGCGCTTGTCGAATTCCTTTGTGAGCGCTGGGAGATATTCGCCTGGTGTCCTGCGGACATGCCAGGGGTTCCCAGGGAATTCGCCGAGCATGCACTCAATGTGTTTCCAGATGCAAGACAAGTCAAGCAGTCGATGTGTTGACTGTTAGAGCCAAGGAAAAAAGAAGTTGGCATGGAAGTCAATAGGCTCCTCGATGCCAACTTCATACGCAGAATCTAGGAAAGCACCTAGGTGGCTAACCCCGTGCTCATTCCTACAAAGGACACTAACATCCTGTGGATGTGTGTGGACTTCACCTGCCTCACAAACACTGCCCGAAGTACCACTTCCCATTACAGCGGATCAACCAGATAATCGACTCCACCGTGAGATGTGAACACCTATGTTTCCTCGATGCCTAGTCAGGCTACCATCAGAATCAAATGAAGGAGGATGATCAAGAGAAGACGACCTTCATCACACCTTTCGGTGTATACTGCTACACAACGATGCCCTTCAGGCCGAAGAACGCAGGAGCCACCTACCAACTGTGCATGCAGGCTTGACTCAAGAACCAGCTTGGCCGCAACGTTCTGGTCTACGTCGACGACATAGTGGTCAAAACCAAAGAGGAAACTACGCTCATCGACGATCTCTACGAGACCTTCGACAACCTTGACTGCTACAGAATCAAGCTGAATCTGGAGAATTGCGCCTTCGACGTCCCATCCAGGCAATTACTCGGGTACCTTATCTCCGCCAGGGGAATAGAGGCTAACCCGAAGAAGATAAGGGCCATACTGGCCATGGAAATCCAAAGAACGTCAAAGGGTCCATTAGCTAGATGGGCAAATTGCAACGCTAAGCCGATTTGTCAGTCGCATGGGCGAGAAGGCACTACTGTTCTACCAGCTCCTCCGCAAGACCGACAAGTTTGAGTGGAAGGACGAGGCGCAAGAAGCATTCAAAGATCTCAAGTGCCTGCTCTCCACCTCACCTATTCTGGTGACTCCCCAGGAAAAAGGTGCCAATGTTGCTATACATATCCACCACTAACCAGGTGGTCAGTATCGTGTTGTGGTCGAACGAGCCGAAGAGAACAAGATCCATGCGGTGCAACACCTAGTATACTACCTTAGCGAGGTACTGACACCCACCAAGCAGCGATACCCGCACTACCAGAAGCTGGCATATGGTGTCTTCATGATGGCGAGATGACTATGCCACTACTTCCAAGAGCACCTGATAGTTGTGGTGAACGACACCCTGCTAAATCACATCCTCAACAACCCCGACGCGATGGGGCGGGTCACCCTCTGGGGCATTGAACTGTCCCCACAGGACATCACCTACGAGTGATGGACATCGATCATGTCGCAAGTACTGCCAGACTTCCTCGTCCACTGGATAGAGAATTAGCACCTAGACATACCAGACATGTACAACCTATGGACCATGAGCTTCGACGGATCCAAGCGTAAAGAAGGAGCTGGCGCGGGCATCATCCTGACATCTCCCCAGGGCGACAAGATGTGATACATCCTGCGGATGAAGTTTCTCGCATCCAACAACGAGGCAGAGTACGAAGCACTGGTCCACGGGATGCGGATGGCCAAGGCTTGTGGTGCAACAAGGCTCGTCATCTATGGCGACTCCAACCTCATGGTTCAACAAACCATGAACAAGGTGCGATACCCTGTGCAACAACATGGTCGTGTACCGTGACCTCTACAACTCACTCGAAGGCAACTTTGATGGCTGCAAATTGCAGCATGTCGGCCGTGAAAGTAACAAGGAGGCTGACATGCTTGCCAACATAGACTCCACCTGCGCCCTGGTGCCACCGGGCGTATTCTTGGAGCAAATATGCGAGTGATCCATCAAGCTGAAGGCTACTGCAGGACCATCAGACGCAGCAGCGTACTTGGGGGATACGCCACCCGAAGAAGCCAAAGAGTCTAGCGAGCCCGAACAAGGTTCTGCGCCTGACGGTCCCATGGAAGTCATGCTCATCGAGCCATTGGACTCAGCCGTACATCATGTACATGCTCACCAAAAAGCTGCCAGATCACCCGACGGACGCGCGACACATAGCTCGACGCTCCAAGGCCTTCACCATCATCAATGGTGAGCTGTAAAAACGCAGCATCACGGGTGTCCTCCAACGATGCGTCACCAACGATGACAGTAGGGGCATCCTCCTCAAGATACACGAGGGTACCTGCGGACATCATGCCGGCAGCCGCGCTCTTGTCGCCAAAGCTCTACGAGCTAGCTTCAACTAGCCCACCGCGATGCGCGATGCCAAGGAAATAGTCGAAAGGTGCAATGCCTATTAGAGATTCGCGGATAAGCTGCACACACTAAGCGTGGAACTCAGGCCAATACCTGTCGCGTGGCCCTTTGTGCAATGGGGTATCGACATGGTCGGCAAGCTACAGAAATCATCGCCCGGAGGATACGTCTACCTCCTCGTAGAAGTCGACAAGTTCACCAAATGAATCGAGGCCATGCCGGTGACCAACCAAACTAGAGACACCGCCATCAAGTTCTTCGAGTCCATCGTCTTCAGGTTTGGGGTGCCGCACAACATCATCACCGACAATAGTACAAACTTCACCTCAAATGAGTTCTAGGATTTTTGCGAAAACATGGGCATCAACATCAGCTACGCTTCTGTTGTACACCCCTAGACCAACGTTCAAGTCGAGAAGGCCAACGCCTAGTTTGCAAAGGCATCAAGAAGCACCTCCTTCGGCCTCTCGAACAAGTCGAGAAGGCGAGCAACATCAGAGGTTGCGACGGGGTCACCCCATGTTGCTCGCCAAGATGTGCTGGGGACCCACTAGGTAGCCCATTGATGTAGCTAGGGATCTGCGCCCCAACGTACACCACCGGATGTTGTCCGCGGTACGAAGGCTGTAGCGAGCGAGGTTGACTTGGCATAGCCGCGTTGAAGAAGGAAGTAGGTGGAACCTGTGTCCGGGAGACCGTCCTCAGTTACATCCGCGGAGTCCCCGAGTATAGAGGCGGACTATGAGGAGGGACAACGGCCGATAGAAACCTAGGTTTTTGTCCATCTATTAGCGAAGGTGAAATGACGATCACAGTGAATAACCACCCAGGAACCAAAGGAGACATGGGTGACAGAATGGGAGACGAGGGCAAAGGGGCAAGCGACTAGGGTGATACGGTCGATGTAGTAGGCGACAGACAGAAAGTGGACGAGGAAGGACACGAAGGACAGAGGGTGTCTATGTCCCGCACGAGTACACGAGAACCCAGTCGCCTCCTTGTCACACGGCCGCAACCCTTTTCCAGACGGGTCATTGTCTATGTCTCGTACGAGTACACGAGAACCCGCTCGCCTCCTTGTCACACGGCCCACCTACCTGAAAATCAACAACAGACCACGTGACATGCGGATCAGCGAGCTGGGCCCGATACCGATCCACCACCTCTCTTAGATCTAAACTGGCAATGACAGCATTGAATAAGAAAGGCCAATGCTCATCGAAATGCCCCTAACTTTTCCCATGGGAAATCTTAGCAAATTGTAATATCCACTTATAAGTGTAGGATACGTGTTACCTTTTACCAGAATAACAGATTCATGTAAAATATTAGGCTTATAAACATCATGGGCAACACTGTAAACAGCGACTAGAGACTGGGAAGTCATCAGCCTTGTTGCGGATATAGGGTGTGATATAAAAATCTCCAACCAAACTGGCTAAGACATCCATAGTTTCATTCCTAACACCTAATAGGATTCCACCCGATCTACCACATGGTGGATGTGAAATCCATGTAAAATCTACTCCACCAGAAATGTGATTGAGTACAGTTTGTGAGAATTCCCGTCTAACATTTTCAAAGAAACTTAGAAAATCCTACTTATAATCTCTCACAAAATTGGCAAAGTACAAGTGTTTTGCCAAGTCACGAAAACCTTTGCTATTTGAGAACATGTCATTCATTGAGAAACTATAGTAGATTTGGATACACAATTCTCTTACGAGACTTTTGGTACTTCGATTTTTGACCAGAAGCTTTAAGTTCATAAATCGAACTAAGCCTAGCCTCATCAAAGTCCAATTCCGACACTTCACCAACTAAGTGAGAGAGGAGTTGACCATCTACCGTGGCATGCAACTCCTCGTCCTACATCGGTAGAGAGTCAGGAAAAGACAATAGCTTAGGAGTAAGTGTTAAAAGGTCAAACTCCATATGTCTCAAAGCATTAGTAGATAAAATTAACTTCCTTTAAAGAACTACCCAACCTAACATCCACATTGTCTAACTTCGCATTACTAACTACGGTAGAAAAAGAATGAAAGGATTTTGAGGATTGCTTTATACCAGGTGAGTGAAGATTCTTTTTGGCCTTTTGTCACATCGCCTTGATCAAAGAGTCCTCATCAGTGGCGGACGCCCCAGAGGCATCAATCCCATGACGAGAGTTCTGCCGTGAAGGAGTGCCCTCCCTAGGAACATATCCGGGGAGACTATCGTCCATCACAACATCCTTGATAGCAACCAGGGGCAGACCCGAGCCCTCCTTGGCCGGACCACCCCAAATCCTTGGTAGTCCCTCCTAGGCCACCATGCAATCCACATGGGATCCCGCCTGGGTCACTTAGCCCAGCACGGGAAGTGAGCAGGCTGACGCAGGCAAGCCTGACCTGCAGCATGTCGCTGACACCCCCCTGGTCTAGCCGCGCTTGGAGATCGACCGACCAGGCCTGCCCCTCCTGGAGCTGCCCCGCATGATCCATGACCTGTCGGGCCAACCCCGCCTAGGCCAGCCCCAACTGATCCTACCTCGCCTGAGCCAACATATGTCCATCAGTGTCACGGACCGTGAGCCCTACCTGGGCCAGCGTCCGCTCCCCATCCCTAGTAGCAACCTCAACCATCATGGGTTCTTGACGCTCCAAAGGTGCAGACCACGGAATAGAACGACCCAACACGTTTGGCATGGACCGTGCCAGTGAAGCCGACCTCCGCACGTCATGAGCCGCAACAGAAATAGCAGAAGTCGATTGTAGAGCCACCTGAAGTTGAGATGTCGTGATGCGTGGTGAGGACAAAGTCACACCATATTTTCCCTCCTCCAGTGAAGTATTTCTCCCGCATAAAGGCGAATCCACATGTAGCGCAGCCACCAGCTCCATCCCACAAGGTGTGGTTGGATTGGCATTGAATGGTGTTACTACGAACACAGCTTGAGACAACTTCCAGGATGAAGATGGTGTCGAGTTTCCTTGACCCTTTGGAGGAGCCATAGTAGATCTAGCCATAGCACTCTGAGAACCATTCACTAGTTAAGAAGTGTCCATCACATCATCAACAGACTTCCCATTTCCATCATCCTCAGAATCATCATCACCCCTCCTCCACAAAAAGAGTAAACTCTGGCTCTAAAATATAACCCTTCAGTTCTCTCCTGAAGTAGAATTCATAGCCTTTCAACATAACCACAACATCAAAGGAAATATAAAAACCCAAAGTATCTTTCTTCTTGAGAAAAACCTTAGTATCAAACATGGCAACCAGAATACGAACTACACCACGCCTCCGTAGGTTAACAAGATCAACATCCAAAGTAGTTGCCATGAGACCACCAACAACCCACAAACCCAAGAAGGAGCACAAAGTGTGTCGAACCCCCTCAACATGTAGCCAGACCTGCTGAAGCTCACATTTATGAGGAACCTCCTACGTCCTATATGCATATATAGTGATCTAAGCGTTATTGAGTGGAATTGTAACCTGAATCCCATCAACCCTATCCAAATCCTCAAAATAAGGAAGCTAACGAGTAAGGCATTATCACCATATGACATAGCCTCCCACTTCCACTGAGTCCCAATAGAACATCTCCTAGTAATATGTTTCTCAACCACATCCGCAGATACTGTTTGGCCAGAACCTAGCACCAGAGCAACATGCCATTGATTTGGCACCAAGTGATCACGAACCACACTATTTGGAAATTGTGTAAACAACATATCCTCATTTCCAATCCTAGGCATAAAAGGTGTAAGCCGAGGCTGCTTCAAAACAACGCATCTCAGAGTAGGATGTGCAGAATTATCGCAATTGTAACAGTAATGCAGAACCTTACAATATTTTGGAGCATGGGTATCAATATCACACTTCCAGCATCGTACCACTCCTTTTATTTTTCTTGCCAACAACAGGTGCACCAGCCATAGTATTTGGTTCTTGCAGATTCACCAACTGACCAACATGAGTATTATTACCTTGGGTATGCGGGTGCCCCTGCGGTATATACTGATACTATGACCCTTGATCTTGAGGCGGGTAAGGTGAGACATACGATCGAGGAGCTTGCAATTGCGGATACATGTACTATTGTGATCCTAGTTGCTGAACAAGTAACTTCTGATTAGGCGGAAGTTGATTCACAAGATTCCCTTGGTTCTGCGGTTGGGGCTTCTTCTTATTTTTCTTCCTCTTTAGAATAGCAGCCGCACCCGCTCCTACCCCCAAAGCAAACAATGGTACAGCAGACGATCCACCCATCAAAGCCTGCGATAGGGTCGCCCCATGTTACTCGCCAATATGTGCTGGTGCCCCACCAGGTTACCCGCTGATGTAGCTCGGGATCTGTGCCCCAGGGTACACCACCAGATGTTGTCAGTGGTACAGAAGCTCTAGCGGGCGAGGTTGACTTGGAGTAGACGCATTGAAGAAGGCAGCAGGTGGAATGGGTGTCTAAGAGACCGCCCTCGGCTGTATCCTCAGCGTCCCCGAGTACGGAGGCGGACCACGAGGAGGGACAATGACGATTAGAACCATAGGGTTTTGTCCAGCCATTGGCGAAGGAAAAACGACGATCGCATCGAATGACCGCCCAAGAACCAAAGGAGACATGGGTGACGGAACGAGTAACGAGGGCGAAGAGGCAAGAGACTAGGGCGATGCGGTCGATGTAGGAGGCGATGGACAGAAAGTGGATGAGGAAGGACATGAAGGACAGAGGTTTTTTGTTGAAACCCTTTGCTAGATGGATCATAGTGTACCTCCAATACCAGTCCACGAGAACCCGGTACCTTCCTTGTCATAGGGCCCACCTCCTTGAAAATCAACAACAAATCGCGTGACATACGGATGAACAACCTTGACCCGTCACTGATCCACCACCTCCGAGCAAGAAAACTCTGAGGACCAGCGGTACCGATACTCGCCGAGGGGAAAGCGACCCTTCCACGTCCTCGTCTTCACGCCTCATGCCAACTTGATCCCTATTGGTGAAGCAGAAGCCCCCCAGTGAGCCGCACAATGACCCCGGCTCCATGGAGATGTTGATCTCCACCATGATGCATCCTCCGCAATAGGTGACTACACTGCAATCGGTGAGGAACCTCTAGACGCCTTCGATCTCCTCTCCCAAAAACTGGACACCAGAGTGGGAAACCCCATTTCCTCCTACAAATCCTGTTTAAGCTCCCCATCCGCCTTCCTTCGGCGATGAGCTACCATGGTCCAACCCAACTCACAAGTGTTGTCCTCCAAATTTCCGAGTGACGCTCCTTCCATCACATCTGCCCTTAGATTTTTATACAAGAAAATAGAACCTAGAACATGACAGTGGCGTCGCCGGCAACGTGGGGAAGCGGCCGCGAGAGATCGCCTAGTGCCAGAGTCAGCCACCGCCTTGCACCCCTAGCCATCATCCTCCGCCAAAGAATTCTTGTTGTAAATTTTCTGACCGTTGGGTTTCAGAGTGACATCTTAAGAATTGGAATTACCTGAGCCAAGCGGGACCAGAAACTTATCCAACTCAACATGGTGGTACCCATAGGATGTATTGTGAGCGTGGGACCCACCTCATGTCCACCTTAGAGCATGGGAACAAGTTATCTAGCTCACGTCGTGGTAGAAGAGCAGCCAGATCCGTCCACGCGCCCGAGCCATCCCAAAACTGTGCCATCCTTCCTTCCCTTTTCTTCTTCTTCTTCTTCTTCTTGTCTCGCAACGAACTGTGAAAATGGCGATAGATGTCGAGCTCTGGTACATCCTCTTGTTGGTCATGGCCTCGGTATGGTGCAGTGCTGATGACGAGATGTCTTGATTTCCCCTATACTATGCCCCAAAAGTGACGGATCACATCGACCCTTGAGAATGGGAACCTTAGCCCAGAATTTTGTGAAGTATGAGAGCAAGCCAGAGCCGGAGAACATGAGATCTGACTTTTCTAGGTGCCAATTTCTTATTTTTGTTTCGAAATTTATGGTTTTTCATCGGATTTGGTATTTAAGGTTCATCTTTGTGATTTTAGGATCTAGCAAAATGTGGGAATTTTGAGTGGCTTGATGAGTACATCGAGTGGATTCAGCTGGAGTTTGCATCCTGAGATCTCAAAATATCTTCGGCGGTGGAGCAATTGGGATCTGACAATCACATTTCTGCTGCTAGGGTGGGGATGCGGAAGTGAAGGCGGGACTCAAGAACCCGAACATGCAGCTAAGGCAAATCATCGAATTGAAGAAGCAGGACAATCTGATGGATGGACTTTTTATTTTTGTGTAACTTCTCTAGGTTTTGTTTATCTCTTGATCATTAGTCGTTAGACAATGCAATCAGTGTTGGATTAAGAATCACCATGCTTTGTAATCGAACTGACATGGATATTATGCTCTCTATCTTAGACTTGAATAAAATGCAACACGAATTTGGCCAAATTTTCTTAGTTTTGTTTAGTTTCTTCAGTTTGTCAGGTAAGGTGGGGTGTGTGTAGTGCAAAGTTCAGTGTGTTAAGAAAAAATCAACGATGAGTGCTAGAAAAGGCCAGGTCCAAATTGAATGTAGTCATGCCTAAATAGATCGTATCCATGCCCAATAGTGAAGTACGTGTATCTTCAGCAAAAAATGTGCACTGTGCAAACTAACTAGGGTTTGCTTGACAGAAATATATACCCCTTTTGAGCTTATGTCATTTCACTCATTTTGAGCTTATTGCACAAATCTTATTTGAGAACTCATTTTTAGATTGTTTAGTTTCTTCTGTAGTGCCTATTTCTGTTTTGCTTTATGCACTTGTGTAGTTTCTTATTCAGGAAATTCGGGTACCCAATGAAATTGCACGTTGAGAGAAAAAAAATCGAGCTTTTTGATGCACAAGGAAGATTTCAAAAGTGTGGCACGTTGCTTATGCACATACCCTTGCTTATGCACAAGTGTCACAACATGTAGCTTTTTGCGGCATGTTGCTTATGCACAAGTGAGAATGGGTATATGGACCTTCATTTTTTATCTAAAATTCAATACGTATTATAATAAAGCGATTTCTATTTTCATGCCGTATTATAATAAAGCAATTTCTATTTTCATACCACTGATTCGTTAGTTGTACTCACTATTCCCCAGCCACTTAAATTTTCCTCACTTTTCCCCTCCCTCTATTCTAAAACCCTCACAGGCGCTCGGACGGAGGGATGCCGTCAGGTCAAAGGCTTCATCGTTACATGCCGACTGGTGGGACAATGTTGGGGAAGGTCCTGCCGTAGCCGTTACATGCTGACGGGTGGAGCCAGGATACACGACTGACCAGCCATCCATCTCTCACTGACTTGTGGGCCCCTTTTTTCCTAATTGTGTGGCCGGTGGAGCCAATGACAAATGAGGCCGTTCTGTGGGGCCGTCGAAGCCAATGAACGATGGGGATGCCATATGGGGCCGTCGAAGCCAATGACTGATGGGGCCATCATGTGGGGCTATAGGGGAGATTTGCAGATTTGCCACGTTTTACTTTGCAACTTGCATATTTGCCATTTTGTGTGTCACTCACATGTGGTGGTCATGTGGCAAATATGCAAATTTCAAAAAAAAAGCTTGGCAGATATGCCAAATTAGCAAATATGCAAAAATCTCGGAGCAGCTACTCCCCCAACACATTGATAGGTGGGGTCATATATGACACGTCGGCTCTCTCTCTCTCTCATCCTCTCCCAACCCCCAGCCCTGAGCAGCTCCTATCCCACCAACCGACAGAGGAGCCATCGTCGGACGGACTGCCGTGCTACACCTCAACCATGGCTCCAGCACCTGTTTCGTCTGCACACATTGTATGTTCACGCAGTACCGACTATAGGCAGGTCCGCCGCCCATGATGAACAGGGTTTTGTTCCGCCACCATAGCTCGACGAACAGTCGCATCAATTGCTAGTAGTGCTTGGTAAGACCTTCGCTCCTTCTCCGCCCACCCTAATCGATTCGGTTCCCGTAATTTCCTCGATATTGTAGGTGCAAATTATTTCTCAATGTCTGGTCGTAGCAGATACACCGGCGAGGGTGGGGAATCGATCATGTCGTGGCCACCTTCTCCTTCTCCTACCACGTCGGAAGTGCAGGTAGCTCCTTCTCTTTGTACTACCATTGAATTTGAAGTGCCTCCATGGCATGTCAGACTGATTTCAATTAGGTTTGTTTGGGATTGTTATAGCAGTGTGCTACGCAGGCTGATGATCCATGGTACATTGCATACCAAGATGAATCAACCAAGTGGTCTAGCCAGAGGATGGATTTGGAGGAGATGGTTGCCAATTTAGGTGATGAATTGGCCTGTAAAAACCTGTTGATATTCGAGCTGAAGCGTACTATCAAGGAAGAAAAGAAGAATTCAGAATAGAAGTTGATACTTGAGGTTGATCTTGCCGTAACTGATCAAGTGGTAGAAAATCTAAAACATGAACTTCAAGTGAAGGGGGAGGAGAATAGTAGATTCATGTGGGCAGTTTTAGTAGTTTTCATCCCCGTCCTAGCAGTTACAGTATGCGGTTGTGGTGAAGGGTGGCATGTGTAATGATTAGTTGAATAGATAGCTACTAATTTAGAGAGTAGAATTGTTATTCAATGGATGGTTGTGAGTTCCTACTAATTTAGTCACTTTGCAGTCCCAAAGTTGTCGAGAGAATGCATTGCGGGGCCCGAGTTGCTTGCCATTGGATCTAGCAGTCCCAAAGTTGTCGAGAGAATGCATTGCGGGGCCCTATTTTCTTGCCATTGGATCTAGCAGTCCCAAAGTTGTCGAGAGAATGCATTGCGGGGCCCGAGTTGCTTGCCATTAGATCTAGCTGCCCATAGTTGGTGTACCAAATGCCTAGAGGGTCAAGTTGTGTCCCTATCAATTTTGACTGTTCTGTCGCTGCCATCATGGTTGCCATATAGACTTGCAGCATTGGCGACAACATCCATTCACCGTTCCAAATTAGTGGCTGAGATTGTCAAAGAAAGTACTACTCTCTCTGATCCAAATTAGTTGACTCCAATTCATCAAGATACAGATGAATCTAATACTAATTCATGTCTAGCTACAATCGAATCTAGACAAATCTAAATCAACTAATTTGGGTCGGAGGGAGTACTTATGAATCAGCTTTAGAGCATATCCACCGTCCTCACAGCTCAAATACCTAACAATTTTGATTCAAATCATACATATTTCGATCAAATTTATACAAGCCCACCGGAGATTGTCAAAGCAGGTACTACTACTTAGGAATCAGCTTTAGAGCATATCCACCGGTCTCACGGCTCAAATACATATCAAATTTATTCAAATCATACATATATTTTAAGTCACATAATTTTGGTTCAAATTGGGCTCAATTTTGTCCCAAATTTAAGAGGACGGTGAGCAAGCTGCCGTCCCCGCCGTATGTGTACTCCAAGAAGTATGGGCAAAGTGCTCCCATCCATCCGGCCACGAGGTACATACGGCCTTCACCGTCGAAGTGCACCTCGATATGCCAGCCGCGGCCTGCCTCCCACAGCTTCGGTTCATGAGGGCTTGATTTTCTCCGTTGCAGTGGTGTTGCGGATGATGGCTTCCATTGGTGTCTTTCATCGATGACCACTGTCGGCACCACCGCTGTCGCACTAATGTTGCGGATGATAGATTCCATCGGTGTCTTTCATCAGCAACGGATCTGAGGATGTGAATGGAAGTGAGACAGATAGAGACAGAAATTTCAGACGCTTCAATCCTCACCGCCACAGGCCGTTCCAGCCACCACACTTAGATCCGCGTCACCGCAAGCCGTTTCGACCCCCACACTTAGGTCCGCGCCACCGCATGCCGTTCCGACTACCACACTTAGGTCCACACCTCCGCATGTTTTTCTGACTGCCTCTCTTAGATCCGCGCCGCCACACGTCGTTCGGACCAACACGCTTAGATCTGCGCCTCCGTGTGATAGGGAAAGGGAGGAAGAGACAACCAGTCGTCGGACTCTCCTCTTCGTACAGGGTAGGTGCACCCAACGGGAGAGGGAGACCTCTAGCCCGTTGGATCATGATGTATCCAATGGTGGTTGGCCAAGATCCGGGTGACATACATCTTGACTGTAACTACCTCGGTGAATTACGCTCTTAGTTACATGCCTGGATGAACGAAAGTGGTTAAAATAGTACGGTGGGGCCCAGGGCTACTCACGTTAGACCTTTCGGTCGTCCTAACCACTTTCAGAACATCGGGACAAGAACGAGCGGCATAATCGGCAGGCGAAGGGATCAACTACATACACAAATGAGTATGTATGCAAGCCACATACAACAGTCCTCGGAGCCATTCCATCTAAAAGAAATAGAAATATTGCAACGCCATATGGCAAGATTCAAATATCCTAGATAGAGATAATAATTTAGGATAGCTCCTCATACAACAAACATCAGAGTATCAGGCGGAAGCGGAAATCAAGATCCGAGTACGGACAAGAAGCAAATTGGCATAAGATGCCACATAAATAAACACATCCCGCCCACAGATCTCACGGATCCCCGTTCCTGGAATCTCTACACCGAGTGATCGTTGCCAACATCATCTGTCTCCTCCACCCAGTATCCATCTTGCGAATACACCTGTTCATCTGAATCAAACAATTTATCGTGTGAGACCCTAGGGGTACTCAGCAAGTCTTTATGCCACTAAAGGGGACACAACCTGGGGTGATGCAATTGCAGCAAAAGATAATATCTAACAATTCTATAGATACTCGCTAACCATCCGCCTAACCAATGATAGATGGATGTCCGTGAATTAAGAACAACAGTTATAACAGTATAATTAACAGATCCATCCTCCTCGCTTACCAACAAGGAAGCGAACGAACAACCCCCCATCATCCGTTGGCAGTTTTGTTAACCATTCCATGAGTATTGCACTATTTACTAGTCAAGTACTTAGTCAAACTAAAAGCGGTACTTTAGTAATACATGTCTATGATCGAGAAACTGTGCTCCAAGTCGTCCATATCCGTGGACACGGCTTTCAGAAAGATTTACCCTGCAGGGGTGCACGAATAGCAACACACACTCAATCAATTCCTGTAGTAATGGCTCATGGGATGGAGGAACAAGCTTCGGTGGGGTGTAAAAGTAAAGGCTATGCAGTACTTGGGATTCAATTTAATGCAATCGTGACTCAATGATGCAAGAAGAAGATAGGGGCAATAGGTACTATATGTATGCAAGCATGTGGTAGTGCTTGCCTGGCAGCTCAGTTGAAGCGAGAGATGGATCTGGGTAGTACTCCTGTGATTCCTGGTAATTCTCCTGCTGGGCGTCTATTCGAATAAGAACCAAACAAACAAGGGCCAACATAAATAAAGTGCACAAGCATATGAATTAAAATGCGACAAGCAAACAAGCATGCCATGATGAATGATGCACAATTTACATGGCGTTAAAGTATCATGGCATGGTGAGGTGTAGGGTACAAGAATAAAGCATTTTATTATTTGTTGAGTCAAGTTTTATTGCCATAACAGTTCAGATTTTTAATAATGACATGATGCATGCTTCAATTCAGAACAAGGACTGCATAGATAGAACGGGCTCGTCGCGCTGATCGATTTAGACATCTTATTTGCCCAATTTGGAGTTATAGAATTAAAGTTATTAATTTATTAAGAAAAGGGCATTTTATTGTAATTTTAATCATCTCGAAATTTTTAAAGTGCTCAAATGATATTTTGAATTGCATATTTGAACTCCTCACATTTTTCTGATTTAAAAACATATATTATTTGTATTATTTGGATTTATAATTTGAAAGTTATTTAAAATCTGATTTGAATTTAAATTTAAACAATTTTGAATTTGTTTTGTTAAAACAGCTAAACATGGAAAACTTTTTACACCCAGGAGAATTCGACCCAAGCCACTGACGGGTGGGCCACTGCTGACTGGGGCCACGCACGCGGAAAAAGGCTTTTCTCACCTCGCCCTTAGCTAGCCCAGGTCGCTGACCGGTTGGTCCGTCGGAGGGGCCACGAGGTACCGCGGGTTGATGCGTAACAAAAAGAGGGGGTTTTCTGTAAGATGGCCACGACCCCACTGTTTATCTGTTTCCTCTGTCGAAACTGACAGATCGGTGCTCGACCGACAGAGCACGGCGCGCGTGGCGCGGGGGCTCGACCCCGTGACCTGCGGTGTGCGCGACGAGGGCCTGCGCTAGTGAGGTGGGCTATGGGATGGTGACAGGAGGGTAGGCGCGGCCTAGGTATGTTGATCCGCGATGCGCCGGCGTGCTGACGCCCGCGGCCATGGCGCACAGAGGGTGTTCGGTGTAAGGAACGGCGACGCTAGATGGCGACAGCGAGATGGAGGGTGTCAGGGAGGGAGAGGGTCGTACCGCGGAGAGATCGGTGTGGTCGGATCAGCCTGGGAGGCGCTGTAACGATGAGGACGCAGAGGCCGGGGGCTAGGGTTTTGGAGGCGAGGACGTCGGTGAACGGCGTCGCGGTGGCTTCTGCTCCTTCCCGTCCGAGCGCGCGGGGTCATCGACGAGGCCTAGCTCCGCTTCCCCGACAACCAAAACTCCCGCCCGCCGCCGTGGTAACACGAGGAGAAGAGGAGGCTGAGGGTGGCCGGTCGGTGGAGAAAAAAATAAAAAGGTGGAAGGGGAGGGAGAGGAAGATGGCGCAGCGGCCAGGGGTGGTTTGGTACGACAGAGGAAGGAGGGAAGGAGATAAGGGCGAGCTGAGAGGGAGGATGTTGCCGTGGGGAGGAGGCCGGCGAAAAGGTGGCTTGGCCACCCTACCTCTCCACGAGCACGTGCTCGCGGCTCGGGCTGGGGCTGGGGTGGCCTGACTGGTGGGCCGGCAGAGGGGGTGCGGCCAGGCTCAGAGCTAGGCTCGGTGGTGGGGTTGCTGTTGCAGGGAGGGAGAGCTAGGGTAGGAGGGAGGGAGTAGCTCGGCTAGGTTAGGAGGGATGCTTCGGCCTGGGGTAGGGTTAGGGGTAGGTGAGACCAGCATGGCAGGGAGAACGGGGAGGTAGAAGCCTCGGCATGGAGGGGTGGATCATGGGTTCGGGTTTGAAGAGAAAAACAGAGAGAGAAGTTAGGTTTTTGGGTTTGGGGAGAGAATTAGAGAGAGAAGGAGAAGGGTATAGGAACTCAAATGATGCATGGACATGGTATGATCAAGAAAAGGTGGGATGGAGGTGGTGTAGGGTGTTGGTATGCATGAGCAAGAGTGAGGGAAAAAGGACATGGGGATGACTTTACATGATCAAACATGGTTTTACTCATGTGAGGGAGATGAGGTGGAGATGATGAGAGAAAAATAGAAGAGCTCACAAGAGAAAGGTTCCACTCAAAACAAAGAAAAACCAAAGAAAAGAAATGGTGTGGAAGATGGTTGCATGGCTCATGCAAAATATTAAATGCCATGTTTAAATTCTTGTGAAAACAAAATAAGAACATGGCATTATTCTTATGCATTCCCAAAATGTGGAATAGAGGCCAAGCAAAAGAAATTATAGTTGAATCCATCCCAACCCACATGAGCTAGAGTGAAAGCCAAAATAAAATAAAAGCCCATGGTAATTAGAGTGGTGGAATTATAAGGTGGTGAAAAGAAAGGTGATGGATTGAATAAAAGATATGCCCCCAACCCAACTTGGGCATTTAAACAATATATCAATAACCAAATACAATATCAAGAGGCAAATACAATTAATAATGCATATGAGAGAAGAATCAAAGAACAAAGGGTTTTATATGATGCTCAAATGCAAGGTGGCATGATGGCATGAGCATGATATAATTATGATGCAACAATTATATATAGGAAGTAGCCCTTATATTACTAGACCAAGTAGCATTACAATTGTTAGACAATTGGGATGCTACAACTCTCCCCCACTAAACAGGAATCTCGCCCCGAGATTCTAGGAAGAAGAAGAAGACTCAAAGAGGGTAGGATACTTGGCACGGAGCTCATCTTCACGTTCCCAAGTGGCTTCATCAACGGAATGGTGCGACCACTGCACCTTGCAGAACTTGATGGACTTGTTGCGAGTCCTTCTTTCTGCGACTTCAAGAATTTTTATGGGGTGTTCTTGATAAGAAAGATCTTCTTGGAGATTGATGAGTTCATGGTCCACGGTCCTGCCGGGATCCTTGAAGCACTTCTTGAGTCGAGAGATGTGGAAAACATCATGGACTTTGAGTTGTTCAGGGAGCTCAAGAGCATAAGCAACTTCTCCTCTTCTTCCACGAATTTTGAAAGGACCGATGTATCTAGGAGCTAGCTTTCCTTTGATACCAAAGCGGTGCGTGCCTCTCATGGGAGTGACACGAAGGTAAACGAGATCACCAGGAACATCCTCCATGTCCGTGTGTTTTCTGTCATAATTGCTCTTCTGGCGACTTTGAGCAATCTTCAGGTTTTCAAGGATGATGTGAACTTTCTCCTCCGCTTGAATTACAATGTCGGGGCCAAACAATATTCTTTCACCTGCGCTCGACCAACCCATCGGAGTTCTGCATTTGCGACCATAGAGAGCCTCAAATGGTGCCATCTTTAGACTTTTCTGGAAGCTGTTGTTGTAAGAGAATTCAGCATAAGGAAGACATTCTTCCCACTTCATGCCGAAAGAGATAACGCAAGCACGGAGCATATCTTCCAGAATCTGATTGATCCTTTCAACTTGTCCTTGCGACTGAGGGTGGTAAGCTGTGCTGAAGTTCAATTTTGTTCCCAAAGCATTTTGGAAACTTCCCTAGAACTTGGAAGTGAAAATGCTTCCACGGTCTGAATTGATCTCAAGAGGAACTCCATATAGAGAGACAATTCTGTTGATATAGAGCTCAGCCAACTGAATTGCAGAAATTGTTTCTTTGACTGGAAAGAAGTGAGTTACTTTAGAAAGCCTGTCGATGACAACAAATATTGCATTGCTGCCCTTCTGCGACCTTGGAAAACCAGTGATGAAGTCCATCTCTACTTTCTCCCATTTCCATTCCGGAGGCTTCAATGGCTGTAGAAGACCGGAAGGTTTTTGATGGACAGCTTTAACTCTGCGACAAACATCACACTCCGAGACATACTTGGCACAATATCGTTTCAAACCAGGCCACCAATATTGTGTTTTCAAGTCCATGTACATCTTAGTGCTGCCAGGGTGGATAGAAAGAACAGAATCATGCGCCTCCTTGAGAACTTGCTCTCTTAAACCTGGGTAGTTCGGAACAAACATCCGGTGTTCAAAGAAAAGAGTGCCTTGGTCGTCGACGTGGAAAGACTCATACTTCGGAAGCTGAATGTTGGAGATGATCTTTTTAGTGTAAGGATCACCAAGTTGAATGGAACGGACCTTTTCTTCCAAGAGAGGTGTTGCTAGAAGGTTCAGAAGATACCCTTGATCCACAATTTCAAGGTTTAGCTTGCGGAATTCCTCGCACAAGAGAGGTTGTTGTTCTTCCACCATGAGGTTGTTGACATAAGCTTTTCGGCTGAGAGCATCGGCCATGACATTAGCTTTGCCTGGAGTGTAGTTGATGGTCAAATCGAAATCATTGATTGTTACAATCCACCTCCTCTGACGAAGGTTGAGATCAGGCTGTGTGAAGATATACTTCAGACTCTTGTGATCATAAAAGATCTCACAACGGTTGCCAAGCAAGTAATGCCTCCATACTTTCAAAGCAAAGACAACTGCTGCGAGTTCGAGGTCATGTGTAGGATAGTTGATCTCATGCGTCTTCAACTGTCGACAGGCATAAGCAACAACTTGTTTTTCTTGCATAAGGACCGCACCCAATCCTTGTAATGAGGCATCACAGAATATCTGGAAAGGCTTTGATGTATCTGGAGGAACCAAGACTGGTGTGGAAGTGAGCTTCTCTTTGAGTGTTTCAAAGCTTGCTTGACATGCAGGAGTCCAAAGGTATTTCTTGCCTTTCTTGAGGAGATCGGTAAGAGGCTTCGCTATCTTTGAGAAGTTTTGAACGAAGCGACGACAGTAACTGGCCAAACCAAGGAAACTCCGGACTTCTTTGACATTTATGGGTGGAAGCCAGTCCATAATTGTCTTAATAGTTTCTGGGTTGACGGCAATGCCCTTGGCAGAGATGACGTGACCAAGGTATGTGACTTGAGGCAGCCAAAACTCACACTTGGAGAACTTTGCATACAGGCGGTTCTCACGAAGTTTGTTTAGGACACACCGAAGGTATTCTTCATGTTCTTCTTTTGACTTATAATAGACTAGAATGTCATCCAGATAGACCACAACGAACTTATCAAGATACTCCATGAAAACTGAGTTCATAAGCCTCGAGAAAGTGGCAGGTGCGTTGGTGAGACCGAAACACATGACCGTGTACTCATACAGGCCATAGCGAGTGGTGAAAGCTGTTTTAGGAACATCTTCCTTGCGAATCTTGATTTGATGATATCCACTTCCCAAATCGAGCTTAGAGAATACCACAGCTCCAACTAGCTGATCGAAGAGATCATTAATCCGCGAAAGGGGATATTTATTCTTGATTGTTTTAGCATTGAGTGCCCGATAGTCAACACAAAGTCTATCAGTCTTGTCTCGCTTATTCACAAAGATGGTTGGACTACCCCAACAAGAAGTACTATGCTGAATGAAACCCAACTTCTCTTGTTCATCCAACTGACGTTTGAGTTCAGCCAACTCAGCAGGACCCATTTTATAAGGCCGCTTGGAGATAGGAGCGGTACCAGGTTCAAGTTCAATGACAAACTCGACCTCACGATCCGGAGGCATACCTGGCAACTCTTCATGAAAGACATCTAGGAACTCACAGACTACAGGAACACTCTGAATACCTTCCATAGCATCATCATTCAGAGCCGCCAAAGAATAAAGCTGAATTGCAGGAGTCAGACTTGGAGAATAGACTATATGGCCTTCAGGAATTTTCAAAGAAACCGAACGTTCAGCACAATCAATCAAAGCTACATTTTCTATTAACCAACCCATGCCCAAGATAACATCAATATCAGAATTTCCCAGAATAATGAAGGAAACCGGAAACGAAGAGCCACCAATCTCAATTTTATTGCCATGGCTGATTTTAGAAGCCCTCATGTTTGATCCAGGAGATTGCACCATGAGGCGAGTTGGTAAAGCATCAGAAGGTAACCCATTACTCTCCGCAAACTTGTATGACACAAAAGAATGTGAAGCACCGGAATCAAATAAAACTCGTGTAGGAACTGAGTTAACATGAAGCATACCCATGACAACTCCAGGTGCATGCTCAGCTTGAGCGACGTTGACACAGTTGGCACGAGCAACCGTAGACCCGGGCTTAGTGTTGATGTTGAGAGCCCGAGGTGGAGGTGCACGAATCATAGGAGAACTTGCCACATGTCTTGGAGGTGGTGGTGGAAGAGCTTTGTTGTTCATTGGACAATTCCAGTGCTGATTCCCAGTGTTTCCACAAGTATAGCAAGCACCAGGTGGACGTGGAGCAACGTAGCCAGGGACTCCGCTAGGCACTCCAGGGTAGTTGTGGTTGTAGCCCCTGGGAGCCGCAGTGAAGGAGTTTGGTGGCCTTGGTGCGTAGCTTGACGGTCTTGGTGGAACCGGGAGCGACGGTGGGGTGTTAGGAACCCAGACACGACGCTTAGAAGGAGTTGTCATAGTAGAAGAGCTTGCTGTATCACGGCTGTGTTTCTTTGACTCCTCAAACACTTGCCTACTTGCTTCTTCCTACAGAGCTGTGTACTGGAGTTCCAGAAAAGACGCCGGCCTTGCATGGGTGATTGCATATTTGATGGATGCATTGAGGCCTTGCCGGAACCTCTTTTGCTTTTTCTTGTCATCAGAGATCTCATCGCCACCATACCGAGAAAGGTTCATGAAGTTTCTGATGTAGGTATTGACATTGTCAGTGCCCTGCTTGAGGTTGAGAAACACTTCCTTCATCCTTTCCATGAAAATTTCTGACAGATATTGCTCTTTGAAAGCCCCAGTGAATTGCTCCCAAGTAGGCTGAAAACCAGAGAGATCTGCCTTGAGGTAATTTTCCCACCACAGAGCTGCATCTCCCTTCAGAAGGTGAGTGGCACATTTGACCTATTCTTGCTCGGGAACATCCGCAGTCATCAGCAACCTTGACACTTCACGCAGCCAATCATCCGCATCAAGTGGCTGATTAGACACCTCAAATTGACGTGGGTTGAACTTGAGAAAACTCTTGATGTCTCCTCGCTTGGGAGGTGGAGGTAGCGGAACAAACTCATTCCTCCTCAAGCTTTCCTCGAAGCGCTGCTGGTTCTGCTGCCTAGTGCCCAAAGCATTTGCAATACTTGCCAAAGCAGCCCCAAGTTCAGGTGGTATGTCCTCCTCAGAACGGCATGGTGGTGCCATCCTGTGATTGATATAAAACACAAGTCAGTACTATAATGGAGAATGATAATAATCCAAAATAGTACCAAAATGGAATTAACCAAGATTAAAGGATGCAATTCACTGAGATGATATTAAAATATCAACAAAGTTCAAGGCAACTAGAAGATATTAAGCATAACGCACACGGCTGAACAAGGAGTGTGGTACACAACTAACAAAGAAAAAATTTCCGCAAATTTCGGCATTAAAATACCACTATATGCGCAAAACCACTTAACGCATCAAGATTAGTAACTCTACTAGTTCAATATACAAGATCAAATGATAACAGTAGTGGTATGGTCGCGACTCCATCCCGCACTCAAATCATTACTCCGCACATGAATTAGTAAAACACATATCCCAACACCTTCTTCTTAAGATGAACCTAAAGATTGGTAACTACGAAAAAGAACACCCCAACAAGATAACGTCGGATAACAAAGAGTAAGGTAGATCGCATCGGTATACAACGAATTAGATAGATCGCGTCGGTTTACAAAGGCCTGTCGGTATGGAATGTACCAACAGTTGATAACCAAAAGGCAGATAGTGATAACATTTGGATGCAACAGATAGACAAGGAATTCACACACACACACACACAACCTATGGTACTACGGAACCCAGAACACGTGAATCCCAGTTTGAATTTTTAGAAGAGGATTGAAAACGTTACACTTCCTTACCAGAAAAGGGTGGGTGGGTGGGTAAGAAGAAAAATGAAAGCAGTCCTACTCTCACGTTTGTTTTTCCCTAGTATACATAACTACCAAAAATATTTGCTAGACTGACAACGACCATTTTGGCTGAGACCCTGAAGGGCGGGCTGGCTCTGATACCAATTGTAACTACCTCGGTGAATTACGCTCTTAGTTACATGCCTAGATGAACGAAAGTGGTTAAAATAGTATGGTGGGGCCCAGGGCCACTCACGGTAGACCTTTCGGACGTCCTAACCACTTTCAGAACATCGGGACAAGAACGAGCAGCGTAATCAGCAGGCGAAGGGATCAACTACATACACAAATGAGTATGTATGCAAGCCACATACAACAGTCCTCAGAGCCATTCCATCTAAAAGAAATAGAAATATTGCAATGCCATATGGCAAGATTCAAATATCCTAGATAGAGATAATAATTTAGGATAGCTCCTCATACAACAAACATCAGAGTATCAGGCGGAAGCGGAAATCAAGATCTGAGTACGGACAAGAAGCAAATCGGCATAAGATGCCACATAAATAAACACATCCCGCCCACAGATCTCACGAATCCCCGTTCCCGGAATCTCTACACCGAGTGATCGTTGCCAACATCATCTGTCTCATCCACCCAGTATCCATCTTGCGAATACACTTGTTCACCTGAATCAAACAATTTATCATGTGAGACCCTAGGGGTACTCAGCAAGTCTTTATGCCACTAAAGGGGACACAACCTGGGGTGACGCAATTGCAGCAAAATATAATATCTAACAATTCTATAGATACTCGCTAACCATCCGCCTAACCAATGATAGACGGATGTCCGTGAATTAAGAACAACAGTTATAACAGTATAATTAACAGATCCATCCTCCTCCTCGCTTACCAACGAGGAAGCGGACGAACAACCCCCCATCATCCGTTGGCAGTTTTATTAACCATTCCATGAGTATTGCACTATTTACTAGTCAAGTACTTAGTCAAATTAAATGCGGTACTTTAGTTATACTTGTCTATGATCGAGAAACTGTGCTCCAAGTCGTCCATAACCACGGACACGGCTTTCAGAAAGATTTACCCTATATGGGTGCACAAATAGCAACACACACACGATCGACCTCGGAAAAACCAAATCAAAACCCAACGAGGCTTTCACGACAAAGCAATCACAGGATTCATAAAATATTTCAGGGGGCCACCCCAATAAGCTACCCGCAATGAAGTTGGCCGGCTCCGAGACAGACCCAGGGTTTGCAAGAACGGCTGTAAACGACTGGGAACCCGAAAATGTGACTGGGCTTGCCGATACCGCGAAATCGTGCCGTGATCCCTAAATAGTACAGGTGCTCCACACACAATCATAAATAAAGCGGTAAAGCATGGCATAAGTACAGGATAGTAATAAAGCCCCAAACTACTCTGTGGCCCTAAGAAATAAGAATGAATCAAGCTCTAGCTCAGGGGGGTCCATAAGGCCTCCCGGATGTGAATAGTGCGAATAGTCAAGGAACAGGAATCAAGTACTCGGGGTCCTACGGGACACAAGTGAGCATAAAAAACCAAATAGCAGATATTGCTCACCGGTGCCTCTTTCATTAGTTATCCCATTACTACACAGGTTAAGTTGTTTAGGTACCTCGTTATCCATCAGACACTCACATACCCTACACATGCTTTTCTACAACTCGCATGGCTCAAACAATTCCTATAGTAATGGCTCATGGGATGAAGGAACAAGCTTCGATGGGGTGTAAAAGTAAAGGCTATGCAGTACTTGGGATTCAATTTAATGCAATCGCGACTCAATGATGCAAGAATAATATAGAGACAATAGGTACTATATGTATGCAAGCATGTGGTAGTGCTTGCCTGGCAGCTTAGTTGAAGCGAGAGATGGATCTGGGTAGTACTCCTGTGATTCCTGGTAATTCTCCTGCTGGGCGTCTATTCGAATAAGAACCAAACAAACAAGGGCCAACATAAATAAAGTGCACAAGCATATGAATTAAAATGCGACAAGCAAACAAGCATGCCATGATGAATGATGCACAATTTACATGGCGTTAAACTAGCATGGCATGGTGAGGTGTAGGGTACAAGAATAAAGCATTTTATTATTTGTTGAGTCAAGTTTTATTGCCATAACAGTTCAGATTTTTAATAATGACATGATGCATGCTTCAATTCAGAACAAGGACTGCATAGATAGAACAGGCTCGTCGCGCTGATCGATTTAGACATCTTATTTGCCCAATTTGGAGTTATAGAATTAAAGTTATTAATTTATTAAGAAAAGGGCATTTTATTGTAATTTTAATCATCTCGAAATTTTTAAAGTGCTCAAATGATATTTTGAATTGCATATTTGAACTCCTCACATTTTTCTGATTTGAAAACATATATTATTTGTATTATTTGGATTTCTAATTTGAAAGTTATTTAAAATCTGATTTGAATTTGAATTTAAACAATTTTGAATTTGTTTTGTTAAAACAGCTAAACATGGAAAACTTTTTACACCCAGGAGAATTCGACCCAAGCCACTGACGGGTGGGCCGCTGCTGATTGGGGCCACGCGCGCGGAAAAAGGCTTTTCTCACCTCGGCCTTAGCTAGCCCAGGTCGCTGACCGGTGGGTCCGTCGGAGGGGCCACGAGGTACCGCGGGTTGATGCGTAACAAAAAGAGGAGGTTTCCATTAAGATGGCCACGACCCCACAGTTTATCTGTTTCCTTTGTCAAAACTGACAGATCGGTGCTCGACCGACAGAGCGCGGCGCGCGCGGCGCGCGCGGCGCGGGGGCTCGACCCCGCGACCTGCGGTGTGCGCGACGAGGGCCTGCACCAGTGCGGTGGGCTACGGGATGGTGACCGGAGGGTAGGCGCGGCCTAGGTATGTTGATGCGCGACGCGCCGGCGTGCTGACGCCCGCGGCCATGGCGCACAGAGGGAGTTCGGTGTAAGGAACGGCGACGCTAGACGGCGGCAGCGAGATGGAGGGTGTCAGGGAGGGAGAGGGTCGTACCGCGGAGAGATCGGTGTGGTCGGATTAGCCTGGGAGGCGCTGTAACGGCGAGGACGCAGAGGCAGGGGCTAGGGTTTTGGAGGCGAGGGCATCGGTGAACGGCGTCGCGGTGGCTTCGGCTCCTTCCCCTCCAAGCGCGTGGGGTCATCGATGAGGCCTAGCTCCGCTTCCCCGACAACCAAAACGCACGCCCGCCACCATGGGAACACGAGGAGAAGAGGAGGCTGAGGGTGGCCGGTCGGTGGAGAAAAAAATAAAAAGGTGGAAGAGGAGGGAGAGGAAGATGGCGCAGCGGCCAGGGGTGGTTTGGTACGACAGAGGAAGGAGGGAAGGAGATAAGGGCGAGCCGAGAGGGAGGATGTTGCCGTGGGGAGGAGCCGGTGAAAAGGTGGCTCGGCCACCCTACCTCTCCACGAGCACGTGCTCGCGGCTCGGGCTGGGGCTGGGGTGGCCTGACTGGTGGGCCGGCAGAGGGGGTGCGGCCAGGCTCGGAGCTAGGCTCGGTGGTGGGGTTGCTGTTGTAGGGAGGGAGAGCTAGGGTAGGAGGGAGGGAGTAGCTCGGCTAGGTTAGGAGGGAAGCTTCGGCCTAGGGTAGGGTTAGGGGTAGGTGAGACCAGCATGGCAGGGAGAACGGGGAGGTAGAAGCCTCGGCATGGAGGGGTGGATCATGGGTTCGGGTTTGAAGAGAAAAAGAGAGAGAGAGAAGTTAGGTTTTTGGGTTTGGGGAGAGAATTAGAGAGAGAAGGAGAAGGGTATAGGAACTCAAATGATGCATGGACATGGTATGATCAAGAAAAGGTGGGATGGAGGTGGTGTAGGGTGTTGGTATGCATGAGGAAGAGTGAGGGAAAAAGGACATGGGGATGAGTTTACATGATCAAACATGGTTTTACTCATGTGAGGGAGATGAGGTGGAGATGATGAGAGAAAAAGAGAAGAGCTCACAAGAGAAAGGTTCCACTCAAAACAAAGAAAAACCAAAGAAAAGAAATGGTGTGGAAGATGGTTGCATGGCCCATGCAAAATATTAAATGCCATGTTTAAATTCTTGTGAAAACAAAATAAGAACATGGCATTATTCTTATGCATTCCCAAAATGTGGAATAGAGGCCAAGCAAAAGAAATTATAGTTGAATCCATCCCAACCCACATGAGCTAGAGTAAAAGCCAAAATAAAATAAAATACCATGGTAATTAGAGTGGTGGAATTATAAGGTGGTGAAAAGAAAGGTGATGGATTGAATAAAAGATATGCCCCCAACCCAACTTGGGCATTTAAACAATATATCAATAACCAAATACAATATCAAGAGGCAAATACAATTAATAATGCATATGGGAGAAGAATCAAAGAACAAAGGGTTTTATATGATGCTCAAATGCAAGGTGGCATGAGCATGATATAATTATGATGCAACAATTATATATAGGAAGTAGCCCTTATATTACCAGACCAAGTAGCATTACAATTGTTAGACAATTGGGATGTTACATTAACCAATCAGAGCACAGTCAAACTGAGCGCTAGTTGATGCGACTAGTATACGTGCGACAGGTAAAGGCAGGGAGAGACATCCAGCCGGTTAGGCTCACCTCACCATACAAGGTAGGAGCACCCATCGAGAGAGAGAGACCTCTAGCCCGTCAGATCATGATGTATCCAACGGTGGTTGGCCAAGATCCATGTGACATACATCTCTACTAATCGGAGTGTAACCAAACTGAGACATGAGAGAGGGGGAAAAGTGAGGAAAACTTTAGCGGGAGAGGAAAAGCTGAGGAAAAATTAAGCGGGAGGAGAAAACTAAGTAGAGCTAAGGAAAACAAGGGCACTCAGATAAAAAATGAGTAATGGAAATTCAAGCTTTTGGCATAAAAATGGAAAATGTGTTATTTGAACAAAATAATCCATCCTGGACGACATTATATTGTTTGCAACTCAAATATACACAAGTGTTCCAAATTTGGCCTCATTTACACAAAGTATGTTTTGGGATGGGTTATTTTGGAGGTTGATTGAGTAGAAAGCCATGCATCTTCGTAGCTAGTAGCTCATTCCAAGGAGGGTTTAAGAAGTGGTTTAGGGGATAAGTCGATTTCTCTTTATTTACTTTTCCTTTATTATTCATGCTAGGTTGTAGGTAACATAACAAGACTTCATGCAAAGGTTGCACTATGTTTTGACTTTTTTTAAATTAAACTAACCGTGGCTGATTACAAGTAAATCCAAAATTTCCAATTTCATATGGTAAATCAATTTAAGATACACAAGTGTGCCAAATTTGGGAACAATTGGTCAATGTTTGCTATGGTTTAATCCATGAACTAGCTAAACCCCATGTGTTGACCACATGTCAAGGGCAAAACTGAGTAGTGCTAAGAAACTAGGTGGATGACCATAGAAACTTGCAATAACACATACATTATGGGATTATCCAACATACAAACTTGGGAGCGCCAAACTTGATTGAATTCAATACAAACATTGACACTAGTTCAAATTCATCATACAAATTCAAATTCATTTTTTCTTGCTCCTAGTGTTTTTTGTTGGGTTCACCACCTTGCTCCGGGTGATCCTAGCTGGAATATTCGTGGAGTCCACCATCAGCTTCTTCTGTCTGTTCCCTTTGTTCTTTTTGTCTGCATCTAATGAATCAAGTGCTTTAGTATATCGTACAATTGGTTCAATCATGTTTTGATCCATTGGTTCATACGGTTCAAAATGCATTGGCATCATTTCTTCAATATACTCTTGTGTATTTCCTTTACTTTTAAACTCTGCTTCCAATGAATAAATTGCTTTATTCTCCTCTCGATCCATTGGTTCAAACTCCTCTCGATCTGTTGGTTCAATCTCCCCTGCATTTGGTTCAATCTCCTCTTATTTGGTTCAATCTCCTCTAGATCCATTGGTTCAATCTCCTCTCGATATGTTGGTTCAATATTCAATGTATCCATTGCTTCATTCTCCTATCGTTCAAATATTTCATTCTCATCTGATTTGCTGCTCCCGCCTGATCATCCATTCCATAAGTTGGGTCCACTACATTTTTACAAAGCCTAGCAATGTGCCCTAGGATTCCACAACGTTTACACTTACGTCGTCGAGGTGGTGCACCACCCTATGGACTAGCTCTCATCCTATTCTTCCTTGGCCTACCTGCTGGTCTAGTAAAAACTAAAGGGTATAGCTTGAAGCCTGGATCCACTTCCATCCATTGGTCTTTTCCCAACAAGGCTAGAACATTCTAACCATATGTTGCCCTAAATTTGACAACAGAGAAATACTCTGACACGTACTGATCAACTTCACCCTCTTCACCTCCTAGAACACCCATGAAAAACAATGCATGTATGCAAGGTTTCCCATGGAGCTGCCATTGCCTGCAATGGTATGTCCTATCAACCAAACTCACCGGATACCTCCATTGCCTATCTTTACTGTCAGTGTACGTTACCTCAGCCTCCATTCCTCTTCTAATGCATTTCATCTTCAATTGTTTTGCCCTAACATGCAAAGCCTTAATCAAAGATGGGAGGATGATATGGCCAGCATATACTATTGATGCAATTCTTTGACGCAAATCGATCTTTATCATGATCATCTGCCTAATCTTATCAAATATTTGCCACACCATAAGCCCTTTCAATGAATTAACCTTTGCATTGAAACTCTCTGCAAGGTTACTTGTTGCATATTCCACCTTGCAAATTTCATTGAATTGTCATCTTGACCACACCATTCCATGATGTGCATCCAAGTACTCCTTCACCACGGGTTTTTATTTATACAACACTTCCAAATGATACAGATGCTTCTTCAAACTGCATGTGTATGAAGCTGGCCATAGGTTGTCAGTATAAACTTTACCCTTGAATTTATTTGTAAAATTCGGCACTAAGTGTCGCATACATTCCCTATGCTCCACTACGGGGAATACTGCTTCTATAGTTTTCTCCAAACCTTTGCAAGCGTCCGTGTGGATAGTAAGTTCTGGTGGATGACCTATAAGGTCACACAAATTCTCCAGAAACAAAGTCCAACTTTCCTCTGACTCAATCTCCAAAACTCCAAAAGCAACAAGAAACATCTAATTGTGGCCATCAACTACAGTAGTAGCTACTAGTTGTCCTTTAAATCTGCCATGAAGAGCTGTTGCATCCATGGACAAATAAGGCCTGCAACCATCCAGAAACCCTTGCTAGCAAGATTTGAAACAAACAAAAGCCCTTCTAAAGCACTCCTTCTCCATTGTCTTCCCTCTTATTTTGTACTGAACTTTATGCCTATCTATCTTTACAACACTACTTGGACTAGCCATCTCCACTTTAGCTTTGAAGTTGTAAAGCAACTGAAAACTTTCATTCCATGGACCATTGATCCTACCAAGAGCCATTTCCTTTGCATAGAACATCCTCATGTAAGGTACTGTAGTATTAAACTTTTCAGAAACTTCTTTTATGAGCGATGTTGCACCAAGTGTTGGGTTCGCTCTCATCCAATCCATGATTGCATCTGCCAACCACCTAGTCTTTGATAGTTTTGTTTTGTCCTTTGGCTGTACCCCTTGAGGTGGACAAGAATGTTCGAACCGGTTACTTTTTATCTAAAACATAATGAAAATGTTAGGTGTAGTTAACAAACTCTACACAATGATCTAAAATACACAAATGGTTGTAATACCTGAACCAAATTGCTCCTGAGCATAGTGGATGCATGCACCCTCCACCTACAACTCTTGTAAGGGCACTTCACTGTGAACCTTGCTGGATCACTCTTAATAACATCATAATCATTATTGGTGTGGATGCAATATGTAGTAAGTGCATTACGACAGTCCCACATTGTTTCAAATACGATGCCTTCTGAAATCTTAGGATCATCCCTGTCCCACTCAATTACATGCAAGTCCTCACCATCGTACTCGACTAAAACGAGATTGTCATTGTTCTCATCATTCTCTCCATCATTAGTGTCATCAAGTCTGGCACTCTGGGCCATTTCCTATGTGTATTGATCCTCTAGTGCATGTTTACTGAATCTATCTACCAATTCAGGAAACATCAACTCATCCTCATCATCTAGTGGAGGCGCTCCCTCGTCAGGCTCTTCTTCATCCTCCACATCAGCCACACGAACGATTTGGCTTACACTCGCAGTGCGAATAGATGGTACTGATGTGGACCTACAAGGAGCGCATGGGCGCACACTATTAGCAGAGACAACAGAGACACGTGATGCCCGACCACCTGATGATGCCTGACCACGAGATGATGCTTTAACCCTCTTCCCTGTATGTTCAACTTTAGGTTGCACATGGAGAAAAATTCTACCAAAACGTTCCACAGCGTTCAAAGAGAAAAGCATTACCAGATCAGCTTCGCTAGTTAGTGGGAGCAATGTTTGCTATCTAATGTTGAATTATTGCAAATCAACTGAATCGCCATTGCTCCAAGGGAATTTAGAATAGATTTTATCTTTCAAATCTCTGAGAGTTATGGAGGTTGCAACCACCACTGGGATGTAAAATCCAGGCAGCTACTATTCACAACCACGAATTATGCTAGTATCTAGTTTAACCGCAAGCCGAAATGCCAACGCTGGATTAGTCCTATTCGAAAAGCAAGGCAGTTAGTTGAGCACCAGCGATTCGTGCTTAGTTACTGCCTATAATCAATCCACAATGGGAAACAATGCTTACCCAGATGGAATCCATGCGTTAGATCCCTCTGATTCCACCTAACCTTCTCCACGCTAGACGGGGAGGACCGATACACCAGCCGGCGTTGCATACTGTTCCGCGAAAGGGGTAGATATAGCGGGGGCGACAACGAAGCTGAAGGTGGAGTGGGCTCCACGGCTAGGGGGAGGGGGTGGCTCGGCGGCCAAGGATGACATCAGGTAGGAGGGCACAACGGCGGGGGAGCGGAGGGGTCGTGTGGGAGAAATTCCAGGCTCGGGGGAAGCGAATGCTTTGGGTGAGCAAGAATGGCTTGTCCAACATGTCTCCATGCGGGCCCACCCTTCACAATGTATGCAAGACCTGTCCCAACGTGCCCCCACTCTTCACCACGTATGCAAGACCCGTCCCAACGCGGCCCTCCCGTCAGTATGTAACGGTCGAGGCCATGTAACATAACGCTCAACGCACGACCTGCCCCCGGTCCCACCAGTCAGCATATAACGGTCAAGCCTTTGACATGATGGCATCCCCCCGTCCGAGCGCTTGTTAGGGTTTTATAATAGAGGGAGGAGAAAAGTGAGGAAAAGTTTAGCGGCTAGGGAAATCTGAGTACAACTAACGAATCGAGGGCACAAAAATAGAAATCCCTATAATAAATAGAGTAATTGAGTAAATAGTGAGATATCAATATTTTTGGGCACATAAAATGGAAACTTATTCAAATAATAATATGCAAACGTATATAAATTAGACAAATATAGAGTTTTGCACAAACTATAACCACATGGATTAATAAAATACGATAGTAGCAACCTTACATGAGAAACACACTAAAATAACATAGGAACCCATATTCCACTAACACGACACGAAAGACAAGACATAGATAGTAAAAACTAGATAAAACGATAAAAATGCCATCTTCACTCGAGACGTCCGCTCATTGGCCCCTCACTCGTTGTCCTCCTACATCTGGTAGGGGAGGGAGTGCATGTTGTCAGGGCCGGCTCTATATTTTTTGGGGCCCTTGGGCGAAGTCGACAAATGGACCCCTACGACCAATATATATATATATAAGTATAACTAGATATATAGACATGCATATGCTTATTTTTAGTTGCAAAAAGTAAAAAAGTTAATATTTAACCATACATTCATAATCTGAGATGTTTATAAATAATTAGCAAGAACAAAAGCAATGTCACATTACAATAGAAATAATAGAAATGGTAGAAAAATCTAACTAGTATTTCCTCCTAGTTTCATTACCTCAAATAAGAACCCACATCCCAATGAGTCCATCGACCATCATTCTTCAGTGCTTCAAAAAAAGTTTCTTCTCGCATTTCTCGATGCAAAATCGTCAAGGACAATATCAAGATCAATGTTGTCCAAGACATCCTTTTCAATACAATATGTAGCCAAGCCATTCAATCTGTCTTGTAACATAGTTGACATCAAACAATTTTTTAGTAGCTTCATTTTAGAGAAACTTCTTTGAGATAAGGCTATAGTCACAGGTATAGTCAAGAGGATCTGATAGGCAACTGAGACATTCAGATATCAATCAACTTTTATAACAAATTGAAGAAAATCTCAGGCACTGACATTAATTTATCTGGCAAAGAACTTGCAACACTTTTAACTTAGAGAAAAAATCATCAAGATCGACATCACAGTTTGTCTTATGAGTAAAAGTTTCTGCAAAAGTAGTGCAAGATTTGCGTAGCTTACTCTCATCCATGGACTTTAGATTGTTTGAGTTAAATAAGAAACCAAAAACCTTTGCAAATGCATTCAACTGCTCAAATCGACTAGTCAACGAAGCAATTGCAGTGTCAACTATGACAAGAAAGTAAATAACTCCGAAGGATTCAATAGCTGACAGTTGTAGCTCTTCATCTTCATCATTGATTTCATCAAAATGCATCTTCCTTTTACTTTGACGTTTTGTACGGAACTTTGGCTCTATGTTGATAGAAGATGCAAGGATTTTGGCACTCTCAATACTAGCATTGAAGCCTTCATCTCCGAACTTCTGAAAATATGAAATGACCCCCTCAATGTGCTTGAGAGTAGCATCAATGCACAAATTTTTTTCTAGTAACTTTTTGCTCACCATATTTACAGAAAATAGAATCTCATGCTAAATAACCATACCAACTAAAGTCTCAAATTTCCCACGTGCATTGAACAAAGATTGAGCATCACTTACTACAGTTGGATCATCAGTAGAAGCCTTCTCTAGTTCCTTCAAACCTGATCCTACTTGGACAGTTTGGAACCTTATAGGTTGCACACTCTTTATTCAACTCTCCCAATGAGTATTAGACAAAGGTTTGAGAGGCACATTTGGAATATTATCAAGCAAAATCTTCCACCTTTTAGTAGAATGTGCAAACACTACGTATATTTGTTGGATAATATCAAATAATGAAATAGCTTGTTCGCAAGATTTTGCCATGTCACAAAGAGTGAGATTCAGACTATGGCAAGCACATGACATATATAATGCTTTAGGGTTTACCTGAAGCAAACGATTCTAAACACCTTGATTTTTTCTCTTCATGTTAGAACCATTGTCATAACCTTCCCCCTCACATTATCGATATTCAGATCAAGAGAATCCAATGTATCCAATAATACATTAAAAATCCCCAATCCCTGTGTGTCATCAACCTTTAAGAATTCCAGGAAAAACTCCTCCACTCTCGGAATGTTACTTGACATATTAACACAACACACAATTAGCGTCATTTATTCTTCATGGCTCACATCCGGGGTACAGTCCAAGATAATAGAGAAATACTTGGAATCTTTGATGATCTTTAAGATTACCTTTTTCATTGCATCAGCAAGTAGTGATATCAACTCATTTTGAATATTGTGGCCAAGATAATGGTGATGAATTTCATTGTTTTGAATGCGCCTAATATTCTCTTGCATCACATGATCAAATTCAGCAATCATTTCAATCGTGTTTAGAAAATTACCATTATTGTATTCATACAACTTATCACTTGATCCTCGAAAGGCCAAATTACGTTTTGCAAGAAACTTCACAGCAGAAACTATTCGTTGCAAAACCTGTCTCCAACGCTCCTTTTCCTTTGAAATCCCCCGTTGCATGTCATCACCAACTGTTTGTTTTTTTCTTAACCTCAACCTTACTTCATTCAATGTATTCATGTTTCTCAAATTCTCAAAACCTCTCTCGACGTAGATTGCTCGCGGCTAAATATGAATTGAGATGAAAGCTTTCGAATTTGGTAACCCGATCTTCCGTCTGATATGCGGGACAAACATCGTTATAAGTTGTCTAAGTGGTCTTGGAGTCTTGAACTAATATGCTTCCAATCTACCAGTCCATCAGATGCTAGCAAAGAGTACTTGCTCATATTTGTTTTGAACAATTTGCAACAAAAACAATAAACTTTGTCTACCTCCTTGGAGTAAACCAACCACTTTCTATCAACAACCTCACGAGTATCTAACTTTCTGGAGTACTAAGCGTAACAAAAATGTCTTCCACTGGCACCCTCGGGGAACTCAAAACTCAATTCTCTCATAGAACCCTTTTCTATTAAAATATCCCTTTTGCATTTGTCAAGATTATCCCATATTCTATGATCATAGATAGATAAAAGATACTCATCTTGTTCATCACCATTACGAGTATCAGATGAAGGCTGCAAATTTTCTTCCCCTGAACTGTCATCATTAACATTAACATCAATATCTGCATCTAAAACAAAAATTATAGTTAGTTACTTAATTACTTACAATTGGAAAAATTGACGTGAGTTAGCTACTTACTATTATCCGAGGATTGATCATTGGCCTCAAGATCTATATTTGAATTATGCTCATCATCTTGTTCCGCATCACATTCTTGGATTTGATTATTATTGTTAGGATCAACATTAGTGTGTTCGAAAATATTTATTTAAAGCACCTCTCTGCGATGCAATCAATTGATTCTCTCGCTTCCTTTTTTCTTCTTCGCAGCACCAAACGATTGTCTCGGTGGCATTATAGCCTACACTAGATTTAAAGTAAAACCCTAATTAAAATATTGCATCACGGTCAGGGCCCTGATCACTTGCTGTTCATGGAATTGATAAAGGAAAGGGGAACATACAGGAAGGGAAGCAAATTAGGGCCTTAGGGGTGGAACGATTAGCGATGTTCAGTACAGATCCCGGACGGCTGGACGCGAAGACCGAAGAGGAGAGCACAAAGGCGAGCCACGAGCACCCTGGACTGGACGGTAATCGCTACTAATTGCGATTCGTGAAGAGCTGATCAGCTGAAGAGGAACAACCGACAGCCGCGATCGCTAGGCGCCACTACTCGTTAACTCCCCTGCGTCCATCCGGAGCCTTCCCGTCCATGACCGTATCGAATCGATCGATCAGTTTCTTTCAAAGATTGCGAGCTATTTTGGTCCATTACCAAAAAAAATCAGCCCAGTTGGATGAGGATGACAAGGTATAATATATAGCCTATACTATATTTGGGCCCCCTGCCATGGGCCCTTAGGTGCCGCCCAAGCTGGCCTGGGGTCAGAGCCAGCCCTGCATCTTGTTCGGGCGAGGAAAGGTGTAGTGGAAGTTGGTGAAGATGTTGTAGGTCGTGAATGCGATGAACTCGCACCCACACCAAAACACCTAGCAGATGAGAAGCTGAGGGTCGAAGGGGCTAGTGAAGGTGATGTAGAGGCCAATTACGAGGCCACTGTTGCCGTCGTGGTACTCCTCGAGGTGGTGCATGCGCGTCGATCCCGGAGGGATGTCGTGGTAGCTATCCATGAGGAAGAGGCGAGCTAGATCCATTGAGCCCCCTCCATCTTGAGATGGCCCACACTCTGAGCTGGTTCTACACACCAACACCGACCGAAAACTCCCTCTTGAGCATGGTTCTAGGGCGACGGTAAGTTCGCCCGCTGAACTACATGGTGGCGAGAGGTGGCTTGAGTGGTGGCTTTTGCGTGGTGGCTTGGCTTTGGAGACAGTAAGATGGTTTGGATGAGTGTGAGAGGGGGTGAGGTAGAGGGTGCCCATAAATAGGCATGGATTGGATGCTTCGTTCTTCCTCCCTTCGTCATGGCACTAATTGCACATAAATAAACGCACCAGGGTATCCAAAGCAGCACACGGTATCAACGTGTTTGACTTGATTCAGTGCATGGCAGTAAAGCTACGTGTGTGTGAACTAGTTTAGCGCGTGACGGTGAAAGCCGACCGACTAACATGCCCGCGTGGAGCTGCATCGATGTGTTCTCCTTTGTGTAATCACTGAGATGTGACATCTCTAGACCGGCGTTGTTGCGTGTCTGTGACGAGGGTCTGGATGCATGGCATCCTTTACTATGTCGAGCGTTGTGGCTAATAGCTAGATTGCGATGACGACTGCATGGCATGCATGGACATTGTGAGCAGCTCGCATGCATGCCAGCAGGGCTACATTGTGGCTGCGGGCATGCATGCCAGGCTTAGCCGGGCCCATTTACAATGAGCCCTCACATGACCCAATGGACATTTCAGTGTCCCCGCCAAACCGTATGTGATCATGTGAAAAAATGAAGGCCAACCAATCAAGTTGTAGAACCAGGCCTCTCGCGGATCGCCAAGAAACCTGCCCGTGGATTCCTTTTGGAAGACCAATCCAATGGTTGTAGTTCAGCGTTAAGGTTAGATGGACGATCCCTGGTCGGCGTTAGGGTTAGCGAGGTTTTGGATGCAGTCAATAGGGTTTTGAGAGGTTTAACTGAATTTTCAATGGGAATAACTAAATAAAAAATATAAAACCTTCGGACGTATAGTCATGTTATGTCACATAGCTATGATATAAAATCATAAACTTGATCAACATACATTTGCATGAAAAAACCTTCACCAAAGGGATCATTTGGAGCACATTAATCATGACTTAGTGTTTTACTTCGCAAAAGGGATCAGATTGATTGCGTGAGGTGTATAATATTTTAGAAAATGTTGGAAGCTCAAACAAACATATAAAAGTACAACTATTAACATTGGTTGAAATTCAAATTTAGCACCATATTTGAAATTTGGCTCAAATTTGATAAAATGTAGATATAGCATTATTAAAAATCGCAAGTTTTCACAAATCAAAGTACCGGTAACAATACATCACACAAGTTTTCAAGAATTATAGTACCAAAAACAGTGCATCGCTTCTTCTTAACACTCGATTTCTTCTACTTCGTCTTACTATTGCTTGTTTTTGATTCTACACCAAGAATATTAGTCATGCTCCCTGTTTTCTTTGCATCACTTTCAGTAGGCGTCCCCACAGTACGACCTAGAGCTGGAATTGCATCCAAAACTACTTCAATTTACATCTCAACAGATTCAGTTTCCAAAACTACTTCAGGTGGCACAACATCCAAAACTACTTCAGTCTGCACCTCGACATCTTCAGTTTGCATACCCTCTTTTGCCAATGCAACTTCAGGACTTGGATCAGCTTCCACTGCAAGATCAATTTCAGGTGGCTTATTTTTCACTATTTTATAACAATTGAATAAAATCTGCATACTTCTCTTCTTTCTACAAGCTCCCCCCCCCCAATTCTTGCATTTTTCGTTGGCCAACAAGTTTCAACTACAAGGGGCTCAACTTCACAGCTTGCACGCTTCCTCCTGAAAAACAAACCATGTCATATGGTTAGTAAGTGAAAAAATCATCAAAAACATAAACAAATCTTTTGGATGAACATGAACAAATTTTGCCTTTTCAATAGTGTATCTACACTTGGTAGATCTAGCTCGGTGTCCACGTTCTTCACAGATCTTGCATTTTGTTACCTTTTTGGGCTTTTTTTGGCTTGGCATCTTTGTTCCTCTTCTTACTGCTCCCACCTTTCTCAAACCAAACCTTGAATTACTCTGTCTAGGCTAGCCAGCCTTTCTTCTCATCAAAGGAGGGCACAAGGAGAATTGAATGTCCACTTCAGGCCACCAAGACTAATCTGTAAGTGGTGGAATTGAAGTTGCATATGCATCTCTGAATTCTACTGAGTAATACTCATGCAAATATGGGTGCATATTTAGCTTGGGTTTGGAGGCCAAGAAAAGTATGGCATGTTCACAAGGTTTTATAGTGTGTTGCCACTCAAGGCAAGTGCATTCATGCAATTTAGTGTTCAAAATATGCCTCCTTCATGTCTTTGTATCTCTAACTTCAACACCCCACAATGAGGATTTCTCAACACACAAATGTGTAAGATTTCTGATCTTGTTGACTACCTGCTACACTACATCAGACAGTTTATCCTGTTGCAAAACATCACAAAGCCTTCTTCTCAATTCCCACAACAGAATGATCATGATCCTGATTTGGTTAACCATGTCATGTACATGCAAGTCTTTTAACTCCTTTACCCCATTGTTCAAATTTTCTACCAAGTTGTTGTTGATATGATCACACTTGATGGCAGTGTTAAATTCTAACATGTACCATAATAGAGAATGGTAGTTGTTCATCCAAGGGGAAAATACAGGATCAGATGGAATTATCTTACCAAGATGATATGAATGTGTATGTTTAGTGTAAGATCTTGCTGCTGCCACAGCCTGAAAAAATCATCTCCTCTGAATTTTTTGGTCACACTCATCCACATATGACCAAAGAACTCCTTCTCCTCAGCATGGGAAAAACATTCTTGACTGCACTTTCTAGCCCTTTACATGCATCAGTGTGAACTGCTAAAGGTGACACTGGACCTATGCATCTTTTCAACTACATCATGAACCATGTCCATGAAGCCTCTGTCTCAGATTGAAACATGCCAATAGCTACAAGGAACATCCAATTGTGTCCATCTAAATCATTGCATTCTACTAGTTGACCATTCCACTTGCCAGTCAAAAAATGATGAGTCTATGCTAAAATACGGATGACACCCTGCTTTGAAGCCATCGATGGAAGGCTTTAAAGCAATGAAACATTTGGAGAATGAGACTTTCCCATCTCCACAACACTTCCAAGTGACCTCTTCTCCACTTCTGCTTGAAGTTATAAAGCATTCTAAAGGTATTTGTTCAATCACCATATAACTCTTGCATTGCACTTTGCTTTGTCTTCCACACTGTAGTATACTTCATCTTAATGGGGTACTACTTTTACAAGTCTATTTTCAGTTTCTTTAAAGTGGTGTTTGGTGTCTTGGCTAAAATAGGCTTGATTTTTTCTACAACCCAAAGTTGTAATATCATGGTTGAAACTTTCTATGAACTTCTAATACAAGTATGTGCTTTTGGAATTTGATTTACCCTTATTGTCCTTCCATCGGGTTGGTTGCTTGCTCAATATGTAGAGCTCGTTGGGGAACCCCAATAGAAAGGTATGATGAGCACAGCAACAGGTTTTCCCTCAGTTGTGAAACCAAGGTTATCGAACCAGTAGGAACAACGAAACACCTCCAAGGTGTTGTTTCCAACTTGGAATCCTGCACAACACAACCACCGAACTTTGCCCCCAACTTACAGTGAGGTTGTCAATCTCACCGGTTTTGCTGATAACAAAGGATTAAACGTATTGTGTGGAAGATAGTAATTGCTTGCAGAAAGTAAACAGAAAACAGTAAATAGTTGTAGATTGATGGTAAAAGAATGGACCGAGGTCCATAGTTCATTAGTGGTGATTCTCCTTAAGATAGATGACATGTTGGGTGAAAAAATTACAGCGGGGCAACTGACAAACATCAAGAAAGCATACATGCATATACTAATCATCTTGACTCCTATGATATTTGATTGGGAATTACAACATTATACATAGACCGTAATCTAACTGCATCTATGACAAATAATCCACCTTCAAGTTATCATCTGAACCCCCTCTAGTATTAAGTTGCAAGCAACAGATAATTGCATTAAGCAAAGTGTGTAAAGTAAACAATATGATTGTTCTATGAACAAAGGATTGCTGTTTTCTCCCTAGTAGCAACAACACATCTAGTACCTTAGAGATTTCTGTCACTTCCCTAGATTACTAGAGGCATGAACCACTATCGAGCATAAATACTCCCTCTTGGAGTTGCTAGCATCTACTTGGCCAAGATAGCTACTAACAACGGAAAGCATGCAAGATCACAAATAACAAAGACATGATAGAATCAATAATCAATCTGAAATAGCATCTCAATATCCATCGGATCCCCGTGAACACAACATGTAGAATTACAAATAGATGATCTTGATCATGAACGGAGCTCACAAGATCTAAACATGTAGCACAAAGGAGAAGAACCAACCATCTAGCTACTACATGGACCCGTAGTCCAGGGATGAACTACTCACGCAACACACCGGAGGCAGTCATGGTGATGAAGAAGGCCTCCAGGGTGATCTCTCCCCTCCGGCAGGGTGCAGGGAAAAGCTTCACATCCCTCCTGGTCTAGGGATGGAGATGGCGGTGGCTACAGACTCTTTCGTGAAATTTTGATCGGGTACTTAGGGTTTTCGTCCCGGAGGCAATATATAGGCGAAGGGGCAAGGTCGGTGGAGTACCAGGGGGCCCACACCACCTGGTGCCAGCGACTAGGGTTGGCCGTGTCCACCACCAGGTGTGGTCCGCCTGGCTCCCCTCTTCGTCTCCCCTCCGGGCTCCGTGTTCCTTATGGTGAAATATTGACTTGGGCTTTTGTCCGGTCCAATTTCGAGAATATTTCCTTACTAGCTTTTCTGAAACCAAAAATAGCAGAAAACATGCAACTGGCACTGTGGCATCTTGTTAATAGGTTAGTTCCAGAAAATGTGTAAAAATACTCCAAAGTGTGGACAAAACATAACAAAGTATGTATAAAACAAGCATGGAACATCAAAAATTATAGATACGTTTGCAACGTATCAACATCCCCAAGCTTAACTCCTGCTCGTCCTCGAGTAGGTAAGTGATAAAAAGAAAAGAATAATTTTTGAGGTGACATGCACCATCATAATCTTGATCAAAGTATTTGTAGAACATTGATAGCTGGGATCATAGTACTTTAACATAGCATGAAAGATATAGTTCTAACAATAAGACATAGCAACTATGTTGTAATCATGAAAAGGTACAAACAAAAGATTCATGAATAACAATGCTTTGAAAGATTTTTGTTTGTTTCACATATACAAAACATAATATGAATGGTATTCAGCTTGTCCCTCATAGTGTAGCAAAACATAAATGCATGGGACACCTTCAAAGTTCATAAGGGTGACTAGATACAAATAGTTTAAGAACAAGCAATATCAAAGTTATGAATCAATCAACAAGTCTTGGGACAAACATTAAACTAAGAATGGCCACTATGCTCTCTCAATAAGTGCATAAACATAGAAGATGGGGACTCAACATAAAAGTAAAAGAAAGGCCTTCACAGAAGGAAGCAGGGATTCAAGTCTCATAAAGAGCTTCCAAAAATTATGGTACTTATTAGCTTTCAGCTCTCATTGCCCCTATCATAATCATCTTGAAGTGATTAAGGTTAAAGTGAACAAACTATGGAGTATATGCTTGACAAAGTATAAGTTGGCAATCTCGTGTCCCTTGAATACGAGGGTCACTCCTCATGCTACTCAAGTTTAGTTACCGGTAAGTTCTTGTCATAGTAAGTACATGTGTATCATAGAGAACCGCCAATGGGGTACCCCTTGCACATGATACAGGAGCTATCCCATAATCAAAATGACAAGGCAAGCATACAATGAGCATCTCAGCAATCTTCTTATTAACTATGGGAAAATGGTGCTTTTTTCTCTCTTTCCTCTTTTATCATCCTTTTTTTTTCTTTTTCTCAATCTCTATCTCTTTTTTATTAGAAGAATGCTTCATAGATTGCTCACTATGGTGATGCTGCAAGTTTCCACCATGATTAGTCATGGCTTAGGCTAGCGGCCCAGGCGTTTCTCTAATACACATACATAACTCCATGTACTTACAAGCTCCCCTTTCATTTCACACCGACGACATCCATAAACAAAAGAGCATGATATCAACTGGGTACAATGTACAAGTGAAATGTTGAAAGCGTTCCCCGTGGCAGCATGGTTCTGCTAATCCCAACGTATAAGTGCAAGCATATACAACATAGATGACACAACGGTTCAAGTTTATTAGGGGCAGGAAAAGTAAAGTGTGCCATCAAATTCGTGAGAGCTTTAATCACTCATTTTCACATAAAAAGTTTAATTCCGAAGGTAGATAAAAACATGAATATACTTGGAATAGAAAATGCTAATAGGTAGGTATGGTGTAATCTTTGGAATAACTTGGTTTTATTTGGAGTTGGATGCATGAGTGGAACTCATACTTGGTATGGAGGCTAGCAAAAGACTGGGAGCGGCCAACTAAGAGAGAAATAATAGCCATAATCATGCAAAGCGACAAAACATTATTAATTAAAGCATAAAGTGATATTACAAGTCAAAAACTAAATGATCATAGAGGCTATGGTGACTTGGTATAGTCTTAACATGGTGTGAGCATGCGCCAAGTCAACCCAAATAAAGCATTAAAGGAGAATACTCCAATACTATGCTTTAATATGTTAAAACAACGCATGATTCTTTCAAGGCACATTAAGCAATCTCAATTTTTTATAACATGTCATGCTATAGCAAAAATCACTAAGCATAAATCCAAAACAATATCAAGCATGGCATGATAAAGTCTAAGTCAGAGTCAAAAACAAACTCCTTTTATACCACTTAAGCATGAACTTTTCCTACTCTTTTCCAATCCAAACCAACTTATTTGAAAACTAATGTATGAATGAGGAGGTCCAACCAATTTATTCAAGAAAAATAAGCAAACGAAAACTAAAAACAAAACGAAGACGCTCCAAGAAAAACACAATTGTGCATGAAACAATAAAAATGAAGTGTTTGGAAGAAACCTGAAATTTTTATTGATGAAGAAGGGGATGCCTTGGGCATCCCCAAGCTTTGACGATTGTACTTCTTGTATATTTCTTGGGGTGACACGGGTGGCATCCCCAAGCTTGAGCTTTTGTTCATACTTCATCTTATTCCGTTACTCTTCCCTACACTTTAAAATTTCCTTTATACAAAACTTCACACAATCTTCATTAGCAACATTAGTGTACTCAAGATAATAAGTCTTTTGGTTCAGTTTCAACACAAGTAAAAATTCCATTAAAACACAAGCTACTGTAGCACTTCCTTTAAAAAGTTCAAATGATCAAAGAGAACTCAAATAGAAAGAGATTAAGAGGCAAATGCAAATAATGGCAGAAATCTATCAAAACAGACCAGCAGGCACAAACCGATTTTTTCGAAGATCTTATGTTGCTAAAATCGAAAAGTGTTGAACTAACGAAAGTTGTATAACAACCTGGGGCAGAAGCTCAAAAAGTTACAGCTCAAACCGACGTACATAGAATTTTCAAGAATTTTTACAGCGAAGCACAAAAATCTATTTCGGGACAGCAACTTTCCCAAGCATTATTTCTCTCTCATTAGTGGTTACTCTTGGCATAAAAATCACACAAAAATGATAAGGAGAGGTTATTACAGAGGTAATAACTTCCAAGACTCAAGAAAACTATTGGGTTATCTCCCAAGAAGTACTTTTCTTTAACGCCTTTAAGTGAGGCATGATAGTTTGAGAAGATGCTCACATAGGAAATATGAATTGAAGTAAAAGAGAGCATCAAGAAGCAAATTCAAAACACATTTAAGTCTAACCCACTTCCTATGCATAGGAATCTTGTACGCAAATAAATTCACAAAGAACAAATTGACATGCATCGAAAGATAAAACGAGAGTAACTTTAAAACTTTTAGCACATAGAGAGGTGTTGCAGTACCATGAAAACTTCTACAACCATATTTTCCTCTCTCATAATAGTTTTCAGTAGCCTCATGAATAAACTCAACAATCTAACTATCACATAAAGCATGCTTTTCATGATCTACAAACACATAGTTTTTATCAAGCTCAAAAATAATGGGATTAAAACCTTCAAAACCACTTTTAACAATTTTATAACAAGGTGACTGATCATTCTCAAGAGGTATGGGGTTCCAAGATAAGGTCAAGATCCCTCCAATCTCATTTTTCATAGTAGTACAATTAATATTATCAACCAATATAGGACCATCATCTAGAGCTTTATCATAAACATTTTCTAATCAACGCTCTTTAGTACCATGCATTTCGAAGTTAGGCACTAATAAAAGATTATCATAGATAACAGGAGTATAATTATTATCACAAGTTTTACCCATAGTAGATTTTTCAAAAGAATCCACAGGAACATAACATTCATCCTCCTTTGGTAAGGATGGGGGACAATCAAATAATGTAAGGGATAAAGAGTTACTCTCATTAGAAGGTAGGCATGGGTAGCTAACCCATTCTTCCTCCTTTTGTCCATCACTCTCCTCCTATTTTTCATCTAATGAGCTTTCGGGTTCAGCAATTTCTTCTTCCATAGGCTCCTGCAAATTGTGGACACATTCTTGTGCATGATTGAGTCTCTCTTAAAAATAAATGATATAACAATTATTGCTGAAATTTTCTATGCAATGATCAAGGATAGAAGAGACCATATCTTTAAGGTCTTGACAAGCAACATAGGTTTCATAGTTTTTAGACATAAAGGATTCTATTTCAGAAGCTCCCATAAACAAAACGAATTGTTCTACTTCTTAAAATCCAAGATGAATATAGTTATTCCAATGATAGTTCATAATTACAAATTCTTTACTAAAGCCACATTGGAATTTAATATGTTTAGTATCCTGTTCAGAGCAACAATTTATATCATGGCGTTTAAGCAAAATTTTAGCAATTAGATCCAACCTTTCTAACACGGCTCTCATGACTTTACCCTTATAAGATTCTCTATACCTTATAAAATCTTCCATGGAGGTTCTAGCAGGAGGTGGTTGATACATTGCAAATGTATCTATCATTTTTTATGTTCCATGCTTGGTTTTATCCACTTTCTTGTGTTTTGTTCCAACTATGGAGTACTTTTCATATGATTTCTTGGACTAACCTATTAATAAGAGCCACTGTGCCAGCTGCCTATTTTCTGCTATTTTTTGTTCCAGGAAAGTTAGAAAATGAATATTCTCGGAATTGGACGGGACAAAAGCCAAAGTGCCTATTTTTCCGGATGTCATCAAGTGCCAGAATACGACACGGAGAGGGGCCAGGGGGGCACCACACAACCTGGCCGCGCGGCCAGGCCTGGCCTGCGCTAGGGGTGGTGTGGCCGCTCCCGGCACCCCCTCAGCCTCTCCTTCCGCATATAAGATGCCCTCGGGACGTAAACCCTAAGTACCCGATCAAAAATCCATGAAAGAGTCTGTAGCCGCTGTCATCTCCATCCCTAGATTGGGAGGGATCTGAAGCTCTTCCCGGCACCCTGCCGGAGAGGGGAATTCACCCTGGAGGCCTTCTTCATCACCATGCAAGCCTCTGGTGTGATGCATGAGTAGTTCATCCTTGGACTACGGATCCATGTAGTAGCTAGATGGCTGGTTCTCCTCCTTTGTGCTTTCATGTTTAGATCTTGTGAGCTCCGTTCATGATCAAGATCATCTATTTGTAATTCTGCATGTTGTGTTTGCGGGGATCCGATGGATATTGAGATGCTATTTCAGATTGATTATTGATTCTATCATGTCTTTGTTATTTGAGATCTTGCATTCTTTTCGTTGTTAGTAGCTATCTTGGCCAAGTAGATGCTAGCAACTCCAAGAGTTAGTATTTATGCTCGATAGTGGGTTCATGCCTCTAGTAATCTGGGGAAGTGATAGAAATCTCTAAGGTACTAGATGTGCTATTGCTACTAGGGAGAAAACAACAATCCTTTGTTCATAGAACAATCGTATTGTTTACTTTACACGCAGTTCGTAAAGCAATAATCTGTTGCTTGCAACTTAATACTAGAGGGGGTTCGGATGATAACCTGAAGGTGGATTATTAGTCATAGATGCAGTTGGATGGCGGTCTATGTATAATGTTGTAATGCCCAATCAAGTCTCAAAGGAGTCAAGATGATTAGTATATGCATGTATTGCTTTCTCGGTGTTTGTCAATTGCTCCGCTGTAATTTTGTCACCCAGCATGTTATCTATTTAAGGAGATCCACCTCTAGTGAACTATGGATCCAGGTCCTTTTCTTTACATACAATCTACAACTGTTTACTGCTTTATGTTTACATACAATCTACAATTGTTTACTATACTTAGGGCTTCCCATCGGTTAGGTCGTAAGCCCTCTTGGGAGGAACCGGCGGTACTCTTGGGAGGGGCGACGACTGTCGCTTTGGGCGTCGGTTATCGCTCGACGGAGCGGTGATATTCTTCCGCTTTTGGCCCTTAGTGGGTGGAGGCGGCTGTGTAGATTGAGATGGACTCGTGTTGGGGTCATGGATTGGACTTGGAGGTGGTGGACTTTTACTGGGAGGAGATAGTGCACTTGGAGGTGGATTTGGAGGTGGACTTTTACTGGGAGGAGATGGTTGCCTTGGAGGTGATGGATTGTTTCTCGGTGGAGAAGGTCGCCTTGGTGTCGAGCCTGGAAACTTGATGTATTCTTTTTTCCAAAGAATGAAGCCACTCGTGACTTCTCCCAGTGGCGTCTCCCCTTCACCTCCAAGGATGTCAAGCTGTAGTGACTGACACATAGGTTGAATTTCATCCACACCGACACGAGCATAGCCAGCTGGAATCAGATTGCAATGGTAGGTCGCTCCCGGTGCAGAAGGTAAAGCAAAGCCGACCGCCACCTTCATGGACATATTATTCAGTTCAACATGCAGCTCACAACTAGTCTTCTCCTTAATTGCATCCACGGGGTACACATCCATCGTTGCATCATTACCGTGGCCCTCCGTGGAAGCCACGCTGCTTTTCCGTTGCGATGGGCCGACCGTACTGTCTGGTGCAGGATCTTGCTGTCGGAGTCCTTTAAGTTCATTAAGCTCCTGGCGATGCTACTGCAGCATGGCTTCAAACCTCGCGAACCGCTCCGTATCCTCCTCTTTTTGCCGCTTTGTTTTTCTCGATCGGCTTCTGTACGTGTCAAGGTGTTCGGGAAACCCGATAAGCCATGGATAAGAAGGTCCAAACCCTCTTGTTCGTCCAGCCTTTTCAGAATTTCCGAGAGCCTTTGTCAGCTCATTGTTCTCTCTGTCGGGAACAAACGTTCCCTCTTCAACCTCTTTTATCACTTTAATAAGTTCATTCTTGGGTGAAGAAACTTCTTCGGCTGCAATAATCTCGCCTGTTTCTGGGTCTAACGATGCCCCATGCCCGAGTACCCAATTTCTTTACCTCCTGGGCCAACGAGGCATAGCTGGAGTGACCCCTTTAGCCTCTAGGTCAGCCTCAGCTTTATCCCACTTCGGCATGGCACTCATGTAGCCACATGTGCCCATATGATGGTGATATTTCTTTTTGGCTGCATTTAACTTATTCTTTGCTGACATTGCCTTAGCTGGTGCCGAGGTCTTGTATTCCACAAATACGTCACAATTATCCTGCTGCAACTCTAGTGGGCCAGTGAATGGAGGAGTTTTTTTCTTCAACACATACTTGTGGTACAATCTTTTTTTCCATTCCTTGAATAGTTCGGCCATCTTCTTAAGAGAAAAGTGCTTGACTTTCCTCGTTATTTGCTGTGTGAGCTCATCAGTCTCCAAGACTGGTAGGGTGAAATGTGTCATGAGAGAATTCCACATCGCATCTCTCGCCCTGTCATCTACAAAACTAGCCCCAGCTGGATCCTTTTTATTTCCTGGCTTATTCCAATTTCGTGTGGTGATCGGGACCTTGTCTCTAACAATCACTCCGCATTGACTTGTAAATGCATTCGCAGATTCTTTGGGCTCCAATGGTTGACCCAGCGGAGAGACTAAGTCAATGCTAAAACAGACATCAGCGAGCAACTTGTGTGTCGGGTCTCTTGTCCTTGTAGAAGATTGGCCGGAAGCGGAGGTCTAAGAGAAGAAACATTCGTCAGTACATATATACGAATCAATTAGTGCATCTATACTAGTGAACGATCGATAGAGGCTTTATATACCTCGATGGAGTTTGTTATTATTATGGTGTCTTCACCATGGTCAGCACCATCGTCTGCACCATCGTCTCCTCCAGACAAATTAAGATATTCAGAGCCATCGTAATAAGAACCCCCAGTACCCTCATCTATCATGTTGAGAAGCTCCTCTTCATTCTGTCTACCGTCCATAGCTTAACTAATACAGAAAAAGAATATTGCATTAAGTAAAAGAATATTACAATTGCGATGACTCGGATATAGTACTTAGTGATTAAGATAAAGTACAATAATATAAGATAAAGTACATTATTAATACATCTCGCTCATAATATAAAGTACACTATTAATACATCTCGCTCATATCAAACTAGCGAACGCGGCTGCCACGTTCTGTGCTATGGGAGCTCTGCAGCCAAAGAAGAGGAACCATCACCGGAGAATAGCTCGGGTGAGATCCGTGAACCTGACAGATATTGGAGAACCTAGTCTCCAAAAGATACATGTATCGTCGTACATGCTCGTCCTCCTCCCTGATACGATGATGTACCACCTCCTCGGAGGCCGGCTCCCTCTGCACCACTCCTGGACCTCGTGGACGCCACCAACGAAGCTCTGGGTCGATGATGATACCCGAATTCCTCACCAAGGTACGAGTCTCGACAGGTAGCACCTCCTAGTGCCAACCCGGCAGAGCCCAGACTCGGACATCCCCGACGAAGTCCAGTAGGCTCGGACTAGGTGGACGTGGCATAACTAAATAATAGCAATAAACAATCATAAAACATAAACAGTAACTAAATCACAAAGTATTGCCCTAATAACACTAACCCTAAACCTAACACTAACTAAACTAAACCTAATTAACTAAGTATTCTAACTAACCCTAGATAAATACTAATACTAATACTAATACTATCTAAATACTAATACTACTAACACTAACCCTAAACCTAACACTAACTAAACTACACCTAATTAACTAAGTATTCTAACTAACCCTAGATAAATGCTAATATTAATACTAACTAAATATTAATACTACTAACACTAACTAAATACTAATACTACTAACACTAACTAAATACTAATACTACTAACACTAACTAACCAAAATACTAATACTACTAACACAACTAAATACTAATACTACTAACACTAACTAACCAAAATACTAATACTAATAACACTAACTAAATACTAATACTACTAACACTAACACTAACTAAATACTAATACTACTAATAACACTAACACTAACACTAACACTAACTAAATACTAATACAACTAATACTAACTAAAATACTAATACTACTAATTAACACTAACTAAAATACTAATACTACTAACTAACACTAACCAAAATACTAATACTACTAATTTACAACACTAACACTAACACTACTACTAACAAAAACTAACCCTAATTAACCAATACTACTAACACGGCAATCACCTGAAGACGGCAAGGCGACGCGGGGCGGAGAAGGTGCGTCGCGGCGGCACCGCGGCTCGGGGCGGCGCGGGGCTCTTCTCATGGGCGCGGGCGGCAGCGCGACGGACGGCATGGGCGATCCTCTGGGGAAGAAGTGATCTGGGGCTCTCCGGGTCATGGCACGACCCGTGGTGGGGGTGGGCTATTTATACCACCCCCCCCCCCCTTTACCCCCGGGTTGTAATACAAACCGGGGCTAAAGGGTTACAACCCGGGGCTAAAGGTCAGGTTATTTTTCGCGCCAAAACCAATAATGGTTTATAGTTTTCAGAAAATTATGTATTATATATCAAAAATTTCAGAAAAAGAAGATCTAAAATTTAAATCTATTATCATACTTTATTATACAACTTAAATGAAATTATCTATTGTTTAACAAGTATTATATTTAGTACAAATGTTGGAAAAATATAGTTTATTATTTAAAAACAGAAAAATACATATAATATACCAAAACATTCACAAAAAATAATAGTCTCATTCGAAATATAATATTTATTACTAAAACTAGTAACTAGGACTAAAACATATTTTTCCTACCATTTCCCCCGCTTCCCGCTATGTTTTTCCACCATTTCCCCGCTTCCCGCCATTTCCTCCGCTTCCCGCCATGTTCTCCCGCCATTTCCCTCTATATCTAGGATGACCGCCATGTCCATCCACACAAGAGTATGTAGCCGCCGTCGTCTCTGTCCCTAGATCGGGGGGATCTGAAGCTCTTCTCGGCACCCTGCCGGAGAGGGGAATTCACCCTAGAGGCCTTCTTCATCACCATGCAAGCCTCCGGTGTGATGCGTGAGTAGTTCATCCTTGGACTACGGATCCATGTAGTAGCTAGATGGCTGGTCTCTCCTCCTTTGGGCTTTCATGTTTAGATCTTGTGAGCTCCGTTCATGATCAAGATCATCTTTTGTAATTCATACATGTTGTGTTTGCAGGGATCCGATGGATATTGAGATGCTATTTCAGATTGATTATTGATTCTATCATGTCTTTGTTATTTGAGATCTTGCATGCTTTCCGTTGTTAGTAGCTATCTTGGCCAAGTAGATGCTAGCAACTCCAAGAGTTAGTATTTATGCTCGATAGTGGCTTCATGCCTCTGGTAATCTGGGGAAGTGACAAAAATCTCTAAGGTACTAGATGTGTTGTTGCTACTAGGGAGAAAACAACGATCCTTTGTTCATAGAAAAATTGTATTGTTTACTTTACACGCAGTTCGTAAATCAATAATCTGTTGCTTGCAACTTAATACTGGAGGGGGTTCAGATGATAACCTAAAGGTGGATTATTAGTCATAGATGCAGTTGGATGGCGGTCTATGTATTATGTTGTAATGCCTAATCAAATCTCAAAGGAGTCAAGATGATTAGCATATGCATGTATTGCTTTCTCGGTGTTTGTCAATTGCCCCGCTGTAATTTGTTCACCCAACATGTTATCTATCTAAGGAGAGCCACCTCTAGTGAACTATGGATCCCGGTCGTTTTACTTTACATACAATCTACAACTGTTTACTACTTTGTGTTTACTTTCTGCAAACTTTTACCTATTTCCATTCGATACGTTTAATCCTTTGTTTTCCGCAAAACACGGTTAAATTGACAACCTCATCGCAAGTTGGGGACAAAGTTCTGTGGTTGTGTTGTGCAGGTCTCCACGTTGCTACTAGCACCGGTAGTGCGTCCTGCCAAAGCTCAGCTAGTAACACCTTTGGGGTGTTTCCTTGCTCCTACTGGTTCGATTAAACCTTGGTTTCATAACTGAGGGAAACTTGCTGATGTGCTCATCATACCTTCCTCTTGGGGTTCCCAACGAGCTCTACATCAACACCTCCATCAAGCATTTTTCTGGGCGCCGTGCATTGAGCCATCAATCGCCATGGGAGACCATCCTCGCCTGAGGTACCCGCACTTTCACCAGCCACATAGCCACAAGAATGGTGGTGGTGGTGAAGGCCTAGGGCGTACTGGGGTTGTCATCTGGGAGCCCTCTCCCCCGCGCGTCGTGAATCCGAGGCCGGAGGATCTATCCGCGTGCTACGAGGAAGGGCTGAGGATCCATCCGTGTGCTACGAGCGACGACGATGACAATGACGATTCCGAAGACAACCCTGAAGCTGTGTACTATAGGGATAGATATGATTATGACTAATTTTTACGTTTTAATATTAATAAATGTCTGGCCACAGCAAGTTGCAATACTACCTATTGAGACCGAGATAGTTCATATCCATATACATATAAGAAGATCATTAAAAATAAAGGTTTAATAATATTGTACATCACCAACATCCACACATGTTAGGGTTTTCTTCTAATCCGTAACCATGGAGCATCTTCCTTACTTAACGGGATGCTTGGGTCATCCTTCACAGCGTAGGGCGGAATTTCATGAAACTTATCATAATCTTCTGACATGTCTGTCTTATCCTCCAACCCCACGATGTTTCTTTTTCCTGAAAGAACTATGTGGCACTTTGGCTCATCAGATGCTGTATTCTTTTGCTTATCTTTTCTTTTTCTCGGTGTGGTAGACATGTCCTTAACATAAAAAACCTGAGCCACATCATTGGCTAGGACAAATGATTCATCTCTATACGCAAGGTTGTTGAGATCCACTGTTGTCATTCCGTATTTCTTGTCTACCTCAACCCCGCCTCCTGTCAGCTTCAACCATTTGCACTGAAACAAAGGAACCTTAAAAAAGGTCCATAGTCAAGTTCCCATATCTCCTCTATGTAACCATAATATGTATCCTTTTGCCCATTCTTGTCTGTTGCATCAAATTGGACACCACTGTTTTGATTGGTGCTCTTTTTATCTTGGGCGATCGTGTAAAATGTATTCCCATTTATCTCGTACCCTTGGAAAGTCAATATAGTCAAAGATGGTGACCTGGCCAACAAGTACAACTGCTCTCCAACATTTATGTCATTCATGAGATGTGACTGCAACCAACCGCCGAAAGTCCTCATGTGTTCATCTCTAATCCAGGAGCCAGGCTTCCCGGGGTTGTTGGAGTGTACAATATTCTTGTGTTCCTCGATATACGGAGCCACCAAGGTGAAACTTTGCAGAACTGTGTAGTGTGCTTTAGTGAGAGAATGTCCGTCCATACATATCATTGCTTTCTTTCCTAGCATGCCTTTTCCACTAAGTCTACCCTCATGCCGTGATTCAGGAACACCGATGGGCTTAAGGTCAGGAATAAAGTCAACACAAAACTTAATGACCTCCTCTGTTCCATATCCCTTTGAGATGCTTCCTTTTGGCCTAGCATGGTTATGAACATATTTGTTTAACGCTCACATGAACCTCTCAAAGGGGAACATATTGTGTAGAAATACAGGACCAAGAATGTTAATCTCTTCGACTAGGTGAACTAGGAGGTGAGTCATAATATTGAAGAAGGATGGTGGGAACACCAACTCGAAGTTGACAAGACATTGGACCACATCTTTCTGTAACCTTGGTAGACTATATAGACTGATTACCTTCTGAGAAATTGCATTGAGAAACGCACATAGCTTCACAATGGGTACTCAAACATTTTCCGGCAGGAGTCCCTCAATGCAATCGGAAGCAGCTGGGTCATAAGCACATGGCAGTCATGAGACTTTAGGTTTTGAAATTTTTCTCTACCATATTTATTATTCCCTTTATGTTTGACGAGAAACCAGACAGGACCTTGGTACTGTAAAGGACTTAAAAAAAGATTTCCTTCTCTTCTTTGGTATGAGCGTAGCTAGTAGTACCTTAAAATAGCTCTGGATGCATGCCGTCTCAGTCTTTTATACGTTGTTGGTCCTGCCATGCTTCAGGTGTATCTTTGCTCTTCCCATACACGCCCAAGAAGCCTAGCAGCGTCACGCAAAGATTCTTCGTCAGGTGCATCACGTCAATTGCAGAGCGTACCTCTAGGACTTTCCAATAGGGTAGCTCCCAAAATATAGATTTCTTTTTCCACACGGGTGCGTGTCCGACATCGTCCTTCGGAACAGATTGTCTACCAGGACCCTTTCCAAAGATTACTTTTAAATCCTTCACCATATCAAATACATCATCACCAGTACGGCGGATAGGCTTACACCGGCTGTCTGCCTCACCATTGAAATGCTTACCTTTCTTTCTTAGGGTGTGTGTGGGCGGAAGAAAACGACGATTCCCCGGGTACACATTTTTCTTACATTTATCCAAATATATACTTTCAGTCTCGTTTAAATAGTGTGTGCATGCATTGTATCCCTTGTTTGTCTGTCCTAAAATGTTACTAAGAGCAGGCCAATCATTGATTGTTATGAACAACAATGCTCGTAGGTCGAATTCCTCATGCTTGTTCTCATCCCACACACGTACACCTTGTCCGTGCCACAACTGTAAGAGTTCTTCAACTAATGGCCTTAGGTACACATCAATGTCGTTGCCGGGTTGCTTCGGGCCTTGGATGAGCACTGGCATCATAATGAACTTCCGCTTCATGCACAACCAAGGAGGAAGGTTATAGATACACAGAGTCACAGGCCAGGTGCTATGACTGTCGCTCTACTCCCCAAAAGGATTTATGTCATCTGTACTTAGACCAAACCATAAGTTCCTCGCATCACCTGCAAAGTCCGAAAACTCTCTCTCGGTTTTTCTCCATTGCGACCCATCAGCGGGGTGTCTCAACATCTCGTCTTTCTTACGGTCTTCCATGTGCCATCGCAACAACTTGGCATGCTCTTTGTTCCTGAACAAACATTTCAACCGTGGTATTATAGGAGCATACCACATCACCTTGGCAGGAACCCTCTTCATGCGGCGCTCGCCCTCAACATCACCAGGGTCATCTCGTCTTATCTTATAACGCAATGCAGTGCATACTGGGCATGCATCCAACTTCTCGTACTCCTTGCCGCGATAGAGGATGCAGTCATTAATGCATGCATGTATCTTCTGCACCTCTAATCCTAGAGGGCAGACAACCTTCTTTGCTTCGTAGGTACTGGTGGGCAGTTTGTTATCCTTTGGAAGCAACTTCTTTATTATTTTCAGCAACTTTTTAAATCCTTTGTCAGTCACACCATTCTCTGCCTTCCATTGCAGCAATTCCAGTGTGCTACCCAGTTTTTTGTGCCCATCTTCACAATTTGGGTATAACAATTTGTTGTGATCCTCTAACATCTTCTTGAACTTCAACCTCTCCCTTTCAGTTACGCATTTTTCATGGGCATCAGCAATGGCCCGACTAAGATCATCATCGGGCAGATCTGTTGCCCGTTCTTCATCTTTTTCTTCATCAATGTCTTCCATTGTAGTACCATCGTATTCAGGGGACATAGTAGGGTAGTCGTTATCATTCTCTTCTTCTTCATTGTCTTCCATCATAACCCCTCTTTCTCCGTGCTTGGTCCAACAATTATAGCCGGTCATGAAACCGGACCGAAACAGGTGGCTGTGAAGGACTCTTGAGGAAGAGTATTCCTTATGATTCCGATAGACACCACATGGACAAGACATAAAACCATTCCGCTTGTTTGTCTCGGCCACAAGAAGAAAAGAATGCACGCCTTTAATGAACTCGTTAGAGAGTCGGTTAGCGTACATCCATTGCCCGCTCATCTGCATTATATAATTAATTAAGTACATCAAACATAATCATAATTAATTAGTACTAACCTAAAAACAAAATTAAAGCCAGCAACCGGGACTAAAGATATGATGAACCTTTAGTCCCGGTTGGAGGCACCAACCGGGGCTAAATGTGGATGTGGAGACAACATGTCGACACTATGTCCTCAGTGGGCAGCACTAAGCCAGTAAATTAAATGACGACACTATTTTGGGTGGGTGGCAGCATAATCATAATTAATTAGTACTAATCAAAAAAAATTAAAGCCAACAACCGGGACTAAAGATATGATGAACCTTTAGTCCCGGTTGGAGGCACCAACCGGGACTAAATGTGGATGTGGAGACAACATGTTGATACTATGTCCTCAGTGGGCAGCACTAAGCCAGTAAATTAAATGACGACACTATTTTGGGTGGGTGGCAACACTATGCTAGGGGTGAGTGTGTTGACATTATGTCATCAGTGCCCGACACTATGTTGTGTTGCTTAATCTATAAATATGTATGCATTCTTGTGAAGAACTGCAAGATGGTGTGCGAGACCAGGGACACCACTACGGTGGAGCTTCTCGAAGATGTCTTAGGACCTCGTCGTCCTAAGACATCTTTGAGGAGCTCGCCGTAGAGGCACTCTCTAATATATGAAATTAGTTAGCTCCACCAGCATACTGATCTAGCTAGAAAAGATATAAACTGAAAGATGGTGTGCGAGAGCAGGGACACCACTACGGCAGAGCTTCTCGAAGATGTCTTAGGATCCCGTCCTCAGACATCTTCGAAGAGCTCGCCATAGAGGCACTCCCTAATATGTGAATTGTTTTAGTTACCCGGCGTATTAATCTATAGCTAGAGAAGTTATTAACTCCAAGATGGTGCCAGAGGTACACCACTACGGCGGAGCTTCTCTCGAAGATGTCTTAGGATCCTATCCTTAGACATCTTCGAGGAGCTCGCCATAGAGGAGCTTCTCGAAGATGTACTATGATGTCTTCTTATCAAGCTTTTATTAATTAACCTTATCTTTGTTATAATTTTTTCAGTTTGAAAGCAGGTAGACGAAGAAGAATATTTTGCGCAGCTAGTTAGAATGATGAACTAACGCATGTGTGTGCTTCTAAAATCAAATTTCGAGACTATGTGCCAAAACAAGATATATATAGATAGAATCCACATATTGTGGTATTTACCTTAGAGTTCCTTACATTGATACAAGATAGATAGAATCTAAACATCGATCTCATGCTATCATTGAAAAAATTACTACCAAACTAAATCTACAAATCCATCTACAAGATAGAGCATGAAATGAGCTAATATAGCAATGAGAGTTCAAAGGATGAAGTTGCTCACCTTTTAGAACCTTTGAATAGATGGGGCACCACAAAATATAGACAAATCTTGAAAAAAAAGGCATGAACTCGAGCTTGAAGCAAGAAAGTGAGAGAGGAGAGCCACCAGCTTGAATGGTGGCTTGGGCAGGGGAAAAAGATATAGTCAGACCTTTAGTCCCCGTTCGTATCTACAACCGGGGCTAAAGGTCAACCTTTAGCCCCGGGTCATATAACAAACCGGGACTAAAGGATTTGGCGCCCGACCCGGCCTGCCTGAAACCCTTTAGCCCCGGTTTGTTACACGACCCGGGGCTAAAGGTCCCGTTCGAACCGGGGCTAGTGCCTGCCACCCCCTGGGCCAGATCTAGCCGTTGGACCGGGGCATTAGTCCCGGTTTGTAGCAAAACCGGGGCTAATACCCCTGAACCAAAGGTATGTTTTCTACTAGTGTACCGATTATAAGTTCCCTCTCGTGGATCCATCTCGTTCCCCTCGTCCAGCACACCCGGCCTCCACAATCTAGGATTCAAAAATACGCTTAGACCTAAATTGAGAAGGATGGAACGGAAATTAGGATTTCTAATGCCACTCACCACGTTTGTCATTGAACGAAAGTGCTGTCGCCGCTGAGAGGGAAGGGTGAGCTCCCATGCTGCCGGAGAAGAAGAAGAACTAGCTATAGGGGTGACACGTGGGCTCGGTTGGAAACGGGTGCAGGTTTGACTCAGTCCGGCAGTTGCAACTGATTGCAATGGGTCTAATTTGTCTTAACGTAAACGGCACCCTAACCTAAACAGCATCGTCGATGACCGTTTTATCACCCGTGTGGCTCTGGACTATTTTGTAGCTAACAAATGTCGCATGGGAGCTATTTATATGGCTCTCCTTCCAATTCGGTGCAAATATGTCATTCGGCGCCTTGCTCAGTGTCTTGTAAAGTTGGCAATCACAATGCACACTTCACAAAGTAGTACAAGCCGATAGGATCGCTTGCGTACACGAGGTAGCGTGATTCAGAAAGGCGTCCGCGTACACGAGCCCGTCGTCGTTGTAATGGTCACCCTCTAGTAGTTTTATATGCATGTACATGTACTCCGTTTGCAAATAGAAAAGGTAGCTCGGGTACACGTATGCGTTACAGCATCGCTAGGTTACAGACATGGCCGGTTGGCCGAAGAAGGTTGGGGAAAAATCCAAGCCTTCCAATTATACATGAAGCTAGTACAAAGATAGGAGAACGTGTGTAACTCGTCGCTCGTGCATACATGAAGCTACACCTGGCTCTGCTGGCTGTCCATCTTGCCGGCCTTGGTCGATGATCCCCCGGCGCCGCCTTCATGGTGGCCGTCGGCGACCTTGTTGCTGTTCCTCGCGTCTCCGGACATCTCCACGTCGTCGCCCTGCATCTTGCCAGCGGCGCCGCCCTTGTTGTTCCGGTAGACGGCGTAGAGGATGAGCTGCATGGCGCCCAGGAAGCTCCCGCACCCGTTTGGGATCTGCATGCCCGAAGTAAGAAGATGATCAGTTGGTCAAGACAGTTTAATTACAAATCGTCTACTATCTCCATCCTAAAATACTGAATCATTGTAATGATTTAGATTTGTCTACAGTGGCGGAGCTAGGGGACCAGCATGGCCTTGGCCCCCCTATGACACGGTACAGCAAGGTTTTTTTATCCATAGAGATTGGTTTTCATGGGAATTTGAGACACACACACACACCCAATTGAGAATTACTGGATCAGGCCTCCTCTAATGCTGTCTAACATACGAATGAAGACAAATTTAAGTCACTTATTTTGGGATGAAGGGAGTATGGTAGGAACGTAAATGAGACGGTGGCGCTCGATGCCTCGCCTCTTCGATCGGTCCGTTAATTTACTCGAGCACGTTGCGTGCGCAAGGTAGCATGTGGCCTGCCGTCCCTCAGCTTTACGCATGCAGCGAGCGATCGCACATGGATAGACAAGTCAAAACGAGTCTGTCGCGGTTTCCTTAGATTAAGGGCAGCTGTTTGACCCTTGTCGCGGTCGGTCGACGTGCGGTGGCTTCATCAGAAATGAAATTCAGAAAACAGAAGCAGCATCGGTCGCACGGCATGCATGCAGGGTTTTTTCAAGTTGAAGTTGATGCGGATGTTGCGCGTGTGTGGAGCTTACCGCGACGAAGGGGTCGCGGCCGAGCAGGCCGTAGACGAACCACGACGTGCCGCACAGGAACACCGCCAGCGACAGCAGGAACGGCATGTACTCTACGCTCTTCGTCTTGATCACCAGCCTCTGTAACAAAACAATTTGTATATCCAAATTAGAGCACAAAACTACTAGCTAAGCTAGCACGAACTAATCCATCAACCAACAAACATACTACATAGTATATGCACGCGCAAGGCGATCGACGTACCATGATGGAGAGCGGCGAGGCGTACATGCAGATGGAGAAGACAGTCATGGCGACGCCGCAGAGGAGCTTGCGGGCCTCCCCGTGCAGGGCGAGCATGGACACGAGCGCCACGGCCGCGAACACCGCCGCGACCGCCGACGCCAGGCCCAGCGTCCGGAGCCTGGCCTTCTTGCTCGACGCGAAGCACAGGAACACCACCACGTACGCCGTCTCGATCGCCGCGCCCACGCCGTTGATCGTCGACACTAGGATGTTGTTCGGCGACACGAACGGAAGCCCGTACCTTCAAACCCGAAACTATACCTGTTAGCTTGCGTATTGGTTAATTATTACTCGGGATTTTTTGGAGGTTTTTAATTATTTATTACCAGGCGGAGAGGAGGCAGTTGAGGAGGGTCATGTTGTATGGCACCCCGGAGAAGTCCTCCGTCGATCTCTTCCGAATGATCCTCCAGAAAGTAGGCCTGTGAAGGAACACGATGTGATCACTGATTTTCAAAGGTGATCACAGTTGGATGCTGGCCAGAAGCAGTAGCATATACGCATGCCTGGATATTCAGTAAGACTGTACGTGCTCCCCAGCAGGAATATATAAGATTAAATATAGCAGGAATTGGACACCGAAAGGACTTGTGTGAAATTTATAAATTGGGGGGTGTTGGCAGTATACGTAGGTGGATATATGCTGGAAGTTTCTAGTTTAGATCGATAGATAGATTAAACAAAGTGAGATAATGTATGCATGGACCTAAAAAAATGCTAGTACTAGTGTTTTGTGAAAAAAATCTACAGTAGGTTATATTTTATGGTTACATGAGTATGAACTGGTAGCTGAGAACATGGCATAAAGGTTGTGCTTCAGTAACACGCTGCTATCTTGACAACTCCATTGTAACCATCCCTAGTAAATAAACGAACTTCTACCGTACTACCTAATTATTGAGCCAGGAAAAAGGTGGTACACGAAATGCTTACATCGGAGATAGGAAGAGAAACAGTGCGATGACATTGCCTGAAACAACGAAACCGAGCAGTGATTAGGCTGAAAGGACGTCCCAACAAGAACATCCATCATCGATCAGAACAGCTAGCCAAAAGCTACAACATAACCAGACATGCTATATAGCTAATTACAACCGCAAACCAAAAAAAAATAGAAATCAGGAACACTTACCCGAAATCCCAAACAAGAACTTGGCCACATCCTCCATGGATCAACAACTCCCTCTTGGCCCTGAGCTCGCACTTCTGAAATAATGGCCTTCTCCTTCAGCGAATCGAAACCAAAACCAAGGTGAAAAGACAGAGCTTCTCAAGAGCTGTTTCTTCTGAGAACGGGATGAGCAGCTAGCTTGCAAATGCCCTACGGCTCAGCAGCAACTAAATGACAATGCCGTGAGTTTGTGGATGGATCGATGGATGGACGGATGGTCGCATGGTGGTATATATAGGAAGAGTGGGAGGTAAGCTGAGGGGGGCTAGGGGGAGATCAAGTGTGCCGGCCTATTGATTACGTTCTTATCTTGGCCTCTCCCTGACAACGAGTGCCTGTAGACGTGGAGTACCGTGAGGCAGTAAACAGTAACGTTTCCAGCACTAGCATATCAGAAAGATCTTGTTTTGTTAGTCACCACGTAGATCCAGAATTGTGCATCATCACCATCATATTAGCACTCGGTGCGGGCTAGCTAATTAGATTGGACACTGCTGACAAGAGTATGTGTATTTCTGTGCTACTAGTACCTTTTTTTTTCCTTTGGTGTCGATATATGGCGTGTTATATATAGTCTCCATTATAGGCATGCATTTGAAAAGGAAGGAAGAGTCTCAAGCTCCAGTGCTCCTTTCATTAAAATAATAATTCAAAAACCATATTTATAAGTTTTAAAAAATTCTGAAAATAAATTTTTAGACATAGTATTCGTTTTGTATCCTACAAGCATGCAAAATCACACCCTGAAATTCTTTATATTGTGGGCTACAAAAAAATGACAAAATCCATAGAATTTGGAGACTTGAAACTATACATACTCAGATCCACACTTTTTTATTTGTGTGTAAGTCATAATACAAAGTATTTAAAATTGATTTTTTACACGTTCGTGGGAGTGGCTACATTCGGTTATTTTTCCAAAAAAAGTTTGATTCTTAGAAATAAAAATTTCGATTTATTTTGAAAAACGAGAGCACTCGTGTCCATGTGCACCAAATCTCTGCCCAGGAAGAGTGTTCTAGCTTCTTCAGGGAGCAGCACCATAGTTAAAAACTCCAAAAGAAGAAATACTTTGAAATGTAAGAATAATCTACAAAAATTAGCACGCGAATGTTGGAATTCTCATCATATGCCTATACAAATTTAAAGAAAAATAGTCATTTTGCGCCGTGGGAAAAATTAATACTACTACTAGTGTTAAAAAGGATGGCGTTTCGCATTGTGCACAATCTCCTGTGAACAGCTTTGACAGGTAAATTTGTAGGAACATACAAGTAATACATTACATAATTAATATCATGAAATTATTTTAGTGAGACATACAAGATCCTAATTTCCATCAAGGAAATTCAAATAGTTTTCTGATTTTCTTTTCATTAGATGTCCAAAAAAATATACTATTTCTTAGTCAATGATAAATACCATTTGATCATATAAAAAGGGTTGGATCTTTATCTAATGGCTATGAATGTCTGTTATGAAATAACTATTTATAGTCGATTGAGGTAGTCTCTCCATAATAATTAGAGATTGAAAATAGAGAAGTTTGAAGTGCTTGTTTATTAGAACGTTGTATTTTGGCACAGAGGTCACAACTATCTAAGGTACTCTAATTTTACAGTGCACCATTTTTTCATATTTATTTAGCAATTTATATAGAAAATATTCAGGTGACAAGGGGCATATTTGAAGTACTCCGCTTTTCCAAGTTGTTTTCCACATGGATGATGCCAAATCCTTGAAGCTTTTTTATGTACCGGTCATCACTAACTCCAGACAGGGGACAAAGTACTCTGGTGAAATTAATCGGCACTAGTATAGATCGATACCATGGACACGTGTGAAAAGGCTCATTGGACACGGTTTTGGGGTCGGTCGCCACATTCTTATCATTGATATGGGAACCTCAAGTTAATAGTGCATATTCCCATGTCAAAAACACTGGAAGAATACAATGGTCACCTTACTACCCATATAACTAATTAATAGATCGAAAACACCTATTTTTTGATGTGAAACTACAAAAAGTTAAGTTGGGACGCTGGCTACGATGCACCTCGAACGGAGAGATCTCGTCCTTAGACTAGTCACAATGGGGAGTATCATATAGTAGTATCAATACTACTATATGATACCATCTTCATAATGCATATTATCATGTAGTAGTATCATAGTCTTTGTATATTTATTATTTTGTAGAATTTTAATGTAAAATTGTGTATAAGATTTATTTAGAATTAGTTTTTCTTGTTCTACGTGATATGATACCCCATCTACCTATGATACCAAGACAACCTCTTTCATCATTAATTAACATGTCATGTCAGAATTTTGTCAACATGACATACATGATCCTACCTATAGTACCCCCATTGGGGCTAGTCTTAGGTCTATTCCTTGATCTTCCGGCTCTTGGCGTCGCCTGTAGCTTCTTTGTCTTTAAATACACTAAATAAAACATCCTATAAATACATAATGAACTAGACACAGCTGATTTAAACTGTGTATGAACTAAACATGACAAATTTTCTAGTAATGCATATGAAGTAAACTTAAATTTTCAAGAAATGCATATGAACTAGAACACATATAATCTAAAGCAGAGAAACATATGAACTAAATAGTAATGCCTATTATCATCTATTTGATCTATTTTTTCACAATATTGATTTGAGACACTTATCCTTTTTTTTCAAAATGGGGAAATCGCCCCGGCCTCTATCGGTCAACGCACACAGCCTTTGAGACACTTATCCTTGGGGTATCCTTTGAATCATTTTGCACTAGTGCGGCATGTTAGAGATAGAATATTTCACGGTGATTAGAAATAGAATATGACACGGTTTGTTAAACCGTATTAGCTTTGTAAAGCCTTAACCTGTACCGCACGGTGTGCCTTATCTCATGTACAACTCGGACATGTTGTCCCGGCCGTGACTTGTAATATAAACGTAGCAACACCCTCGATCGATTGTATCGACGAGAATCATATCCAAAATTTGTCATGGTATCAGAGCCACCTCTTCCATAGACAAAAAAAACTCTGGATCCAACTAATCCATCGATCCAACGTCAACCAAGGTCAGCAGGTATGGCGACGACGTCTTCAAGTCCTGCTGAGATCAACCTTGGGTCTCCGCCGACGGAGGTGCTGACTCGGAGCAACTTCCCCTTATGGCGTGCACAAGTTCTGCTGGAAATTCGCGGCGCGCAATTCATGGGTCTCTTGGATGGCACCGATGCCGCGCCATCTACAACCATCGCTGTGGAAAATCCAGACAAAACAAAGGAGCCGATCAAGATTCCCAATCCCGAGTACAAATCTTGGCTGGCCCGGGATCAGAAGGTACTCGGTTATCTCCTCAAATCGCTCTCAAAGGAGATTCTTATGCATGTTCTTCGGATGGAGAACACTGTCGATGTCTGGAAGGCGGTAGAGGGCATGTTTGCCGCACAAAGTATTTCCAAGATCACGAACCTCCGCATCGCGCTGGCCAACACCAAAAAGCTCAATCTCTCAGTCTCGGCGTTCTTCACCAAGATGCAGGGCTTCGCAGATGAGATGGTCGCTGCAGGGAAACCACTTGATGAAGACGAACTAGTCTCTTTTCTCCTGGCTGGACTTGGTGATCGCTATGAGTCCCTAATTGTTGCTCTTGGGATTGTCAAGACCCCGATCTCTGTTGCTGAACTGTACAATCAAGTTCAGTCTTTTGATAATCGCCGGGAGCTGAACGCCTCGAGCAATGACGATGGATTTGAGAGCTCTGCCAATGCAGTGGCAAGAACAAACAACCGCGGTGGAGATTACCGACTGCGCAACAACTACGGTGGTCAAGATGATCGTCGCTATAATGATCGCCGTGGAGATAGACGCCAAGATGATAGGCGCCGAGATGATCGCCCTCGCTTCAACAATAATCAAGGGGGAGGTCATGGAGGATGGGCGCCAGCTGCGTGGAGGTCGCGGCTGTGGACGTGGTCGCCGCCGTACCACACCTTGGGTTGACACTACATGTCAAATATGCAACCGCGAGGGTCATGCCGCAAAAAAATTGTTGGAGGATGCGCATGCTTACGGTATTGATACAAACTGGTACTCGGATACTAGAGCCACCCATCACGTCACTAGCGAGTTGAACAATCTGTCAGTTCGTGACACATACCATGGTCGTGAAAAGGTCAACACCGCTGGAGGACAAGGTATGGATATTTGTCATGTTGGTAATTCAATAATTCATAACCATGTTCAACCTTTCAAACTCCGTAACATTTTGCATGTTCCTGATGCTTCCAAGAATCTTTTATCCGTTCATCGCTTTGCTCTTGATAATCATGTTTTTCTAGAGTTTCACCCATATTCTTTTTTTTATCTAGGATCAGGTCACGAGAAAAATTCTATATAGAGGGCGGTGTGTTGGCAGACTATATCCTCTTATTTCGTCGTTGGTCGCATCACCTCATGAGAAGCATGCGTTCCTTGCGTCCAAGCCGTCACAAGCAAAGTGGCATAGTCGTCACGGTCATCCTTCGTTTCGAGTAGTTATGAGAATTCTTAGCAAGAATAAACTTCCGTTTATTAGAGATTTGAGTTCAGAGTCTGTTTGTGATCCTTGTCAACGGGCTAAAAGTCATCAACTTCCTTATCCAGTATCCACTAGTGTGTCTACTTTTCCTCTTCAAATAATTTTTTCTGATGTTTGGGGTCATGCACCAACGTCTGTTGGGCGCCACAATTACTATGTAAGCTTCATTGATGATTATAGTAAATTTACTTGGATCTACCTTCTTAAGCAAAAGGCTGATGTCTTTTCTTCCTTTGTTAATTTTCAAAAGCTTGTTGAACGCCAACTTGATAGAAAAATTCTCACGGTGCAATCCGATTGGGGAGGAGAATATGTTAAATTAAACTCCTTCTTTCAAAAACAAGGAATCTCTCCTCATATATCTTGTCCACATGCTCATCAACAAAACGGTGATGCTGAACGCAAACATCGTCATATTGTTGAGGTTGGTCTCTCACTTCTTGCACATGCATCTATGCCTCTCAAGTTTTGGGATGAAGCCTTTCTTACCGCCACATATCTTATAAATATGCTTCCAACTAAATTTATTAAAAATGATACACCGATTCATCGTCTCTTTGGAACCTCACCTAATTATTCCTCTCTTCGTGTTTTTGCGTGTGCATGTTGGCCTAATCTCCGCCCATACAATAAGCGAAAGCTAGCTTTTCGTTCTAAGCGATGTGTTTTCTTAGGTTATAGTCCTAAGCACAAGGGGGTTAAATGTCTTGAGGTTGCTACATGGCGTATCTATGTGTCTCGCGATGTTGTTTTTGATGAGACTGTTTTTCCTTTCAAAGAACTTCATCCCAATGCCGGTGCATTACTCCGCAAAGAAATTCTTTTGCTTGATCAATCTCTCCACAATGTTGAACACGGGGATGAATTTATTGATGATCCAACATCGGCTAATCCTACTAATAGTGCTTCTGAGTTTTTCCAGCATACAGGCGAAAATCTGGTGAATAATAGTGAAGATTTTATACAGAACGGAGTATCGGAAAATTTTGCAGAAGAAGACGAATCAGGTGCTGAAAATGGCGCTAATTCTCCCACTGGATCTGCTTCAGGATCCATGACTAATAATACCTCGGATAATCAGTCAAATAATACGCCTACGTCCGTATCGCAGCCATTAGGCGGAACAGGGTCTGCACATGCAGCAGCTTCACAGTCACCAGGCATGAAAACACCCACGCGCGAGCAGTCACCAGGCGGAGCCGCCTCGCGATCTTCTGCGCTCAGGAGCCGCACATCCAATACAGGTGAAGAATCACCTGTGTCTTCAGGCCACACCGGATCGAGTACGTCTTCACATGCCAATAGCAGCGAAAACAACCATGATAGTAGCGATGGAGACCAATCTGCTCATAATTCACTTACGTCAGATTCTTTTGCTTCATCTAATGGTACGCCCAGCTCTGCTGCTCCAGTTACACGTGCCTCTCGTGGGATTTCCAAGCCAAGACAATATAGTGATGGTACAATCAGATGGTGTCTGTCTAGTACGTCTGATGAACCAGTTAATTTGCAAGATGCTTTAGCAAATAAACAATGGAAGGAAGCTATGAATGAGGAGTATGATGCTCTCATAAAAAATAAAACATGGCATTTGGTTCCTCAAAGGCGTGGAGCAAATATTATTGATTGTCGCTGGGTTTATAGAATCAAGAGAAGAGCCGATGGTTCTATTGACAGGCACAAAGCAAGATTAGTGGCAAAAGGATTTAAACAACGAATACGGTATAGATTATGAGGACATTTTTAGTCCTGTTGTTAAAATTGCTACTGTTCGACTTGTTTTGTCCATTGTTGTTTCCAAAGGATGGAGTTTGCGACAGTTGGATGTTAAGAACGCGTTCTTACATGGTGTTCTGGAAGAGGAGGTCTATATGAAACAACCGCCAGGATATGAAAATAAGGATAAACCAGGATATGTTTGCAAACTTGACAAGGCATTATATGGTTTGAAACAAGCGCCTAGAGCATGGTACTCGCGCTTAAGCTCTCAGTTGACTAGTCTTGGTTTTGTTGCCTCAAAGTCTGACACTTCACTGTTCATCTATCACAAGTTTAATGTCACAATTTATATGCTTATTTACGTTGATGACATTATAGTCGCTAGTTCTTTCGAGGAAGCGACTGATGCTCTTCTTAAAGATTTGAGCAAAGAATTTGCCCTGAAAGATCTTGGAGAACTTCATTATTTCTTGGGCATTGAGGTAAAGAAAGTTGATGATGGACTTATGTTAAATCAATCAAAGTATGCTAGAGATCTACTAGATCGTGTGGGTATGCTAAATTGCAAAGGTTCACCTACTCCTTTGTCATCCTCCGAAAAGATTACAGCTCATGAAGGAGAATTATTAGGGCCTGATGATAGTACCAAGTACAGAAGTATGGTTGGTGCTTTGCAATATTTAACTCTTACAAGGCCTGATATTTCTTATGCAGTTAACAAAGTCTGCCAATATTTGCATGCTCCTACTACATTGCATTGGACGGCTGCCAAAAGAATTCTGAGATATCTCAAGCATACTCCTAGTGTTGGGCTGACTTTTATGAGATCCAAATGTATATTGATTAGTGCTTTCTCAGATGCTGACTGGACAGGTTGCTTGGATGATCGTAGATCAACGGGAGGTTTTGCTATTTTCTTTGGACCTAATCTCATATCTTGGAGTGCAAAGAAACAAGCAACAGTTTCTCGGTCTAGCACAGAAGCGGAATATAAATCTGTTGCAAATACTACTGCTGAGGTAATTTGGGTACAGTCTTTACTTGATGAACTTGGTATCAAGACAACACAACCACCGTGCTTATGGTGTGATAATTTGGGAGCAACATATTTGTCAGCAAATCCAGTGTTTCATGCAAGAGCTAAACACATTGAGATAGATTTTCATTTTGTTAGAGAAAAAGTTCTTAACAAGCAATTGGAGATTCGGTTTGTTCCTTCAAAAGATCAAGTTGCTGATGGGTTTACAAAGCCTCTATCATTTCGTTTGTTTGAAGACTTCAAGCGTAATCTCAACTTGAAATGTTGAGATTAAAGGAGGGTGTTAGAGATAGAATATTCCACGGTGATTAGAAATAGAATATGACACGGTTTGTTAAACCGTATTAGTACGACTCGGACATGTTGTCCCGGCCTTGACTTGCAATATAAACGTAGCAACACCCTCGATCGATTGTATCGACGAGAATCATATCCAAAATTTGTCACGGCAACCAGTATTTATATATGCTTATAATTGAAGAGCAAGTATCTCTTATATCAACACTAGTAGTATTAGTTAATTATGTTCTGGTTGACAGGCTTTTCTTTGGTCTGAGGAGTGATAAACGTTAATCTGTCAGTATATTTAGAAAATTTACATTTGTAATTTGCTGCTAACATTTCGTAGGACGTATATCAGCTGGCGGAGAATTGGTTATGTTGAAAACACAAATATTTTTCTGCACGTAATCAGTTATAATAAAGTGACTGGAAAAATAATGTTTTGGTTATATACTCCTATTGCATATACATGTAGACAAATAATGCCGTGATGATGCAATTTTACAGTTAGAAAATCAAGCGCATGTCATTAGGTGTACGTTTTAGTGGAAGCAGTCTCCTAAAGAGAGCGACAGGACTTCAAACTCCACGCTGCTACGTACGGTCCTTGTATGTAGGTACGTGGGTGCCTAATACGTAGCCAGGCATGCATGCAAACAATGTGCTTGTCCATCATGCATATTTTTTTGTGTGTGGTTAGGAACATGTGATGCATCATGCATGGGAAGGATCGTTTGAACTCTGAAACATGTAAACTAAAGTACGCGTGTATATACGACCAAATGGATTTAAATTTTAGAACATAACCGAAGTAGCACTTGGCCACAAACTCGTTGAATCACACAGAAGTCTCAAGCTACAAAGATGCGCCAAAAAGGAAAACTATAAAGAAGCAGCAGCGAGGAGCCGTTCTCGGCGTCTTGCAATGCAGGATAATATGGACGCACATACATGACTGCCGACCTATATGCAACTCGAGCAGCAAGATACATTTTTCTCCAGGCCTCCAAGATGGCTACTCTTCAGATAAGGTCCATTCTCTAGCCGTGTGGCAATGCCATCCGGTTATATCTATAATCTGAACTTTTTTTTTCTTTTTAATTACGGTCATCGAGATTTGTTTTTACTTTTTTTGGAACAACCAGCAGAAGCCCTGCCTTTTTTTAAAAAAAAAGGAAAGAGTTGGCCGGTTTAGAAATATCTCGATCCGGTTTATAACGATAACATTTAGTATCTGCGACAATACTATATCAAGAACTATTAAAACACACTACATGAATGGAGATAGGCACCGACGGCCAGAGGCTACGCCGATGGCCAAAAGTCGGGGCCGTCGGCGTAGGTCACGAGCTGGACGTCCCACGAAGCTGTCCGTCGGCATAGAATTTCCCTCGGCTTTGGATAGCCTACGCGGACGGCTGCCCTCGGCATAATGATTTTTTCTTTTACCTCATTAATCTTTGAAAAATCATAACTAAATCATTCTAATTCAGAAAAATACAAATAATATATCAAAATTTGAAAAATAAGATCTATCTATCTACACTCAAATATTACACATTTGTAAATAAAAATTAAGTGAAACATAAAACATTACATATAATTTGAAACGGGCATAAGAAAATTCAAAAATGATCCAAACAATGTAAAACCTTCACGTGGTATCATATTATGTGATGGACACGGCTAGCTGGCACTCAGATGCTCGTTAGTCCGAGCGAGCACCCACCTAGAAAAAGGAAAATTCTGTTATGTTATATGCAGAAATTGTCTCCGACCATGCTCTCTGTTACCGGTTTCCAGCCTCAGCCAAACATAGAAAACAAATACGTGGTAGGGCCCTACCAGCCTCATGGCATCTTTGAGAGCAACCATGGCGTTCCCAACAAAAGAGTGTTCGCGTGCAGCTACACTAACATTAGTCAGCAAATTAGCTACAAATGTTTTCTAACACCTAAAACAAACCAGAAATTTACAGAACTACAATTCATCAAGTTTTCTTTGCGTTCTTCAAATATCGACGGCACAGGAAAATGCAGGTGTCTTCCATTTGTTACAGGCATACAACCCCATGACTAGCTGACACAACAAAGGTGATTGAAAAGGCAAAATAGTCAACAAGGAAAAAATTGACGCTTGGTATCTTCCAGAAAGTTATTTGTGATTGCTTTAGGGCATGCAACGTTGTCCTGTCCAGGTTTCTCCTAGCAATTCTTATGCTCCATTTTCATGAGATGGCAAAGAACCTTGCTTCTAGAATTTTCTTTTTTCCTTGCATGTCCTAACAATCTAGCAGAGATAAACATAGAAACCATTTCCCTACGTAAAAAATTAAACATATTCCATTGTTCACATAAAAATCCACATGAGTGGCAACCTTATGAGCAAATCAAACTTTGTTCATGTGTGAAACAACTTGCATGTTGATAAAATCAACTTGATTATATAATTATGCAAACTTAGTGCATTGCTTGGAAAATAACTTGGATAGATGGTAAAAAAACTTAATTCGATGGTGGAACCAACTTAAGCATGTTGATAAAAAACAACTTATTCAGATTACTATGCAACTTAAGACACTGCTTGTAAAAAACTTGGTTAGGTGATAAAAACAACTTTATTATATGATTGAAACAACTTAAGCATATTGATAGAAGCAACTTAATCAAATCACTATGCAACTTAGCACATTGCTTGTAAAACAACTTGGTTAGATGGTACATACAACTTGGTTAGGCGGTAAAAATAACTTAAGCATGTTGATAGAAGCAACTTAATCAAATCACTATGCAACTTAGGACATTGGTTGTGAAAGAACTTAGTTAGATTATTAAAACAACTTAGTTAGATGGTGGAACCAACTTGCATATTGATAAAAGAAACGTAATTAAATCACTATGCAAACTCAGGACATTGCTGGTTGGGTTATAAAAAACTTAGTTAGATGGTGGAACCAACTTAAGAATTTGATAAAAACAACATAGTTAAAAGGGAAGAAGAAGCAAAAACAACTCGCAGAAAAGTAATCTACAATGTAGTCGTGATCCCAACATAACCTTCACAAAAGTATGAAAGTAAATCATAGAAGTATCCAAAATGAAAATGCATGCAAAATCCCTTATTGTGAAGTGGGGAGCTCGGTGGGGGATTCGAAGCTCGACGCTTATGAAGTGCACACCTCGACGGGGGGTTCAGGGAGCTCGGCGGTCGATAAAAATGAGTAGTAAATGACTTACTTAACGGTATGAGCAACTTAACTACCGGGGATAATCAACTTAGCTGAAGTGACTAGCAAGTCTACTAAAGTGAAACATAACATGAACATTGTAGAGAAATAGAACTTGACAAAAATGAGTAGTACACAACTTACTTAAGTATATGAGCAACTTAATTACAAGGAATAATCAACTTAACAGAAGTGACTACAACTATACTAAAGAGAGTTGAAACGATTTTATCAGAAGGGAAGGCAACAAGATGAAACATGGGTAGTTATCCGTAGCCATTCTTGTCCTCGGTGTCATGAGAGCGCCGGTCCTGAACCCGCCGCCCTGCTACAATCACTAGAAGTTTGAAGCATGTTACGTTGAAATACTGAAGGATCCTGATATGTAACCAAATGAACAGTTCCACGATGACTATCAACCAGTTTTATTAGTTTCGTAGGACATTCGACATTGAGCATATCCAATAGACAGTAAGTTGCATTATAAAAATGGATTAATATAATACTATTACAGATTTGAAAGTTTTAGCACTAAAAATGAGCTGCAGGAGAACCCATTTAATTGACTAGAGCGTCTAAATCCCACCTCGTATTGTAAGACTAAAAATCAAAGTTTTGGCGGTCTAACGGACATGGTGCAAGAATGATTCACCGGTGATCAAAGATGATGGATGCTTTACAGAAAATAACTATATTACCTCAAGCAAGAAGTCACAAGACGAAAATATTCACACGCCCAATTAACATCAGTGCTGCTTGAGAGAAATTCAAAACAGTCTGATTTCCACATCTCACAATACCACTAGTGAAAAAAGGATCAGAATAAGTCGATATTTGCGTTGCATACAGGCTTAGAGCTAAGATTTTTTGCTTTAACAAATGCAAGAAGTAGGCTTTAACAAACCACAACAATTCATTTTATCTACATACAAATGTTTCATGTGCGGTGGTACTAATTAAACAAGAGATTCAATGTTATACAGGAAATTGGATATGGGTGGAGTAGAAGAGTCGGAGGCTGGAGCATAGGTGGAATTTGATGATACAAGTGTGCCTCCTACTCCCGAGATACAAACCCTCTACTTGTTCCATCGTTAGGAAGAATTAGTTGCCAACCGCCGCATCCGACGCGTGGACAGCTGGGGTGCCACATTGAGCCGGTGAAGGATGTTGCTCCTCCATGGAGACGACATTTAACTAAAATGATAGTCGTTTAACTATGGACGATGCACCTTTTTGTCAGTTCTAATCTGACACTCCTTGGCAAGCACGACATCTACATGAAGATCACCATAGCAAATCGATGAGGACCTGAAGTGCATATATATGATGGAAACCTAAATCAATTGCTCATCAAAGGTCACTAGTAAAAACTGTGACCCTACAAACACCAAAGTAATGGTGATACCATAACCAACAAGTAAACATCAGGCGCATAACCAAGTGATGATGACGATAGCACTAACCACCAAGCACGAATCAAATCAGAGAACAAATAAAAAGTAGGACTAGTACTTTCCAGCTTAGGAGGAAAATTCCCAAACTGGTGATTCTTTGCCGTGAGCAGAAAGTGCACTATCTCCTCGGTGTTGGTCCCACTTGGGAGAAACTGAGCCAGAAACTTCATGTCTGCCTCTGTAGGAAACTTGTCCCCGACTTGATAAACGGCACAACAAGAATCATCCGCGAGAGTCAACCTAGTATTTTTTGGGCGTAGACATAGTCATGCACAGTTCAGTAAATTACTGAGAGAGAGAGAGAGTAGGATCAGAGTGAATAGGACCTCGTAGGAGAGCTCTCTACAGGCAGACACCGCAACGGCCATCCAGGAAGCACGCTTGTGCGGCAGGGAGTCGACGAAGAGGGCGAGATAGGACCACAGGATCCCAATATGCGCCTCATTGGGGGAAGACCCACCTAGGGGGCCCTTTCCCACCGGAGACGGATGCGGGAGCTGATGCTGAGCAGGGGATGCGGTCGAGCTTCAGCATCTTTGGTCTCGATCTGTGCTGGTCCGACGCCGGCAAGGACAAGCTTGTGGGGCGCTTCCTAGGTCCAGGGTGAGAATGGCGGGAATTCTAAAGGGTGTGGCCGTCGATGGAGGCCGGTGGCGGAGACAGGCATCCCCGCGGCGTAGAGGATGAGCATGGAGGCTGCCGCACTGAATGGACTCGGCGAAGTCCTGGAGACTGAGGGAGAGGGGCACGGGCATGTGGTCCACCCTGGGTGTCGCTGTCCGTCGCTGTCCGCCGCTGTCAGAACGAGGCGAGTCATATGGATTGATCAACGCGCATCCGACGGCTCACGAGCTGAGTGCTCGTTTTGTCCAAATAGCACCCGGGTACTTTTTAGCACTTGGGTTATGTGATATAGTTATAAGGAAAAATATAAAACTTGGTATATTGATTATGTCTCAAAAAAACTTCACAAAATGACTTATCTCGTTCGAGATTTCCTGACTTTCGGGTCAAATGACCCGTGTTATGGCTAGAATCAAGGCGCAGTTTGTGATAATGTGCCCATATTGTGCATGCATGTGCATCATGAGATGGCAAACAATGTTGCAGGAGGAAGTTTTCCTTTTCATCACACGAAAAAACCATTTTCCATTTTTCGAGCGTAAAAAATAGGGGGTTTTGTGAAGCAACCACCAAATGGCTAATTCAAAATGCTACCACCCCATTTTTCAAAAATACTAGACCACGTTACATGGACAATGTCCCAACATGGGGATCTCAAACCTTTCTGTCCATCCCTAGTGAAAAAGATAAATTTCTACCGAATTGGTAGGAAGTGGGTCAGATATGACTACAGGTACATGATCTGGTGGTCATGATTTAAAAAAATATTTTTAGGTTCACAATATGCTATTTCATCAAAGATCAAATGTAAGTTTAGCGAGGCTCAGCCCCGAGCTAATAATCTTCATGCCCGTTGTTCGACAAAGTTTGATGATAGTTTAAAACAGGCATAAGAAATTCAAAACGATCCAAACAATATAAAACCTTCGTGTGGTGTCATATTATGTGATATAGTTGGAAGGAAAAATACCAAACTTTGTATATTGATTATGTCTCAAAAAACCCTTCACAAAATGACCTATCTCATTCGAGGTTTCCTGGCTTTCAGGTCAAATGACCAATGTTATGGCTAGAATCAAGGCATAGTTCGTGATAATATGCCCATATTGTGCATACATGTGCATCATGGGACATCTCGACGAACAATGTTGCAGGAGGAAGTTTTCCTTTTCGTCGCACCAAAAAGCCATTTTCTATTTTTCGAACGCAAAAAACGGGGGTTTTGTGAAGCTACCACCAAATGGCTAATTCAAAATGCTACCACCCCATTTTTCAAAAACACTAGACCATCTTACATGGACAATGTCCCAACAAGGGGATCTCAAATCTTTCCATCCATTGGTGAAAAAGACAAATTCCTGCTAAATCGGTAGGAAGTTGTTCAGATATGAACTACAGGTACATGATCAGATACTCATAATTTTTTACAAAAATCATTTTTAGGTTCACAATATGCTATCTCGTCAGAGACCCACTTCAAGTTTAACGAGTCTCAACCCCGAGCTAAGAATCTTTATGCATGCTATTTTAAACGGGCAAATAAAATTATGGCTAGAATCACGGCATAGTTTGTGATAAGTTGATATGAATATAATATTTGGATTCCCCTCATTTTTCTGATCAATTTAGAAATATTATTTGTCGAATTCTGATTTACGGATTTAAAAATATTAATTATTCCATATTAAATAGAAAAATACAAAAAATAAAATCATTACATTTTTATTTGAATTCAATAATATTTTTACTTATTCATTGTTGTTTACTTAAATAATTGTTTGTAATTTCAAAAAATAAAAACATGTGACATAATGATATAAGAGTTGATATGATTGATATCATAGTATTGACAACAATGTACAAATTGTTTCGCGGAAATTGATTCTGAAGGAGCAGATAAGTTAAGCATGCTAGAGTGAAGTAGTGAGGATGGGTGACCGACCGGAAAGTTTGACCATAACTATAATTTGATCAAAGGGTAAGTGTAATTAGTGTTAAAAATGTTCCAAGTGAGAGATTAAGGAGTCAAACAATTGAAAGATTAAAAAAAGTTGAGAAAAAAATTGAGTTTTTTTTGAAATTACTTTTACAATCGGCCATTAGGCTATGTCGACGGAGCTATGCCGAGGGCAAAGCCGTCGGCGTAGCCTATGCCGACAGCATGGTCATACGCCGATGGCCTCCGTGGCTGCGCCGAGGGAAGGCCAGCCCGAGTAGCCTACGCCGACGGCTTCCCTCGACATAGCGTACGCCGACGGTTATTGTGGCTACGCCGACGGCTTTTGGCCTTCGGAGCCTCGGTCCATTCCTGTAGTGACATTATAAGGACCCCCGGCGGGTTGTCCAAGATATTCTCCAAGACGACGTCTCCACGAAAGGAACAATGCATATATAGCTGGTAGCTGCCAATGTCTGTCTGATCTAAACACCAAATCAGACCATGGGCTTTCACCACGAATAAAGTCCTAGCAATCTCAGACAATAGCTTCAACAAAAAATGGCTAGAGTTTTCTCTTTGTCAAGTACAACCAATGCAGATTGAATTAGAGTTTTCACCACAGAAATCGAGAGTTAGTTCTTAAAAAGCAAAGTCTTCCCGATTTTCCTACAAAGAAACATCGATCGTCAAGCACACAAAATATTTTGAGAGGTTTGGCATGTCCTCAATGGCGAGCTCACTCAAAGTTGTCAAAGACGAAGCCATACAGGCAAACCAGGGCTCTTGACCAGAGCCAAATGGAATCGACCCTGTGATGTTCTTGATCTCTGTGCACTTCAAGGATTGGCAATTACTAGAAATGTGTCCTGACGACACCATGCTACACGTAGGTGGATATGCTGATGTTACCGAGCTACATGGATGAAGGACCTGATCCGTATCAACCCGAGATTTAGCATCGTCGCAAAGTCGCACTCACTCTAGGAGGCACACGAGGCAGGGTGATATAGACGGATTTGAGAGGGAGATGAAGGTGCACGAGAAGGAAAAGGACGGCTCGCCGTCACTGTCCGCTATCTGACGGGTGGTGAGGGATTGGAGGGCAGGGAGAGAAGCTTTTGGTGCTTTGGAGCGGCACCCCCGGAGTTACCTGAGAGGGCTGCGGCAGGCTAGGGTTTAATCACAATTTTCACATAAGAAGAGTCCATCAGATTTCATTCATTTTTCATGCAAAAATAATAATCATTCATTTTCTGCTGAAAACGCAGCGCAGGAGCGCAGCATAGAGTCTGATATCATCCCACATCTGGCTCTCCCATCTCCATGGACGCAGGTATCCACCACCTGCACCCATGATGCGATGGCAGAATATTCTCCCGGCCGGCCACTTCTAAGGTACGTCCTTCCCCGTGCGCACCATCAAACTGAAACGTGCACGTACAACACCCCACTAGCGAAACGGAATCCAGATTTGAACCGTCATGAGGCAAATAATTGAGTGATTTCGTGATCAATCGTACGTATGTAACACACGCGATCAACATCGTGTGGATTGCCCCAGGATCTATAGGTTGGCTGCATCAACGGATAATTCCAATCGCGTTCGGACGTGAAATAAGACAAGAGTATGCGGGGAGGTGGAAAGAAACTGGGGCTCGGCCTGTTGATACGTGACATGTGATCATTGCACGCATAAAGTGTTTGGGCACACACAAGTTTTGTCATCTAGCTTCCCCTGTCTCCTCGCCTTTGTAACGTGGCAACAATGCCAAAAGGAAAATGTAAAAGCGGAGTAGGTTAATTTGCCGCCAACAGAACAAGGATTTATTGGACTGAGTATAATATATATGCCCTCACTTTATTGTCAAAAGGTTGTTTTTAAATAATTCCAAAGAAGTGTTGTATACTAATCTATGTTTCTTCAAAAACAAAATTGCTGGTTTCGTTTCAAAAGAACAACTGCTGGAGGATTTATAGTCTACTCAAGACAGTGGCGAACCTAGGATTTTACCAATGGGTATGTCTTATCAAAACATTGAGGATCATTTCGATAAATCTACTCCCTCATCAATACATCCATCTCACAAAAACTAAAACGGAGGAGCAGTACGTATATTTAGGAACAAAGAGAGTAGTTACCAATTAAATGAATGATTGTAAATTTGCGTGGTAACATGTTACATAAGCAATAAATAATATGTAATTGAGAAAATAAATTCTAAACTTGCATAAATTATTTACCATACAAATAGTTGATAACCATATAAGTAGTCTGAAATATTCATAAAAGGAAGTTACTATACGACTTGTGTATTTGTCTAGCCTACTCTTTCTTCGGGACATAAAAGTTCCAATTATTTCATCTTCATCCAACTGTCCAGCTCAATATATAATCTCTTTATAGAAATAAATAATTTTATAACCATTTAATCCCAAGATGCTATATATGAATCTATAACTTGAAAAAAAAATCAGCTATTCGAAATCAGTCCTCCGCACGGATGCGCCTTGTGGGGATCGGTTTTTGTGGTTTTGTTCGTGGTCTCATGGCGGTGAATGAAGGACGGTCAGGTGTTCAAGCATTGGGCCAACGGCATGCCGTGCCGCCGGCGTACTAGAAACTTCGCGTGCTGCCGACGTACCGGAGACCTCGCGGGCATGCTAGCATCTAGGTCTATAGACTGCAGTCCAGATCGAGTGCTACGAGCTCCTTTGACCTGGCTGGGTGAGGGCGCGAGGCGAGGTGGCGGCATAGCTGTGCAGCCCATAGAATTTGGATCGGGTAGCAGTTGCGATCCATCAGATTTTCTTTGTTTTCCCTACTAGCCCACGATTACAGGCACTCACTAAAGCTGAGCAGTTTTGCACGATCCGATCAGCTTTCTGTTCCTGGTACTACACGGTAGACGGACAGCTGGGCTCCAGGGTATGCGGCGGCATACCCGGTATACCCTGTGGGTCCGTCACTGACTCAAGACAGCATTTATGTAACACCCTCGAATCGGCCATATGCAAGTTTTAGCGCTTTCCGCCAAACCCGCATAGAAACAATTCAAGGACGTCCACCAGGCACTTTCGTGCGGGTGGAAAACGAAGTAATATCATTACACAATAGTTCACGATGGAACCCACAGAACATATATATACAACAACGACTCAAAGAGTTAGAATACAGATATACAATACAAAGATCCAAATCACCTTGAAAACGATACAACATCCGATTACGGATAAGATGTAAATAGGGCTAAGAGCCCTGAAGAATAACCAATGGCGTCCATAACCCTGCCCAGGCCAAGCCGGAAGGGTAACCCTGGTAACGACGTCGAACTCATACCTGCTAAAATAAAAGGGGTGCCGACAAAGGGCAAAGGAAAAAGAGGAGCGTCAGTACTGAGGCCAGTACACGGCGATGCTAGAATTCGGCGGCTCTCGCCTACATAGGTATGGTGGACTGAAGCGGCAGCGAAGCATACACTACACAACCTATAGAGACTCGATACAACTGTCGGCTATTAGAGAAGGATAAGAAAGACCTATTCGGGACCAACCAGATACTAACACTAAACATACCCATCCTGGCATTTCCCCCTCGAGACCAAACGAGGAAATCAAACCGAGGAACTCACACAGTTGGCAGTTTTATTCATTCTATTATAGTTGAAGCACTTACTAGTCAGATATAGATAGCATGAGTCATCCTGATAGCATAAGTAGTGGGCAGTTTTAGTTAACCATTCAGTTATAGTTGCAGTACTTATTAATAAGATACAATTAGTATGTGACATCCCAAACCCAGCAGTTGTTGGCACTTTTATTTTATTCTATTGGAGTTGCAATACTTACTGGGCAGGTATAACATGACGCGATACACCCTAGTTCCACCAGTTGTTGGCACCTTTATTATCCATTCCATTGTAGTGAAGCTGATTACTAGTCACATATTAAGTCAAATTTATAGCACTACTTTAGTTATGCTTGTTTATGATCGAGATACTGTGCTCCAAGTCGTCCATAATTGCGGACACGGCTTTCAGAAAGATTTACCCTACAGGGGTGCACAAATAGCAACACACACACAATCAACCTCGGAAAAACCAAATCAAAACCCAACGAGGCTTTCATGACAAAGCAATCACAGGATTCATAAATTATTTCAGGGGGCCACCCCCAATAAGCTACCTGCTACAAAGTCGGCCGGCTCCGCAACGGACCCAGGGTGTGTGGCGACGGCTGTAAACGACTGGGAACCCAAAAGTGTGACTGGGCTTGCTGATACGGTGGAAACGTGGCACGGGGTTCCTAAACAGTATAGGCGCTCCACGCGCAATCGTAAATAAAGCAGTAAAGCATGACATAAATATATGATAGTAATAAAGCCCCAAACTAGTTTGTGGCCCCAAGAAATAAGAAATGAATCAAGCTCTGGCTAAGGGGCTTTATGGTCCCACATGCGGATAGTGCGATAGTCAAGGAACAGGTATCAAGTACTCGGGGTCCTACGGGAGACAAGTGAGCATGGAAGGACCAAATTGTTGGAGATATGGCCAAGAGGCAATAATAAAAATGGTTATTATTATATCTTTGTGTTTATGATGAATGTTTACATCCCATGCTATAATTGTATTATTAGGAAACACAAATACATGTGTGTTTTGTAAATGTAAAAGAGTCCCTAGTAAGCCTCTTGTTGAACTAGCTTGTTGTTTAATAGATGATCATGGTTTCCCGATCATGGACATTGGATGTCATTAATAACAAGGTTATATCATTAGGAGAATGATGTGATGGATACACACCCATAGTAAGTGTAGCATAAGATCAAGTCATTAAGTTCGTATTGCTACAAGCTTTCAAATGCATAGTAACCTAATCCTTCGACCATGAGGTTATGTTAATCACCATCACCGGATGGGTACTTTGATGACATCAAACACCGCTTCGTAACTGGGTGGTTATAAAGGTGTCATTGGGTATTCTGAAAGTATGTGTTGAAGCGCATGGACCAAGATTGGGATTTGTCCATCCATATGATGGATAGATATGCTCTGGGCCCTCTCGGTGGAATGTCATCTAGTTAGCTTGCAAGCATGTGACTAGGTCACAAGGGATGACATATCATGGAACGAGTAAAGAGTGCTTATCAGTAATGAGGTAGAACTAGGTATGGAGATACCGACGATCAAACCTCGGATAAGTAGAGTATCGCGTGACAAAGGGAATTGGTTTCGTATGTTAATGGTTCTATCGATCACGAAGTCATCATTGAGTATGTGGGAGCCGTTATGGATCTCCAGATCCCGCTGATGGTTATTGATCGGAGAGGTGTCTCCATCATGTCTGCATATTCACGAACCATAGGGTGACACACTTAAGGTTCGATGCTGTTTAGGTAGATATGGAATATGCGTTGGAGACCGAATGTAGTTCGGAGTCTCGGATTGGATCTAGGACATCACGAGGAGATCCGGAATTGTCTGGAGAATAAGATTCATATAATGGAGATCATTTTCTAGGTTCGGAAATGTTTCGGAGTGTTTATATGGGGATTCTAGAAGGTTTCGGAGTGTTCCGGAAAGTTCTAGAAGGTTCCATGGACTTTACTTGAAAACCAAGAAAGGAAAGGGGAAGACTTAGGGGGGAAGGAAACTCCCTCCCCCCTCTCCCTTGTGCGCCGGCCCTAGGAGGTGGGCCTAGGGGTGGGAACCCTAGGCCGCACCCCTCCCTCTATATATAGAGGGGTGGAGGCGCCACCCCCTTGCCCCTCCACTCTTGCCCTAGCCGCCTCTCTCCTCCTCCTTCGCTCTGCTCAGGCTTAGGCGAAGCCCTGCAGAATTCTCTACTCCACCACCACCACCACGCCGTCGTGCTGCTAGGATTCCGTGGAGAGATCTACTACCTCTGATGCTCGCTGGAACGGGGAGAGGAAGGTCTGCATCGACTCCGCACGTGTGACCGACTGCGGAAGCGCTGCCGGAACGCGGCGCCGGAAGGATCGTCTACTCGATCTTGAGATCGGCAAGTGATCGTCTACATCAACCACGAGATCCGATCTCGCACAAGGCTTTCGGATCTACAAGGGTTAGTACAGATCTATCTCGTTGCACATGTCTAATAGATTAGATCTTGGCTTTAATCTAGATTAGATCTGGGTTTTGTTCGTTCTTGCGATAGAAATTTTTTGTTTTCCATGCTACGAACCCATCAGTGGTATCAGAGCCGTGTCTATGCGTAGATCTGTTGCACGAGTAGAACACAATGGTTTTGTGGGCGTTGGTGCTCGTGCCGTCTTTTGCTTTGTGTACTTTGCATCTTGCGGTATGGTGGGATGAAGCGGCTCGGGCTAACCTTACATGTCATCGCACATGAGACTTGCTCCACGCTTTACGTGTAACTTGCTTTGCACAAGTGGCTTTGCGGGTGTCTGTCTCTCTCACCATAGTATAGATCCAATTTACACTTTGTACTTGATAGCACTTGTATCAACGTTGTGGTTCAGTTTCGTAGGTAAGATCCATTCTTATTCGAAAGCCCCAAACCACGTAAAACATGCAAAGAAAATTAGAGGCGTCTAACTTGTTTTTGCAGGGGTTTTGTGATATGATATGGCCATCATGTGATTGTGATTATATTTGATGTATGCACTGATCCTTATTGTAATATGGCAACTGGCATGAGCCTAATGGTTGTCTTCAATTCTGTTAAGACCTGCGTGTCTATTCATCTTGTAATAGCTTTATTCCAAGTAGTTGTAATAGTTGCTAGTGATGATGTGTTGGGTCCGCAGCATAGAAAACAAAAAAATTCCTACGATGAGAACTATACGCCAAGATCTATCTACTAGATACAGAGCAACGGGTGGACATACATCCATGGAGAATTTACCCTCGAAGACAACGAGTTTTGCTAACGAGTAGGAACTCGTGGTTGATGTAGTCGTACGCTTGCCGATCTCAAGATCGTGTGGAAGTCCGACAGGTCCAGCAGCTCCAGCACCATCAGGTCCAGCACCATCAAGTCCAGCACCGCAAAGTAGCGGTGCATCCGTGATCGCACACACGTTCGGTCCACCGAACAACCTCCGCCTCCTCGCTCCAGCGATGCAGTGGAAGAAGCAACTCCTTTCCAGATAAAGCCATCGGGAACATGTATCTCGCTAATCCGAGACCATGGGGAATAACTAGAGGGAGAAGAGAACCTTCACGAGGAGGTGGTGCAAGATGAGAGGAGGGAGTGGGGGGGCCTTTTATAGGGAGAGGGGGCAGCCCCTCACCATGGTCGGCGGCCAAGGGAGGTGCCCCCACCTCTTCCACATTCATGTGGGTGGAGCTCCCACTCACATAATTAGCCACCCACTCAAAATTCCACTCACCTCCATTAAATTTCCACCAAATTTAATGCAAGTTCTCATTAAATAAAACACTTTTATTTATTTTATTCAGAATTTTTTCAATTACATTAATTAACAAACATTCACATAAAACCCCCTGCAACATTCCAATATCACATGCAGAACCAGTTTCTGCAATTTCACCCGAAACGATCCCGGTTTCCATCGAAATGATTCCAGCGCTTTCTTAAATCTTTATCTGAAACATATTTGCTCCAAATGGTGTCGGTATCCCTTAAGTGTGTCACCCTACGGTTCGTGAATAATGTAGACATGATCGAGACCCCTCTCCGATCAATAATCAGCAGCGGGACCTGGAGATCCGTACTGACTCCCACATATTCAACGATGACTCTTGTGATCATGTGAACCTTTAACGTCGTAACTAAATCCCTTTGTCTCGCGATATATTACATGTCCGAGATTCGATCATCGGTATCTAAATACCTAGTTTGATCTCGTTACCGACATGCACTCTTTTCTCGTTCCCGTGATATAACATTCTAGTGATCACATCACTTGCTTGCAAGCTATTTCAATGTGATATCACCGAGAGGGCCCAGAGTATATCTATCCGTCATCGGGATGGACAAATCCCACTCTTGATCCATGAGCCTCAATATAACACCTTCGTAGCACTGAACCCACCTTTATAGTCACCCTATTACGGTGTGACGTTTGATGTTATCAAGATACTCTTCCGGTGTTAGAAATTAACATGATCTCATGGTCTAAGGACTAAGATTACTTCGTACGATGTTATTGCAATATAAACATAATGACTCTGATCGTAATGCTATACTTCGGATGAATGTTCATCACATCATTCCACCAATGTTGTGACCTCGTTATTAACGACATCCAATGTCCATGATCAGGAAACCTTGATCATCTTGTTAATCAACGAGCTAGTTTATAAGAGAGGCATAACTAGGAACTTTCCTTTTTTTTATTAAACACACATGTATTAACGTTTCCAAATTAATACAATTATAGCATGCAAAATAAACATTTATCATAAACAAGAAATAAGATAATAACCACTTTATTATTGCCTCTCAGGCATATTCCCTTCATGATGGACAACCATGAAGCGGCGCCACTGACCTTGACGCAATTCTGGTGATGATGGAGATCATGTCCGTGCTTTGGAGATGGAGATCAAAGGCACAAGAAGAAAGGGCCATATCATATCACACTAATTATGAATTGCATGTGATGTTAATCCTTTATGCATCTTGTATTGCTTAGATCGCGACGGTAGCATTATAAGATGATCCCTCTCACTAAATATCAAGTAATAAAGTGTTCATCCTTAGTTGGCACCGTTGCTAAGACTCGTCATTTCGAAGCATCTCGTGATGATCGGATGTGATAAATTCTACGTGTGCATACAACAGGTGCAAGCCAGATTTGCACATGCGGAAACTAAGGTTAATCTTGACGAGCCTAGCATGTACAGACATGGTCTCGGAACACGGAATACCAAAAGGTAGAGCATGAGTCATATAAATGATATGATGAACATGAAGATTGTTCGCCGATGAAACTACATCTTCTCTCGTGAAGATCGGACTTGGTGTAGTGGATTTGGTTCGTGTAATCACTAAGACAACGTGAGGGATGTTGTTTTGAGTGGGAGTTCACCTAGTTAATTTAAAGAATTTAGATTGAACTCAATTCATCATAAACTTAGTCTAAACTACTTGCAAATTTGTTGTAGATTATGGCGAACCTCTCCATCAATTTCAATGCGTTCCTAGAGAAAGACAAGCTTAAGAACAATGGAAGCAACTTCATGGACTGGTTCCGTGGACTGAAGATTGTCCTCAGGGCTGGTCAGTTGACCTATGTGCTCGAAGCACCGCTAGGTGACCACCTGCCGAAGATGCCACCGCTGACGTAAAGAATGTTTACGCCACTCGGAAAAATCACTACTCCATAGTTCAGGGTGCCATCCTGTATGGTTTAGAAACGGAGCTTCAGAAGCGCTTTGAGCACCACGACCTGTTTGAGATCATTAAGGAGCTCAGGCTGATTTTTGAGACTCACGCGGCCGTGGAGAGCTATGAGGCCTCCGAAAAGTTTTTTAACTGTAAGATGGAAGAGGGTAGCTCCGTTAGCGAGCATGTGCTCACCATGTCTGGGCACACAAACAAGCTCCAAGAGTTGGGGATAACGATTCCTAATGAGTTAGGGATTCACCGCGTCCTCTAATCACTGCCACCAAGTTATAAGAACTTTGTGATGAACTACAATATGCACTGCATGAACAAGACGTTGCCTGAACTATCGTCCATGCTGAAAACTGCTGAAGTGGGGATCAAGAAGGAGCACCAAGTGTTGATGATCAATAAGACCACCAATTTCAAGAAACAGGGCAAGCCTAAGAACAAGGGCAACTTCAAGAAGGATGGCAAGAAAGCTGTCGCACCTGCTAAGAAGCCCAAGGCTGGTCCTAAGCCTGAAACTGAATGCTTCTACTGCAAGGGTGCTGGTCACTGGAAGCGTAACTGCCCCAAGTACCTGGCGGATCTGAAGAACGGCAACATCAAGAAGAAATTTATATTCGATATACATGTTATTAATGTGTATCTTACTAGTAATCGTAGTAGTGCCTGGGTATTTGATACTGGTTCGGTTGCTCATATTTGTAACTCGAAATAGGAGCTGCGGAATAAGCGAAGACTGGCGAGAGACGAGGTGACGATGCGCGTTGGAAATGGCTCCAAGGTTGATGTGATCGTCGTCGGCACGCTCCCTCTACATCTACCTTCGGGATTAGTTTTAAATTTGAATAATTGTTATTTGGTGTCTGCGTTAAGCATAAACATTATATCTGGATCTTGTTTATTGCGAGACGGTTACTCTTTTAAGTCCGAGAATAAAGGTTGTTTGATTTATATGAGTAATATCTTTTATGGTAATGCACCTGAGATGAATGGTTTATTCTTACTGAATCTCGATAGTAGTGATACACATGTTCATAACATAAATGCTAAACGAACAAAATTGAATGATAATTCTACATACATGTGGCACTGTCGTCTTGGTCACATTGGAGTGAAGCGTATGAAGAAACTCCATTCTGATGGACTTCTTGAATCACTTGATTTTGAATCACTTGAAATATGCGAAGCATGTCTGATGGGAAAAATGACTAAGACTCCATTCTCTGGAATAATGGAGCGAGCTACAGACTTATTGGAAATAATACATACCGATGTGTGCGGTCCAATGAGTGGAGCATCGCATGGTGGATATCGTTATGTTCTCACTTTCACGGATGACTTAAGTAGATATGGGTATGTCTACTTTATGAAACATAAGTCCGAAACTTTCGAGAAGTTTAAGGAATTTCAAAGTGAAGTGGAAAATCATCGTAACAAGAAGATTAAGTTTCTGCGTTCTGACCGTGGAGGTGAATATCTAAGTTATGAGTTCGGCATGCATTTAAAGAAATATGGAATACTTTCGCAATTGACACTGCCGGGAACACCACAGCGTAATGGTGTGTCCGAACGTCATAATCGAACTCTCTTAGATATGGTTCGGTCTATGATGTCTCTTACCGATTTACCGCTATCGTTTTGGGGATATGCATTAGAGACAGCCGCATTCACTTTAAATAGGGCACCATCTAAATCCATTGAAACGACACCGTACGAATTGTGGTTTGGAAAGAAACCTAAGTTGTGATTCCTAAAAGTTTGGGGTTGCGAAGCATATGTAAAGAAGTTACAACCTGATAAGCTTGAACCCAAAGCGGAGAAATGCGTCTTCATAGGATACCCTAAAGAAACAATTGGGTATACCTTCTATCATAGATCCGAAGGCAAAGTTTTCGTTGCCAAGAATGGATCCTTTCTTGAGAAGGAGTTTCTCTCGAAGGAAGTGACTGGAAGGAAAGTAGAACTCGACGAGGTTATTGAACCTTCTCTCGGAGTTGAGAGTAGCGCAGCACCGGAAGATGTTTTTGTGCCGCCTGCACCAATTGGAGAGGAAGCTAATGATGGTGATCATGAAACTTCGAACGAAGTTGCTGCTAAACCTCGCAGGTCAACGAGGGTTCATACCACTCCTGATTGGTATGACCCTGCCTTGAACGTCATGTTGGTGGACAACACTGATGACCCTACGACGTATGAAGAAGCTATGGTGAGCCCAGATTCCGATAAATGGCTAGAAGCCATGAAATCCGAAATGGGATCCATGTACGAAAACCAAGTGTGGACTTTGGTGGACTTACCGGATGGCCGTAAGGCTGTCGAGAACAAATGGATTTTCAAGAGAAAAACATATGTTGATGGTAATGTTACCGTCTATAAAGCTCGACTTGTCGCGAAAGGGTTCCGACAAATTCAAGGAGTTGACTACGATGAGACATTCTCACCAGTAGCGAAGCTAAAGTCTGTGAGGATTTTGTTAGCAATTGCTGCATATTTTGATTATGAGATTTGGCAGATGGATGTCAAAACGGCATTCCTTAATGGATACATTGAGGAAGAGTTGTATATGGTACAACCCAAGGGTTTTGTCGATCCTAAAGATGCTGACAAGGTATGCAAACTTCAGCGCTCCATTTATGGACTCAAGCAAGCATCCCGGAGTTGGAATCAACGTTTTGATAAAGTAATCAAAAACTTTGGATTTATACAAACTTATGGAGAAGCTTGTATTTACAAGAAAGTGAGTGGGAGCTCTATAGCATTCCTAGTACTATATGTAGATGACATATTGTTAATTGGGAATGATATAGAACTTCTTAATAGTGTCAAAGCCTATTTGAATAATAGTTTTTCAATGAAGGATCTTGGCGAAGCGGCATATATTCTAGGCATCAAGATTTATAGAGATAGATCAAGACGCCTAATAGCGCTTTGACAAAGTACATACTTGGACAAAGTTCTAAAGAAGTTTAGAATGGAAGAGAGCAAGAAAGGGTTCATGCCCATGTTGTCAGGTAAGACCTTGAATAAGACTCAAAGTCCAGCTACGGCAGAAGATAGAGAGAAAATGAGTAATATTCCCTATGCCTCGGCCATAGGTTCTATCATGTATGCCATGCTATGTACAAGACCGGATATAGCACATGCTGTTAGTTTGACTAGCAGATATCAAAGTGATCCTGGAATGGAGCACTGGATAGCGGTCAAGAATATCCTAAAGTACCTAAATATGACTAAGGATATGGTTCTTTCTTATGGAGGTGATGAACAGCTTGTTGTAAACAGTTACACTGATGCTAGTTGGAATACCGATCCAGATTACTCGAAGTCACAGTCTGGATACGTATTTATTTTGAATGGTGCTGCGGTGAGCTGGAGGAGTGCCAAGCAAAGCGTTGTGACGAAATCTTCAACTGAATCGGAATAATAGCTGCTTCGGAGGCTGCACAAGAAGCCATATGGATGAAGGAGTTCATTACTGAACTTGGCGTGGTTCCTAGTGCGTTGGACCCGATGGCCATCACTGTGACAACACAGGTGCCATAGCTAATGCACAGGAGCCAATGTCACATAGCAAGATGAAGCACATCAAGCTACGTTTCCATGCTATTCGCGAGTATGTCCAAGATGGTGACATAAAGATTTGCAAAGTACACACTGATCTGAATGTGGCAGATCCGTTGACTAAACCTCTCCCTAGAGCAAAGCATGACCAACACCAGAACGTCATGGGTGTTAGGTATATTACCATGTAATCTAGATTATTAACTCTAGTGCAAGTGGGAGACTGTTGGATATATGCCCAAGAGGCAATAATAAAAGTGGTTATTATTATATCTTTGTGTTTATGATGAATGTTTACATCCCATGCTATAATTGTATTATTAGGAAACACTAATACATGTGTGTTTTGTAAACGTAAAAGAGTCCCTAGTAAGCCTCTTGTTGAACTAGCTTGTTGTTTAATAGATGATCATGGTTTCCTGATCATGGACATTGGATGTCATTAATAACAAGGTTATATCATTAGGAGAACGATGTGATGGACACACACCCGTAGTAAGTGTAGCATAATATCAAGTCATTATGTTCGTATTGCTACAAGCTTTCAAATGCATAGTAACCTAATCCTTCGACCATGAGGTTATGTTAATCACCATCACCGGATGGGTACTTTGATGACATCAAACACCGCTTCGTAACTGGGTGGTTATAAAGGTGTCATTGGGTATTTTGAAAGTATGTGTTGAAGCGCATGGACCAAGATTGGGATTTGTCCATCCATATGACGGATAGATATGCTTTGGGCCCTCTCGGTGGAATGTCATCTAGTTAGCTTGCAAGCATGTGAATAGGTCACAAGGGATGACATATCATGGAACGAGTAAAGAGTGCTTATCAGTAACGAGGTAGAACTAGGTATGGAGATACCGACGATCAAACCTCGGATAAGTAGAGTATCGCGCGACAAAGGGAATTGGTTTCGTATGTTAATGGTTCTATCGATCACGAAGTCATCATTGAGTATGTGGGAGCCGTTATGGATCTCCAGATCCCGCTGATGGTTATTGATCGGAGAGGTGTCTCCATCGTGTCTGCATATTCACGAACCGTAGGGTGACACACTTAAGGTTCGATGCTGTTTAGGTAGATATGGAATATGCGTTGGAGACCGAATGTAGTTCGGAGTCTCGGATTGGATCTAGGACATCATGAGGAGATCCAGAATTGTCCGGAGAATAAGATTCATATAATGGAGATCATTTTCTAGGTTCGGAAATGTTCCGGAGTGTTTATATGGGGATTCTAGAAGGTTTCGGAGTGTTCTGGAAAGTTCTAGAAGGTTCCGTGGACTTTACTTGAAAACCAAGAAAGGAAAGGGGAAGACTTGGGGGGAAGGAAACTCCCTCCCCCTCTTCCTTGTGCGCCGGCCCTAGGAGGTGGGCCTAGGGGTGGGAACCCTAGGCCGCACCCCTCCCTCTATATATAGAGGGGTGGAGGCGCCACCCCCTTGCCCCTCCACTCTTGCCCTAGCCGCCTCTCTCCTCCTCCTTCGCTCTGTTCAGGCTTAGGCGAAGCCCTGCAGAATTCTCTACTCCACGACCACCACCACGCCATCGTGCTGCTGGGATTCCGTGGAGAGATCTACTACCTCCGCTGCTCGCTGGAACAGGGAGAGGAAGGTCTGTATCGACTCCGCACGTGTGACCGACTGCGGAAGCGCTGCCAGAACGCGGCGCCGGAAGGATCGTCTACTCGATCTTGAGATCGGCAAGTGATCGTCTACATCAACCACGAGATCCGATCTCGCACAAGGCTTTCGGATCTACAAGGGTTAGTATAGATCTATCTCATTGCACATGTCTAATAGATTAGATCTTGGCTTTTATCTAGATTAGATCTGGGTTTTGTTCGTTCTTGCGATAGAATTTTTTTGTTTTCCATGCTACGAACCCATCACAAATAACATCTATTGCCCACCGATGCCTCTGCATTAGTTATATCTATTCCCACCAATTAATCAAGTTGTATTTAAAGTCATGATCATCTCCACCATTAAGCATGTGCCAACCTCCAACAACGGTGGAACAACAATGACGTGAAGCAGCACCTTATCAAGAACCTACGACTCGCAAAGCCGACTGTCTATCAAACAATAGGTAATAGGATGTGTCCAAGGCAATATAGAGGCTGCCGGGAATATAAATGGTGCACGGAAACTAAAACATCGCAACAAGGATAGCAATAGATCAACAGGAGAAAGTAAAGACTATAATGCAAAATAGGTAGAAAGAGGGAGATTGCTCGCCTGGGAAACACTGTCGAAGATACATTATCCGAAGGACTTGTCGATACTCGCATCCACTCAACGTCCTAATCCGCGAAGAACCAAAGTACTAAAAGAAACACCGGATACACTATTTAATACTGCGACAGAAGATCGACATGATGCATGTATGATGTATGACATGGCAAAGATGCGATGCGGTTAGGCAATGTTAAGCGGAACCAGGGCCCCGACAATTAATTATATGATTCAAGTTGTTTATATTCCCCGCAATTTAAATGTTGTCTTAACAAAGCAAAATATAGCATTGGTTCGCTATACAAATTTAAATGGAGTCAGGAATAAGACAAAGGTATCCCCATAAACACTCCATATTTACTTATTAGATGACTCGGCATAATGCCCCCAAACCACCAAGCATGTATGCAACATGAACAAATTAAATGCAACAAGTATATGTCATATTATAAAAAATAAGGGTCTCGGAAAGGGAATCACATTAGGGTTCGACACTGATGGTCTTGGGGTTCGAAGGGATCGGTCTTGATCTAGGTTCGGGCTTCGGATCCGCGTCCGTGAAGAAGACCCAGGCGTTCCGGATCGGTCTTCGGGTCCAGGAAGGAGATCTTGAGTCCATGAAGGAGAACTTGGAGTTCCGGGTCGTTGTCTTATCGTCCATGATCGGGGATTCTCCGAATCCGTGAAGGCGGCCCGGTCGGTTCCGTGAGGGCGCTCTCCGGTCTCCATGTTGGATAACTTGGTCCTAGGTCATCGAACACCACACATCTAGTACCACATCAACATCCCTTCACCAGATCACACACCGAGGTCACACACAGATTATAGGAAACCAAAGAGAAAAGGGAATTGGACAAATAGCGCTTCACCACGTGGGCTAGGAGGCAGGAGGGCTCTGCTGGACCATAGCAATCAAGCGGCCATGGGCTTCGAAAGGCAGCCTCGGCGACGGTCAGTCGAAGTGGCACGGCTCCTGGTGGCGACCTGTAGGAGGGCAAGGACGCGCTTGGGGCGAGGCGAGCACGACGGTGCAGCTTCAGTCGGCGACAAGGAGGTAGGTGGCGGTGACTCGCGGACGAGGCAGCTCGAGGCGGCCACTCGCGGGCACGGAGCGCTGCAAGGGTCGCAGCAGGCGGCGCGCTGGCGGACTTGCGCGCTCGCTCCGACGGAGGGCGGCTCGACGGCGGAGGGAGGAAGCTCGGGAGAGGGCACCCAGGCGATGGCGCACGCCGCGGTGTCGAGCGGTGCTGCAGAGAGGGTCGCGGGCGCGTGGCAGCTCGAGCGACCGGTGCTCGCGGCGAGGGCGTCGCACAACATATGGGCCGTGGTGGCGGTCGATGGGGAACAGAGTCGGGGGCGAGCGAGGAAGGGGCTCGGGCAGGGAGCGTCGCGCGCGATAGGTGGGCGAGACGAGTGAGGTGGGGTGGGGATCGCGAGGTGATGGGGTGGGGTCGGACGCTGCGGTGTAGTCCGGGTGGACGCGGGGCGATACGGGGTCGGGTTGGCCGCTGAGTCGCATCGGGAGGCGTGCGAGCGGTTGGTGGGGTGGTCTGCGTGTACCGCGCGGCTGGGTCAGGGCTCGTGTCGGTCACGGTGTGGCGCGTGGGTTGGGTTGCAATGCAGCTACTGCAGCGACTGTGAAGATGCTGGGTCTAGGGTTTGGTAGTGTGTGGCTGCTCGGGTTGTAGGTGGACTCTGGTTGGGCCATTGGGCCTGACCGGTTGTCTGTCTCCTCCAGTAAAACATTTTATTTATATTTGTTTGTTTTAAATTTTTGTAGAAGATCCTTTCTAAATAGTTCTGGACAAACATAATATCCGTAAGAGACCAGGGTTTTTAATTTGTAAAAGGGAAGAGGGTAATTAGAAAAAAAAACTAGGCTTTTAGAAAATAGTTTTAGGCAAACATATGCATGATGGTGATGATGCTCAAATACAATGTGGCATGATGACATGAGCATGCTATCATGATGATGCATAAAGATAGAAATAACAAGCGATTTTCTAGTAGTGGTTTTACCGGGTGCTACAATTTAGCTCTCGGTGCTCGTCTTAACATGCATGTTAAGACAAACACCGAGAGGTAAATGGTAACTTGAGGTGTTTTGGTTTTTCTATTTCTTAGGAAAATGAGAAATAGCAATTCTAAGATATGCAATAGCATTGTTTAACAAATTTAGCAGACGGTTAGAATGGTGTGTGCATCAGTCGATGTAGAGCCCATGCTCTGCTTCCTTTTCTAGAAAATACACAACAATGGCAGAATTGTCAAAATACATGACCTAACTCGGTCATTCTTTCGCAACAACATCAAGAATGGAAAACATAGTCGCACCAACGTCATCAATGCAAGCCTTTGATGGTCCAAAGGGATTTTCATTATGGATGCCTAGACCAACCAATCAAGGACAGAAGGACGACACGGAGACGATGCTTTCAACCAGGTAACCATGGAGGTGTGTCGCTACTGGAAGACGTTTTACGTACATACTACTATATGGACCTCGTGAAAAGTGGACTTTCTTTCTTGGAAATTGTAGCACCCAGACGTTCGCGCCATAGTGCAGCGCATCTTTTTAAAATGGACCGAGGAAACCTTTGTCGAAATGAAAGTGCCACTACGATATTGGCCATTACACAATTTTTGGAAATGAATATGATGAACCTCATGAATCGATCAGTAGCTAGAAACCGAAGCCTGGATGAAGCCACATAGGCCATTGACTAAACAAAAAATTCCAAAGCTAACATTTGTTCCCTCACGTTCATGGCGACGAGCAAGTTTGACTAGAAGAACATTGATTCGAAAACGCCGATCTTGGTCAGCAGAACATTCTGTTACCTTCTCGATCGGCTTAGTTAGTACTACTTCGAGTTGGGCATTGCCATGCCAGAAAGGACTCTAATGGTAGCCATGTGGTATGTGGATGCATGTATGTCTAAACAGCCATGGTGCATGCACCTACTACATCTTCTTGTTAGCCGCTTCACGCACCTACTCCTCCATGAGGTCGGTGGGCAAGAAGATGCATGGGTGGATCGATCGCACGATAGCTATGTCGATGGCGTTTGTCGTGTCATCTCTTTCTCTTAGCCATCGTGCACTCTGAGCCTCTGACCATGCATGTCTCTTTCGTACGCGTTTCCGGGTTTAGTCTTTGTTTGGATCAAAAGGGAACTGCCGATGGGACATTAGTCGATCACGACTGGCCAGACGATGGAAGAAGACGGCAAGTCGGCCATGGTCAGCTCTTAGTAAACAAACTGACCAGTCAGTCACTGAGTCACCACCCCCCACGAGCCACGAGACGCAAAAGGGCCTGTTTCGTGGAGTTGTCGGCTTCGTAGACCTTACCCGGCATCCGATGCGGCCCCTCGGCACCTCACCAGCCTATCCACGCCGAATGGAGGTCCGTTAAACCTGTCAACCATTAAAGGCTTCCGGTGTCACCAAATGCCCATTTAGGAGAAACCCACTTAGTCTGTAATCTCTTCATCCCGTAATATAAAATATTTCGATAAATTATTTTAGCTTGCTTCCTCATCATCATTTACGAGTAGGGATTGGACATGGCTAGTCAATTGTTCTTTGGTCGTAGTGAGATTTAGGGTAATCGTTAGGAGCTTGTTTGTGGACGCAAGATTTATTTGTCTTCACTCTAATTGTGATATGTTGCGTCTGACATGTTCTTCAAGTGTCGTTGTGTAGAGATTTGCCGGGATTTTTCTTCTGATGCCGAAGGTTCTATTTTTGAGATTCAAAATTTTAAATGGAACATATTTAAAACCGTTCGTCGGAATTATGAACTGTTTTCACCGTTATGTTCTTCACGTCGAGAACTAGATGGCCCAAAGCAAGAGGTAAGGACGGCAATTTACCCGTGGGTACCGTGCATACTGTACCTTTTATAGGCAGAGTATGGGCATTTGTATACCTAGTAGCATACCTACAGACGAATACTTGGCCGGGCCAAATTAAAGAAGAGCAAACAAAAAATTATGTTTAGCATTTTTGGCGCCATGTCTTATCTAGTGTTTCGCTGCTGCAGGTAAGCCTGTGCAAAGCCGGTTTGGCTAGTTTGGCCGGTTTGAGCTAGTACAAATTTTTGTACTAGATCCAAAGTTTGAATTTTATTGTGATGGAAAATGAACTAAGGTGTTACTAGACGGTTTGGCTGGTTTGGACGGTTTCGGTTTTTGAACAGGCTTAGCTGCAGGGGAAGAACGAAGCTCGGTCGTCCCTATCCTCCTGCTACCGTAGGGGATAGGCGAATTTCTAAATCCCCCAGAAACCCACCTCACTCGCCGTCGGATCGCTCGATCCCTCCCTCTCTGGCTGCCGCTCCGGCGGCGGGAGAGTGGGGAATCAGCGATCCATGGCTTGTACATAGTGTAGGGTATCTAGGTAGCTGATCGGCGGCGCTCAAGAGGCGGTGGTGCGGCCGATGCACCAATTTACTCTTCAACTCCAACTTTCCTTGGCCATTAAATAACGGAATTTTGTTATGGGCCATGTACACGCACCAATCGCGTGACGGCATGGCCCTATCCCAGCCGCGAGACGCGAAATCCGAGAGCGGACGACATGATTCTTCCACCTGGCAACTTGCAATTGGGCCACGCTATCTTACCGCCGCATGCTACGATGTCCTTAAAGAATAGCTTCATCTCCTCCAACATCAGATGCTTGTTCCTCCTAAAGGGTTCCACAGTAGAAAAAAAATTCCTACGTTGGACCCTCCTAAACTGCCCAAGATCTATCTAACTAGTAATGCGATAACGGCCGAGCGTATAGAATACATACCCTTGTAGACCATACGCGGTTAACGTTCTGAGGGGAACGTGGTTGAAGTAGTTGAACTCGTAGCCGACCTCAAGGTCGCGAAGCTCCTGGCAGGTCACCCCTTGCTCCTTCTTCATCGTGCAACAACTTCGGCTCACGACATCCAAGGTGCCTCAAGTGAGGCCCCTCGTGGGCACATACGGTGTACGATGACGACCTCCGGCTCCTTGATCCCTGTCAGGAGTGCGGAAGTAGATCTCCGGCTTGGAATCCCTGCAGCACAACGACATGCTGCAGGTGCGGTGTCTCTTGCATGTACAGTCCTTGCTTGGGACCGTGCCAACACATGGAGACGAGAGAGAGAGAGAGAGAGAGAGAGAGAGAGAGAGAGAGAGAGAGAGAGAGAGGGAAGGAGAAAGTCAACCAAAGGACTTCTCCAAATATTGGTGTCTATTCCCACCCATGGGCACCCCTTTATATAGGGCGAGGGCTCCCCTCCCCTTTGGGTTTCCCATGTGGGACTAAACAAGGGAGAGGGGGGAGGCGCATGGGCCTCATGGGCCAGCCGACCAAGGGTGGGCCCCACCCTGCGCACAACCCTAGGCTGGCCAGGTGGGCCCCATTGAGGCACCTGAGCCTTGGCCCTTCGCTCCTTTGGTTTTCCCTCATGGGCCCATTTTCCCTAGGAAGTTTGGCCCATTAGTGAAATACCCCTTCAAATTAGATTTTAATATTATATTTAATATTAATTACATTAATTAATATGTAAATACATATTACAAAATCCGACTTGATCCGAAACACCTTTCGGTTTCCTTTCGATTTCCTCTGAATAACTTCGGATCTTTCCCGGAACGATTCCGGTTATCTCACGAAACTTTTCCGGTTTCCTTTTCTCTTTCATATGGTGATTCCAACTTACAGAGGATCTCTAGCTCATTGTACCCTTAAGTGTATTTCCCTATGGCTCGGGAATGGCATAGCCATGATCTCCATCAATGATCAATAGCGGGACCGGGATGCCCATAATGACCCATGTGCATTCCACGATGATAATGTCGTTTGAACCATAAAGAGTCGTTTCCCATTCCCTTTGCCACTTGATACATAGTTCACCCGAGATTTGATCTACGGTATCTCCATACCTTCGTTCGATCTCGTTACCGATGAACTTGTTTTCTCGTTTCCATGTCGTTGCATTTCGTGACCCAGTCACACGCTTGGAAGCTTTGTTAATGCAACATCACCGAGATGGCCGCTAATGTATCTGTCCGTTACATGGATGGGAAAATCCTGGTCTTGATATGTACTCATCTACACGCCCCTTTGGAAAACCTAAGTGGCACCTTTTTGATCACCCAATCACGGTATGATACTTGATAACCATCTAGGCTCCCTCCAGAACGGTGATTTGCATTACCTCACAGTCTAAGGATCAGGTCGCGAGGTTTACTTAGTTTTATCATTAATGGTGAACTTTGTAACTAGATCTCATTAAGATACAACTGGTTGGGTTGTTTGTTTATCACATCATTCAACTAATGATGTGACCTCATTGTCAATTGGCATAAATTCCCATGATCTCGAAACCCTAGATTATCCTCATGACCAATGAACTAGTTTGCTAGAGGTAACTAGAGACACATTTTGTTTACATACCACACGTGTATTAACGTTTCATATTAATACAGTTACATCACAGTATGACACTATTATGAACTCACTGAGATATGACAATAAAAACCTATTTATTATTTGCCTCTAGGGCATATCTCCTTCAGTCTCTCACTTGCACTAGAGTACAAATAATCTAGCTTGCATTTTACTCATCATAAACCATATCACATATTTGTTTATTGATCATGCATGCTTATGGAAAATGTCATGTTCATGTTCTGTTTTACCAGATCATTATGTCTTTGCAAATCGTTAATGTCTTCCTAACTTTGACATTCATACCATTATCTCATAATGGGTTGAAGTATTCGTTTGGCCACAAAGTGAGACTTTGTTTCTAGTGTTTATAATGACGGTCGTTTTCGCTGTTGTCATCTAAACTTCGAAACACACTTTGCAATCCTTTGTGTATATACGGAAGTTATGGCAACAGAACGAGGCCGGTTTCCAGGAGCCTACAGTGACTTTAGATCAACCTCGAGGGCTTTCTCATGGGCACTGCGCCCTGGGACACATCATTCTACGTTAAAAGTGAACTAGCCCCGCCATAACAATATACATCACATCAGATGGAGCCTTTATACTTCTATATCTATGTAGATACTAGTGCATGAAATGCAACTATGCCACTTACTTTGATTCTTGCCATTTAAGTACAAACTTATTTCTGGTTCAGTGATTAACTCAAGAATCACTTCAAGACATGTTCTTACAGTTAAGAGCTTGTCCTTCCAACTAGAACTTTGGGTCAAATTACGTCGAGTATACAATATGGTTGTATGGAAGAACCTATGACCGAGGCATAGGAGATGTAACACATCTCTTTCTTCCTTTTTAACCATCATTGTAATACTAAGACAATGCTTCATATAGTAAGAACTTCTTTCTTACCTTGTTCCATTCTGAACTTCTTCGGAATCTTACTTAGGACATTCTAAACATCTTTGGAATCAAGTCCAAGAAGCATTCGACATTTGATTTTTATTAAACTTACCAATATATCTCGATAGATCTCATTGTTTAATAACTTCAACTTCAACCTTATTTATCTACTTGAATGTTATTAACACCAATCACATCATTCACATATGTCGTCCACATATCCTAGAATGATTTCACGCGCTCACTCAAATATGGCATCCATATTTGAGATCCAGGGATTTCACTTAGCTCCCACTCAAAATATGTCTCTTACATATTAAGATTTGGGCAAACTAATTAGCTCCCACTCAAATGCAGGTCCTCTCGATAATCTTGGACATTCCAAAATTCTTTGATCATCATCAAATTGAGAATTCCAGCTACGAGATTCCAATATCCATATATTGCTGATGTAAATCCAATAGACTCAAGCATCGCTACATTGTAGTCAACTCCTTAAATTTGTCCATACTTTGTGACAAATCAAGATTTACGTCTCCATTAAGTTTCATTTCCATCTTATGACTTTGAAGTCATTCAGAAATATCAAGTAAACTTCTTTACTTAATAAGATTAAGTAACATATTACTTTGCAATCTTAAATGTAACTTAATATAGGATTTTATGACTCCTAGTCATTTCTCGTATTTAGGTCCATCACGCCTCTTTGTAGTTCGTAGATATGTCTTGTTCAAATAACATGACAAGTGAATCAATAATACAATTCCGCAAACTTGCAGAATATATCATTGAATCCTATTTTCTTAGTAAAAGTATTCGCTGAAACTTTATGATCATTATCAATAGTTTCTCCTCTATTTGAAGAGTTCGGTTTCACGAAACAAATTCCACTACGCCACTCAACAATTTGGAGGCAATGTCAAATACCTTGTTTTGATCTTTTACTTTCTTCCACCTGTATCTTCACCAGGAAATGTTAACTTTGGACAATAGTAGGTTTGCCCCTTTTTAGAAGATCCATTCATAGCTTCCTAAGAATGCTCTACCAAGACTTGTTTATTCGCCACGATTTCGAATTATCGAAATCTCCAGAAACTCGAAAGTGCCATAACACTCATGGTGTTGTTTCCACGAATCCTTATTAGATGTTCCTTTGTATTTTGACCGAGTGTTTGCTCATTTCGATCTCTAACTCTAAACGATAACTATAACCCCGATAAGAGATAATTTTATATGTATCTAATACATAATGATATTTAGACATTTCAATACACTTTGAATTTGCCCTATTATCATAATTTGTGAAACCTCTTTCACATGTCCTTTTATGCCAAAATTAACTTAAATACTTTAGTCATGTCGATCAAATCGAAGAGACTTTTGTATTCTTGTTAATTCAATATCCTCCTTCATTTTGAAATCTTTTGAACAATTCAAAACTGTTTAAAACTTATGTTTCATTAAATAAATACTCATATTCACTTAAATCCACAATGAAGTGTAAAATAATAATTTCCACTATTTGTTGAAAATACGATACATCACTATGTATAAGATTCAACATTAAGTATAAATAATGATTTCCACTATCTTGTCGAAAATACGATACATCATTATGTATAAAATTCAACATTTCTTCGCATATCACCGTTTTACCAAAATGCGGAGTTTTAGTCATTCTGCCCAACGAGGCATGGTTTTGCAAAGTCTTCTAGATTAAGAATCTAAGACCGCGATCTTCATTTAGAATGAAGAACATGCAGTAACCCAAATGACTTAAACTATAGTGTCATGTCATTACTTAGAATTTGGATATCTTTTAGCATTCTAATCCTTTATAAATGTTTAAACTATTATAATTAACATAGTGATGAGAATAACTCATTTATAATCTTAATGTGACCATAACGGTATTATTCATCAGAACAGTACAACTGGCTTGTAACTTATTCATATGAACAATCGTCTCGCCAAAAGCAAGACACACAAACAAGGATTACAAAATTATATTTAAGTCCACTAATCCAAATGATAAACCTTTGAGGAAAGGCGTGATGTCGGCCATCAACTATTTTGCTTGCCATCATCATGCCACATTGCCTCAATTCTAGCAATTCTCAGGCAGATCATCCTGTTTTCACAAAACAAGACAAGTATCAAATACTTTGCAAACTACAACGAGTTCTGCCAGAACTACATTTATAATTTCTATATCTTACATATACCCTTTCATCCATGACCTCCATTGAAATCAAGCCCTTCTAAGAGTTCACAACTCTAATGCAAGATCGCTAAGTGTTTCTCCAAATATTCCCTTTTTCATCCATCATGGAAGAAAACTCATCCAACGGCTCATACTTTATGTACCTGATCTTGCAGAATATAAGATTGTAATCCAACTCTCCATCGAATGGAGAATGGATTATTGGATGATTATGGAGAACACATAAACATTGCAGAGTCATCGGATTATCTCCTAATGGTCATTGTATCAAGAAGAGAAGATCAACTTTTTATGAGGATATCCCTCAGGCGTGGGTATTAATCTATGAAGTTGGACCCTTTTGCTAAGTTCCATATGAAACAATAAATTTCCCATGGTCGCAAAGGACCTCAATGGGATAGGCCATGATCTACTAAGATATTTGCAAACAGACATCTAGACTAAGTTCATAATATGAGTTCAATCCTAATTGAGCTCCCACTAAAATTGTCATTCCCTGGACGATTTTAGTGATCACATGATCCCAGTCCTCTACACCTCCCGCGATCGTCACGGCCATCAGTGCAGCATCAAAGGTAGACATTCCCCAATGTCAATCACATCATTCAGGTGACTCGTGCTCGATCTTTTGATCTCTTGTGTTCTGAGGCCATGTCTACACATGCTAGGCTCGCCAAATCTAACTTGTGTGTATTTGCTGTGCAACATGGCTTACACCTATTGTATGCGAATATAGATATGTCTAGCCCCCGATCGTCACAGCTAGCTTCATAACGACAAACTTTCTTGGTGGTGCACACACAAGGGGAACACTATCATTGGAATTATATAGGGATTATCTTATATGCTACCGTTGAGTATCTAATACTAGCATATAATAAGATATAAAGAAGGTATCAACATCACATGTGTATTGTGATATGATATGGTCCTTCTTCTTGCGCCTTGATGTAACTACCTCGGTGAATTACGCTCTTAGTTAATGCCTGGATGAACGAAAGTGGTTAAAATAGTACGGTGGGGCCCAGGGCCACTCACGGTAGACCTTTCGGCCGTCCTAACCACTTTCAGACAACGGGACAAGAACGAGCGGCATAATCGGCAGGCGAAGGTATCAACTACATACACAAGTGAGTATGTATGCAAGCCACATACAACAGTACATCAGAGCCATTCCATCTAAAAGAAATAGAAATATTGCAATGCCATACGGCAAGATCCAAACATCTTAGATAGATATAATAATTTAGGATAGCTCCTCATACATCACACATCAGAGTATCAGGCGGAAGCGAAAAAACAAGATCCGAGTACGGATAAGAAGCAAATTGGCATAAGATGCCCCGTAAATAAACACATCCCACCCACAGATCACACGGATCCCCGTTCCCGGAATCTCTACACCGAATGATCGTTGCCAACATCCTCTGTCTCTTCCACCCAGTATCCATCTTGCGGGTACACTTGTTCATCTGAATCAAACAATTTATCGTGTGAGACCCTAGCGGTACTCAGCAAGTCTTAATGCCGCTAAAGGGGACACAACCTGGGGTGACGCAATTGCAGCAAAAGATAATACCTAGTAATTCTATAGAGACTCGCTAACCTTCTGCCTAACCAATGATAGACGGAAGTCCGTGAATTAAGAACAACAGTTATAACAGTATAATTAACAGATCCATCCTCCTCCTCGCTTACCAACGAGGAAGCGGACGGATAACCCCATCATTCGTTGGCAGTTTTATGAATCATTCCATGAGTATTGCACTATTTACTAGTCAAGTAATTAGTCAATTTAAAAGCGGTACTTTAGTCATACTTGTCTATGATCGAGAAACTGTGCTCCAAGTCGTCCATAACCGCGCACACGGCTTTCAGAAAGATTTACCCTGCAGGGGTGCACGAATAGCAACACACACTCGATCAACCTCGGAAAAACCAAATCAAAACCCAACGAGGCATTCACGACAAAGCAATCACAGGATTCAGAAATATTTCAGGGGGCCACCCCATTAAGCTACCCGCAACGAAGTTGGCCGGCTCCGAGGCGGACCCAAGGTTTGTGTCAATGGCTGTAAACGACTGGGAACCCGAAAGTGTGACTGGGCTTTCGATACCGCGAAAACATTCCACGCTCCTAAACAGTACAGGTGCTCCACGCACAATCTTAAATAAAGCAGTAACACGGCATAAGTACAGAATAGTAATAAAGCCCCAAACTACTTGTGGCCCCAAGAAATAAGAATGAATCAAGCTCTGACTCAGGGAGGTCCATAAGGCCTCCCGGATGTGGATAGTGCGAATAAACAAGGAACAGGAATCAAGTACTCGGGGTCCTACGGGACACAAGTGAGCATGAAAAACCAAATAGCAGATATTGCTCACCGGTGCCTCTTTCATTAGTTATCCCATTACTACTCAGGTTATGTTGTTTAGGTACCTCATTATCCATCCGACACTCACATACCCTACTCATGCTTTTCTACAACTCGCATGGCTCAAACAACTCCTGTAGTAATGGCTCATGGGACTGGAACAGGCTTAATGTGGTGTAAAAGTAAAGGCCATGCAGTACTTGGGATTCAATTTAATGCAATCGCGACTCAATGATGCAAGAATAAGATAGAGGCAATAGGTACTGTATGTATGCAAGCATGTGGTAGTGCTTGCCTGGCAGCTCAGTTGAAGCGAGAGATGGATCTGGGTAATACTCCTGTGATTCCTGGTAATTCTCCTGCTGGGCGTCTATTCGGAGAAGAACCAAACAAACAAGGGCCAACATAAATAAAGTGTACAAGCATATGAATTAAAATGCAACAAGCAACCGAGCATGTCATGATGAATGATGCACAATTACATGGCATTAAAGTAGCATGGCAAAGGTGAGGTGTGGATACAAGAAATAAAGCACTTTATTATTTATTTGCCCATGTTTTATTGTCATAAACAGTTCAGATTTTTGATGTTTACATGATGCATGCTTCAATTCAGAACAAAGACTGCATAAATAGAACGGGCTCGTCGCGCTGATCGATTTAGACATATTATTTGTTAAACTTGGAGTTATAAAACAAAAGTTATTAATTAAATAAGGAAAAGGGCATTTTCTTGTAATTTTAATCATCTCGAAATTTAAAATGTTCAAATATTATTTTGAAGGGCATATTTGAATTCCTCACATTTTTCTGATTCCAAAACATATATTACATGTATTATTTGGATTTGTATTTTAAAATTTTTTGAATCTGAAAAGAATTTGAATTTAAATTAATTTGAAAAGATTTGAATAAAAACAGACCCAGGGAATTACTTTTCTCACTCAGGCAAAAACAACCCCAGACGCTGACAGGTGGGATTGCGCGGACTGGGGCCACGTGTGCGAGGAAACGCGTTTTGCACGCGGGACTGGCTCACCCACAGCGGCTGACAGGCGGGCCAGCGCGGAAGGGGCCACGTGCCAGTGGGGAAAGGCCCAGTGGCTGACTGGTGGGGCACCAGCTGGACCGCGGGTTACGGCCAGGAAAGCTGGGGGTGGTTTCTGCAAGAAGGCCAGGGCGACGGACAGGTGGGGCCGTTTGGAGCGCGGGTTGCAGTAATTAAAAAGGGGAGGGGCTTTTTGCAAAACGACCACGGGCCCGGTACTGTTTCTCTTCCTCTCGCATCTGACGCAAATCTGGTGCGCGGCGCGGGGCGGGGGTTCGATCCGGGGACGTGTGCGTGCGCGCTGGGGTGGCTAACCAGTGCGGTAGGGTGAGGGGAGTTGACAGGGAGGTGGGCGTGGGCTAGATAGGCTTGCTGCGGCGCGGAAAAGTTGCAGACGCCGTCGAGCTCTGGTGCACGGTGGCTGTTCAATGAAACGCTCGGCGGCTCTAGGGCGGTACGGCGAGGCGGACCATGTCAGGGAGGAGGGGATGCTCACCGCGGGCTCGGCGGTAGGCTCGGATCGGCGCGAGGAGCGGCGAATCGTCGGGGATGCAGGCGCTCCAGCGGCTAGGGTTTGGCGTCGGCGGTGATGGTACTGGCGGGGCTGGGGAGCTTCTCCTCCACGTAGGCGCGGTCGGGGTGGTGCAGTAGGGCGTCCTCGGTCTCCCAGGCCTCCTCCAGGTCGCGCTGCTCGGCTGGATCATCGGGGCGGGGTGGCACCTGGCGGCGGCTACTGGTGGACGGAGAGGGAGAAGGGGAAGGAGGGGGATGCTCTGGGGCGGATCTGGGCAAGGCCAGAGACGTGAGGAGGAGGGGAAAGTGAGAGGGAGAGAGAGGAGAGGCAGGTGGGCACGGCAGGTAAAAAGGTGGCTCGGGTGCCACCTTTTCCTCCTTCTCCACGAGCACATGGGCGAGCTGGGGCTCGTCCTGGGGTAGGTAGCTGCAGAGGGGAGGGGCTGCAGGTGGACCAGGCGGCGTGGTGGCTTGTGGGGCTGGCTCGGCCGGAGAGAGAAGAGAGGGTGGGGCTAGCTCGGGCTAGGGTTAGATATGGCTAGGGTTAGGGTTTGGGCTAGGGCTAGGGTGGCTGGGTGTGGCCAGGGAGAGAGTGGTCAAGTGGTGCCTAGCAGGTTAGAGAGAGAGGGAGAGTAAGAGAGAGATTTGGGAGTAGGTTAGGGTTTAGTAGAATTTAGAGAGAGAGAGAGAGGGAGAGTAATAGCTAGGTGAGGTGGTTTTAGATATTTAGATTTTTATTTTGGTTTAAGAGATCATATCAAGAAGGACCCTAGTGCTTGAACTTGCATAAGCTAATGTGGAAGAGAAACTAGAAAGAAAGAGGAAGAAAAGAAAATGGTGGAAAGGAAAAGCTCATATGATCATGCATGTAGAAAATAAATTAAAAGAAAAGAATGTGGGAGAGGATATGAGAATGGTGGAGTGGTAGGAGATGTTTTTCACAAAGATAGGAACCAACAAAACCAAAGAAAAACCAAAGGGGAGGAAGGTAGTGAAGACTAGTGCATGGCCCATGCAAAAATAATAATGCCATTGATTAATTTTGTGAAAACAATATTAATATGATGGCATTAATCTTATGCATTTCCAAGAAGTGGAACAAAGCCAAGCAAAGAAATTTAATGGACTAGATCCACCCTATTGCACATGAGTTAGAGAAAACCAAAGTAAAGACAAACAAGCTCATGATCTAGTAGGATGGTGAAATTATAAAGTGATGGAAGAGAAAGGTGGTGGAAATGAAATAAACGATATGCCCCCAACTCAACTTGGGCATTGAACAATATATCAATAGCCAAATACAATATCAAGAGGCAAATACAATTAATAATCCATATGAGAGAAAAACCAAAAGAAAAAGGGTTTTATATGATGCTCAAATGCAATGTGGCATGATGACATGAGCATGATATCCTTATGATGCAACAATAATATATTTAAAGTAGTCAATATCTTACTAGGACAAGTAGCATTACAATTGTTAGACAATTGGGGTGCTACACTTGATCTCCATCGAGCGCTCCGGCATGATCTCCATCTTACCCCTGGTTTGACGCCAAGTCCACGACGCCACCACCCGGTCGTCCATCGGAACGATGACTATTACTATACTACTTAGTAATAGAAAAGTAAACTACTTTACCTTTGTAATGACCAATGCCATATAATAACACAAGCCCTACTGCAAAATAAAGTTAGATGCCTCTACTTTATCTTTTGCAAATTTTACGTGGTTGTTAGGGCTTTCGCAATAGAACTGTTTCTAAACTACGAACTTTCCAACCACAACATGGATCCAACAGTTGTCTCTACTACACCCCTTTCGGGGCCCTCTGTTGTAAATGCTTTATCAACTATTGAATGAGAGACAGACACCTGCTAGGCACTTATACAGAACAAGCCGTATGTTGAGCGTGGAACCAGTCTCGCGTACGAATACGCGTAAGGTCGGTCCGGGCTGCTTCATCAAACAATGCCGCGATATAAATAAGTACACGTTAGAGGGTAACAACTAAGGGATCAATGATCGGACAAAACTTGTGCGTACTAGCCGTATAGCACTCCTACATATAGATCGGCTCTGATACCACTGAAGGGTTCCACAGTAGAAAACAAAAAAATCCTACGTTGGAACCTCCTAAACTACCCAAGATCTATCTAAGTAGTAATGCGGTAACGGCCGAGCGTATAGAATACATACCCTTGTAGACCGTACGCGATTAACGTTCCGAGGGGAACATGGTTGAAGTAGTTGAACTCGTTGCCGACCTCAAGGTCGCGAAGCTCCTCGCAGGTCATCCCTTGCTCCTTCTTCATCGTGCATCAGCTCCGGCTCACGACATCCAAGGTTCCTCAAGTGAGGCCCCTCGTGGTTTCGTACACATCGGTGTATGATGATGACCTCCGGCTCCTTAATCCCTGCCGAGAGTGCGGAAGTAGATCTTCGGCTTGGAATCCCTGTAGTGCAACGGCGTGCTGTAGGTGCGGTGTCTCTTGCATGGATAGTCCTTACTTGGGACCGTGCCAACGCATGGAGACGAGAGAGAGAGATGGAAGGAGAAAGTAAACCAAAAGACTTCTCCAAATATTGGTGTCAATTCCTACCCATGGACACCCCTTTGTATAGGGGGAGGGGTGTGCCCTCCCCTTTGGGTTTCCCCTGTGGGACTAAACAAGGGAGAGAGGGGGAGGCGCATGGGCCTCATGGGCCAGCCGGCCAGGGGTGGACCCTACCCCGCGCATAGCCCTAGGCTGGCCGGGTGGGCCCCTTGAGGCACCTGGGCCTTGGCCCTTCCCTCCTTCGGTTTTCCCTCATGGGCCCTTTTTCCCTAGGAAGTTTGGCCCATTAGTGGAATACCCCTTCAAATTAGATTTTAATATTATATTTAATATTAATTACATTAATTAATATGTAAATACATATTACAAAATCCAATTTGACCCGAAACACCTTTCGGTTCCCTTTCGATTTCCTCTGAACAACTTTTGATCTTTCCCGGAACGATTCCGGTTCTCTCACGGAACTTTTCCGGTTTCCTTTTTTCTTTCATATGGTGATTCCAACTTACAGAGGATCTCTAGCTCATCATACCCTTAAGTGTATTTCCCCATGGCTCGGGAATGGCACAGACATGATCTCCATCAATGATCAATAGCTGGACCGGGATGCCCATAATGACCCCTATGCATTCCACGATGATAATGTCGTTTGAACCGTAAACAGTCGTTTCCCATTCCCTTTTCCAATTGATACCTAGTTCACCTGAGATTTGATCTACGGTCTCTCCATACCTTCGTTCGATCTCGTTACCGATGAACTTATTTTCTCGTTTCCGTGTCGTTTCATTCCGTGACCCAGTCACACGCTTGCAAGCTTTGTTAATACAACTTCACCGAGATGGCCACTAATGTATCTGTCTGTTACATGGATGGGCAAATCCTGGTCTTGATATGTACTCCTCTACACGCCCCTTTGGGAAACCTAAGTGGCACCTTTTTGATCACTCAGTCACAGTATGATACTTGGTAACCATCTAAGCTCCCTCCAGAATGGTGATTTGCATTACCTCACAGTCTAAGGATCAGGTCGCGAGGTTTACTTAGTTTTATCATTAATGGTGAACTTTGTAACTAGATCTCATTAAGATACAACTAGTTGGGTTGTTTGTCTATCACATCATTCAACTAATGATGTGACCGTATTATCAATTGGCATAAATGCCCATGATCTCGAAACCCTAGAGCATCCTCATGACCAATGAACTAGTTTGCTAGAGGTAACTAGAGACACGGTTTGTTTACATACCACATGTGTATTAACGTTTCGTATTAATATAGTTATAGCACAGTATGAAACTATTATGAACACACTGAGATATGACAATAAAGACCTATTTATTATTTTCCTCTAGGGCATATCTCCTTCACCTCCTCCTCTTATACCACCGGAGAGGCCTTTCACAACACGGTGATGCTGCACCGGCGGGTACTGCCAGACACAAGAAAGGTGAACAGTCTTCTTACTGCGATTCATATCGAAGTTTGTCTACCGTAGGCTGGTGTGTGCCAAGAGGGCAGTGGTGCAGAGCTTTCTGGCGCGTGTCTAGGAATGTACATCGTCCCCAACGCATCGAACAGAATTCGAGACATATCTTTAACACACTATGATTTATGACTCGTCGTTTGAGAAAGGGCAAAGAAAAAGAAACGGTGAAACATTGATGAAACACTGTGACGTAAAGACACACGGTTTGTGGTGGACGAATGGTAGGTGATAGGCCGGTTCAATACAAACGGTTTATACTTTACGAATTGTGTGTGAAGTATCAGTTAGATTATAAAATCGTCACCGTGTGTGATGTCCCTGCGCAGGGGCCTATATGGGCCGCAGATAGACGGTCAAAACTATATGGCGTCAATGATCTTCCGTGCCTCACACGAAAAAGGACGGTCGTGTACGACGGGGGAGGGGGGGCTTAATAGGCCCGATTTGTACTAGTGAATGAGATTTTCTTGTATTTAAGTTGGTGATGGTAGACAATGTAGTGTTGATTTGTTTGACCCTTGCCTGAACCTCAACCCTAGGGATGGCAATGGGGCCCCAAAACCTGCAAACCCGATGGGTACCCACCTTAAACAGAGAGGATTTGGTAAAAAAAATTAGACCTGCCAAGTCTAACGGGGTGGGTCTGGGGGTGGAAAACCCATACCCGCAGACCCGCTCTAAGCCTTAATCCTATCCCTAGTAATCCTATACCTAATCACACGTCCCACGTGGCCACGCACGCACACAACACATATCACATGCACGCAATAGAATATGGAGTCCTGAAGACAACACACACAGTGCACGTGTCCATTTACACCAACCCCATCCCAATATCCCATCGTTTTCTTCTCGCATGTGCCGGCTTCGCTCCCGTCTCACACGCTAACGGGTACCCGTTAGGACCCCGAACCCGACTAGGTCGTGGGTATGGTAAAAATGAGACCAAACAAATTATACGAGGCGGGTATGGGGGGCAGGACCCGGCCCCGAACTCGGCGAGTACCATCCCTACTCAACCCAAACCCACAGGATACCTCGGCGTGCCGACATAGACATAAAAAAATCTTAAATATTTTAGACTAGTCATAGTGGAAGTAACTTAGCTAGTGACATGCTTGTTCATGCAATACCAATTAAGCATATTGGTGACATGGTATGGTAATAAATGAAGGGAAAGAGGGAGATAGTAACATAGTATGTTACCGTAAAATCGAACATAACAAGACAAAATGAGGTTTTACATGACACACCACATATGTTATTGCGCACTATAAATGTAGTACCATAGAGTAGTAACATAATCCCTCTTTTCACTAATAAGTGTACTTCTAGTATTATCTTAAGTCAAAAACATTAAGGTTTGATCAACTTTGTTGAATAACATAAAAACATTTACTACACAAAATTAGTGTCACTAGATTTATATGAAACTATTATTTTATAATATAAAAATATGATGTTATATAGTAGGTTGTTACTTTTTCAATAAAATTGATCAAAATTTAAAATGTTTGACTTAGAAGAAAACAAACATATAATATAAGTACACTTGTTTGAGGACGGAGGAAGTGTGAATATTACTAGTCCAATTTACTTATCACTGTGACTAGTCTTAAAATTCAGCAATTTCGGTAACCCTTCTCAGTTAACTAATCTTTACATGTATTGACTGTATACTAACATGATTTCTACTCTAGATAACGAGGCAAGGGGTGACGTACGAGTTGTGTGGAAAATATATTCAGAGATCGTATTCCAGGAGCTCTTCACCGAGCAATGGAGATTTGGCCTTGGTTCAGTAGTGTCGGTTGCATACGAGGATGCTATGGGTTCGGTGGTGTGGATCCTGTACCAGTGGCCGTAGCAGATCCAGTACTATGTACTAGCTCGGTAATACTCTACATGATACTCGTAGCAGATCCAGTAGTATCTCCTTGCATGTGATCAGTGTCGGCAGGAGACTCAAGCTCGGCGTACTTATAAGGCTAGCCGTAGTGGGAGTATCATAAGAAATATCATGCATAACATCTTGGCAAAAATCTGATGTGGCATCACAATTAATGAAGAGAGAGGTGTTAGTAGTACTCCCTCCCTCCCATTTTAGGATGCGTATGATTTTTTTCTAGCAATTCCCAAATTAGGATGCGTACTTGTGAAGAGGATCCTATATTAGCGCTAAACGGACACTTTTACCCCTGAGTAGCAAAGCTGCATGCATTAATTACAAAACGTTGCCCGTCATGTTAAAGTCAGCTGTTCCGCCTAGGCCAGTACCGCACGCGCCGGAAAGGCCTAGTCGTCCACGGCAAGCTGACCGTGCCAGCTTATGGTACCATGCCCTCGACCGGAAAGGCTAGGACGTCTGCGTCCTCGGCAGTGCATGCCCGTCGCCACCGCGACCTGGCATGGCTCGCCCAGTTCCACCATGCCCGGAGTCGCCTGGATCGCCTCACTCATCTTGGCCGTCGCCCGGAACGCATCGCCTGGCTTGGCCGCTAGCTGCCGGGAACACATCGCGCGGCTTGCCCACAGCCGGGAACACCTGGCCTAGCTTGGAGCCTTGGATCTGCCAGGGCCGGTCTGCCCAACCCGCATACGCGTGCTTGTAGACCCTTTGCTGCTTCTGGCTACAGTGTTGCCATGGACATGCTCAACGTCGTACTGGTCTTCAACAATGTCCCAATCGATTGGTGTCCATGGGATAGAAGGAGAGAAAAAGAAAGGAAGGTGAGCAGATCGGCTCAAGGGTGCCATAGCCTTATTTATAGAGTGCGTCGGAGGGAGGCCAAAAATTCCATTTGAATTCTACAACAACGGTGCCATGTTTTAGTTCCCGCCTATGTGCAGCTCTTAACGAAAATCAAACGGAAATTTGCAGCTAAATGGCGCCAACTTGCAGTAGCCACTAAAAAATCTTAACGCGCGAATGGTTTTAAATGTGGGAAGAGCGGGTGGAGACCGAAGAGATCGAGGGAAGCGTTGGCCAATGACTGCGTTCGTATTAATGGAGGAAGCTGCTCATCGCTGCATGCATATCAATCTTAGGAGGGGTATTTCAGTCCACAACTTTCTCTCCACAGCGTTTGCATGAGGTCCTTGGTACGCGGGTCGAGAGTTATACGCATCCTAAATTGGGAGGGAGGGAGTATCATAATACGATACCGTATCATAGCTCGTGAAACTAGTTAATTTAATGATTAATACATCTCATACACACAATTGAATTGAGATTATAGAAAAAATTAAATACAATGGTACTATGATACTACTAGATGATACTAACCACTAGAGAGATAATATCATACACTAGTATCATATGTATGATACTACTAATATGATACTCCCACTATGACCAGCCTAACGTGCCTGATGTATATGTCAGACGTAAAACAAGGATCGCAATGCGTGAAAGTTTAAAGTCTTTTTACTGCCACCAACCACTGAGGCAGTGACACTGTAAAAATTGAGGCCTATGTATAGAGCTTCTGGCAGCTTAATTTGGCCAGCAAACAACAACACAAGGCATTCCACAACTAGACTCCACATAGTGAGAGCTTTGCTTACTTGGAAAGCTTAGAATCAACGATGAAGAACACCAAGCTCGTGGCGATCCTCCTTCTCCAGGCCCTCCTGGTCATGGGGATCTGCTCGCACGTGAATCGGTACGTCGTCCCCTGATGCTTCTTTTATGGAAAATGATGGTAATCCCCCAGGGATCCATCGTCCGGATCCCAGGCGCTCGACGCGCGTGCCCCGATGCCCCTCCTCCGCGTTGGAGCCCGGCAACCGCCGCCGCGTCCTCCTCCACTGCCCGGAGCACGGCCCCCGCTTCCCCGCCGTCGACCCAAGCCCGCCACCCTCCTCCGCGTGGTGCCCCGCTGCCGTTCGAGCGCCCGCCGGCTGTCGCCGCCTTGATGCTGCTATATGAACTCCGGGAACACCGCCACGTCCGCCTCAACCGCCACCGCCTGCCCTGCTGCTGGCTGGAGCAACGCCCCCTCCTCCCTCCCGCACGCGCCTCAGCTACTCTCCGGCGACGAGCCTTCCGCCGCTCCTCTACCTCCATGGCCTAGGGTTCCTCCATAGGTGGCCGATGCGGCGCTGCTCCGTTGGCAATTTTTGCTACCCGCGGTGGTCAAATTTGCTACATACGACAGTCGGTGTTGCTACATATGACGGATTATTTTGCTACATAGCATGTTTTTGTGACAATGTTTTCGGCGAATTCGGGTTTTGCTATAGATTTGTTATTTTTTTGCTACATTTGTTTTCTTTTTTTGCTATAATATAGTAATTTTTTTGCTACGTGATATCCCGGTGAGGCCTCCGATGAGGTGTCTACAAACATCTCCGTCGATGTCTCCAACGAAGTAGGTTTTTTGCTACATTAGAAGAACTTCTTTGCTGCAACCGTATTGTGGTTTTGCTACAACAGTGTCAACTTTTTGCTACAAGGTCTCCGGCGAGAGTCACCGGCGAGTTTTTTCCGACGATGTTTCCGGCGAAGTCGGTTTTGCTATATTAGTATAATTTTTTTGCTGCATGGTCTCCGGCAAGGTTTTCGGCGAGACGTTCTATTTTGGAACGAACCTTGTTTTTGCTTCGGAAGCAAAAACATTTTTTTGCTTCGAAAGCAAAAACGGAGACATCTGCAGCAAACGCGGAATTTGGACCGATTTTAGAACACGTGTCGCGCCTGGAAGCAGGATGATGGGAGGCCCCCTGTCCGGGGGACGCTAGCACGCGCCTTCTTTTATACGTCTCCTGAGCATACTTTGGCTGCATTTCCTGAGGTCATAAGTTGAGCGATTGACTGATGCGTTCCGGCCGTGCCTTACATGTGCGCAGCTGGGTTTTTCCCCAAGTGCTGCGACAACTGCAGGTCCTTCTCGGGGATCGACGTCTGCGACGACGCCCATCCCACCTGCCCCAAGGGCTGCTCGGCGTGCCGCCCGGTGACGACCAGCCCTAAGAAGACGTTCCGGTGCGCCGATTCGGTGAGCACCGTCGACGGCACATGCGGGGGACGCTGCAAGAAGAACTGATAGATCGACCACGCCATGTGTACGTGTTCGACAAAAAATAAGAGCTCACGTGAAACGAGCAGTCACCGCATTGTACGCCGACAACGTATATATGCACCGTTGTCGTCGACGTCGTCGTCCTAGTCATCATTTCGTCATCACTGTTGTTATTGTTGTTTCCCTTTTCCATTCGAGAATCAGCTGCTGTTGCTCGCCGATCAGGTGGCATTGTCTGGTTTCCTCCATGAATAAACACCTGTGGTGATTTGTGTGTCTCAAATTACTAAGCGATTGAAATGCAAGGCAAAAGTAAAAACTATATAACCGTATAGCAAGCACGATCAAATAAGGCATGAATCCTCGATCCTTATCTATCCAAATGGTTTCAATTTCTACCATTGCACATGTGTAATTCGGATATCCCGACTTGTAGTTCCAATTTGCATGAGGTGCCTTATTCGGTTGTGAATTTGTTGAACAAGAGTGCGGTTGACTTTGATCAAGCGCTCCTCCGAGAGTTCAAGGAGGTTTATGGCGAGGAGGGTGTTGGTGATGATGTAGAAGGAGATGAAGAGGTCGAGGAGATAGAGGAGGGGGAGTTCGATTCCTCTCAACCTACCAACACAAGAGAACAACCAAATACTCTGAGGTCGAATGTTGGCAACAAGACTGATGATGGATCGAACTACCATGGACGCCTAGACAATTAAGTGGCATGATTAGGAAAGGATGCATATCTTGCAATGACGGAGGCAAGCACTGATTTGTAAACTACACAAAATCCGACTGTATGGTCTCATGCTACGGCCGATCATATCCCGCAAACACAAAGGGTATGGATTTTTTTTATGGTCTCGTGTGCGCTGCGACCGAACAGATTTGCGCGCGCGACCTTAAAACGAGTTTTCGGTGGCCTTTACCTTTACTATTAAAAGTCTATGAACTTGATGGTCTGGTACGTTTTTTTGTTGGACTCTTTTACCTTGCAGGTTTGGTCATTGTCGTCGGATTGATGACAAGTACGCCATGAGGGGGTCCTCGAGGCGTGCGGAAGAGAGGGGGGTGAGACGTACGGTATTCCGGGACGGTGAGCACACAAGTTTACCCAGGTTCGAATCCGCCGGCTTTGGACGGATCCTACTCCTGCTAGCAATCCAGTAATACGGCAGAGCCAGAATATGGGTTACAATGGTATCGCCTGTGCGAGTTGAGGGTCTAAAGTATTGGGTGTGTCCTAAAGGCTCTCCATAGGACGGCTTATATAGATATCCGGCATATGGTTTACAGGAGAGATCAATCCGTCTACGACTAAGAGTTGGTTACAGAGTACATCTTAAACTACAAGTAACATTATGGGCCTAAGTCGGTAAGTCTTCTGGGCCTTCCCGTAACCGGATTGGACTCCGTCTTCTCTCCCGACTGGGCCGCCCGTGAAGCAAAAGCTCTAACCTGAAGTGGGCCACCCTGATCAGTGAGGAATTGTGAGGATATCCGGAAAGTATATCCCAACAATCATATTACATGGAGTGCCACCGCTGAATAAAAAAAGGGTTCAAATTAAATATTCTGTACGCGAGCTGATCGATCGGTTTGTTCCTCAATCGAGTCCGCACCTCAACCGATCCCTCGCCCCTCTCTATTCTGACACGATTTGAAGCATTTTCCTATCAGGTTTTTCATCTAATTGATTATTTGCTGCCCATCATCCGGTCAATCATGCATGCAATGGAAGCGTCACGTATATACCCTTCGTCTTTATTCCCAGTTGTCGTGTCATGATGGACAAAGATCTCGTCAATAGCGCAACTCATAAATTCATGTGTCATGATGGACAGTGATCTTCGTTCCAGCAACAATATCATTTTCCACTAATCTTCTCTCCGGTGGTGAGCATGATTGCTGCAAGTCAGGTCAGCATTTTTTTCAAGAACACGCGTGAGAATCACGTGTCTTCCTTCATTAAGATAGAGAAGCGACCGTTTAGTATAAGATTTTGGAAGCCATGACAGAACCGTAGCCCCAATCCACTCTATTCCACTCCACGCTCACGCTTTCTATGCAATTCCTCTAACGTGCCCACGATGCCGCCCCCTGCTTTCGCCAGCTTCCACTGCTCAAACTCTAAGCCAATTCGGCGACATAACTCCATCGACATTACAACAATCTTGTCAAAGATGCGGGAGGGAGCAAGCAACCAAGACCACCAACGCATCTATCTCGCTCCTGCTTTCCCTTGTCCCTGCACCTGAAAGCTGAGGCCACCATTCTTCCAACCTTTCTACTGTGCTCGGCGTGAACCTCTGAAGGTTATGTGGCCTCAGTATATGGAACCACACTTCCTTGGCATAGGGGTACTGCAGTGTGAGGTGCTCCACATCCTCCGGCTCCTGGCAGCATAGGGTGCAATAAGGATGATGCTCCAGCCCTCTTTCTGCGAGCCTATCCGACATCCACAGCTTGTTCTTCAAGCCCAGCCACATATGCATTTTGAACTTCAGTGGGGCTCTGTAGTTCCACAATTGTCTCATGCCCGGGACCTCCGATCTCCCCAAAAAGAAGAGGGAGTAAGCAGATTTTAAGGAATACTACTCATTTGATGTCAGTTTCCATGTGATCTTGTCCTTCTCATCCTCATTCAGCACCACCATCCTAATTCTGCACTAGAGCTCCATAAATTCCACAATTGTAGGAACCGAAGGTGTATCCCGGAATGATCTGGCCCATCTGTTGTTCTGTAGGGCCTGGGCCACCGTGTCGTTTGCTCTTGTGGGCTTGACAAATATCATGAGTTGGGGTGCCGTCTCGCATATGCTTTGGTTGTATATCCAACGGTCCTTCTAGAACCTAAGCTTCCTTCCATTGCTCACTTCGCAAGAGGTAGCTGCTTGGAAGATCTCCTTAACTTCCTTTGGCAGGTCAAACATAATATCCTGCCACGGCTTGTCCACCTCGCAGCGCTTCATCCATATCTACCGAACCATGAGGGCAGTGTTCATCAGCTTTAGGTTTTTTACGCACAACCCCCCAAAGAGTTTGGGTGAGCAAATAATCTCCTAGGCCACCATACACTTCCCTGCCCTTGCCTGCGCGGCTGCCGCCCAGAAGAACCCTCTCTAAATTTTCGTCAGGCAGTTGAAGAACCACTGCGGAAGATCCAAGGACATCATCGGGTAGATTGGCGCTGCATTTCGAGTTGAGTTCAACAAAATTAGCCACCTGCTCCTTTCCAACATTGACGCTTTCCAGCCACTTTGTCCACCGGTGGCTGCAGATCCTGCCTGAGCAACCTCAACGGCGACAGAGGTAGACCCAGATACTGGACCGGGGACGAGCGGATATGGCAGTTCAGCGCGGTGACCAATGGTTGCAGGTCGATCTCCTTGCAGCGAATTGGGGAGGCAGAGCTCTTTGCCAAGTTACATCGAAGCCCTGAAGCTTCCCCAAATGCTGTCAGGAATTGCAGCGCAACCCTCGCCTCTTTCATTTCCAGCTTAATCAGCAGCACCACATTGTCAGCGAACAGCGAGAGCCGGTGCTTCAGGCGTGTTGTTCCAAAGCCTCCAAATAATCCCGCATTTTCAGCCAGCTTGAAGACTGCATTCATGACTTCCATCACCAAAATAAATAGTGTGGGCGATGACGGGTCTCCTTGCCGCAGGCCTTTGGCATGCCAGAATTTCTCCCATGCATCTCCATTGACAAGTACCCTTGTGTTTGCCGTAGATAGCAGTGTGACTGTTCTTGCAATCCACTTTGGGCCGAAGCCTATGTGCTGAAGGATGTGAACTAAAAACGACAACGAAACATTGTCAAAAGTGTAGCTTTGCGACAATCAAATAAAGAAGAACGAAAATAAAACCGCAGCAAGGTGGACACAAATTTAACGTGCAAAACCCTTTCCAACAAAGAGAGAACTTCACTATACGGGGAGTGTTTACACAACGCCGGAGATTTCACAGATGCAACTTATCCCAGCTGGCGGCTTACAAGAGGTATATATAGTGATGATAACTTAGGTCATCAACGATCCGTACCAAGCCTCCCGGCGACGGGCCCAAGCCTTCCGGCAACGGGCCTCGCTCCGCTCTGTCAGAAGTTAGCCTCCTTAATAAAATTTGGATCATGTTTAAAAAAAGCTTTTACCATGTCCAGTTTTAGCATGATCGCCGGCGATCTCTTAATATGCAGGGAGCGGATTGACTTCTGCACCATGAATAAGTTGTCTTGAATTGTTCTCCCCTTCACAAAAGCTGACTGGTTAGTATCCATCATAGAGGACAGCGACTTCGCTAGCCGCAGCGCCATTGCCTTCGACACGATCTTCGCCATGCCGTGGACCAGGCTGACAGGTCTAAAATCCCCAATATGTATCGCTTTTTCTTTAGGCTTTGTTTATTTCTCTCGTATTCGCTAGTGTATTTGCGGGAAATAGAGGGGATTATTTCAATCCTCGTAGTCCTTTTACTACTTCAGGTTTGGCCGGAATAATCCCGGGATATTCCTGCAAATCCCCGTAAATTCTTCTTATTTTGTCTACATTGAAAACTCTCCTACATAGTAGAGTATTTTTTAGGAAGAGTATTTGTAAGGATTGGAGAGTATTGGGTGAACACCAAATCTTCGCATATCCCAAAACTCCAGTGGATAAAAATACGAGAGAAGTAAACAAGTCCTTATTTAGAGTGATGAAGGCTTCGTTCAATCTTGCAAATCCTCTCCAATTTCCAGAGTCCATCTGCGATATCACGTGCATCACCGCATCCTTGATTGTGGGCCAACACAGCTGGTAGAACCGTGCTGTGAAGCCGTCTAGCCTAGGCGCCTTATCCGGTGGAAGGGCGCGAATCGCCTCCCAGATCTCTGCCTCCGAGAATGGCCTCTCCAAGTCGGAGGCATCGATGGCGACAGCTGCAGCTGACTCAAATCAAAGATGCGCTCTCTCTTCTGGCTCGCCTAGAAGCTCCTCGAAGTGTGTTGATGCCAGTAGCTTCATTTGATCCGGATCGGTTGCTTCCAAATCTCCTTTCTTCAGGCGGAACACACGATTCCTCTTCCTGATGTGGAAAAACGCGGTGTTGGCATCGCCTTCCTGTAGCCAGGCGATCCGCGACCTCTTCCTCGGAATCGTCCTTTCGAACGATGCGAGTCCAAGTCAGGTCAGCATAGCAGGAGATATATCCGGCCACTATCATTAACGAAGGAAGTCGGCAAGAGCAGATACAATCATGTGTTCTTCACGTGGTAGTGCCGAGTGATGGAATACTCTGTTTTTGTCTCTGTGTTTTCTGCCGGGTCTCATTACCGAACGAGGCCAGCTGCAAGAAGAGGACTATATGTCCTACTATCTCCGTCTCAAATTAGATGTCTCAGATTTGTCCCAATTTACATGTATCTAGACACATTTTAGTGTATAGATACATATAAAATTTAGACGAATCTCTGCCATCTAATTCGAGACGAAGGGAGTAATTCTTTTACCTGCTGTACTTTTGGATGCTGAAATCCTTTCACCGGTTGTACAATACCTTTTTATAACAGAGACCGAAGCTTCCACGGATAACTTTCTTAGACTGTTGGTGGTTGCACTGTGCATGCTGAAGTGCAGTCCATGTGTATGTGGATTTTCGAAGCTATCAATTAAATTTTGATTAGTAGATAATATTTATTTTGTTTAGCTGGATATATTTTTTTCTAAGTTGATGAACCAATATGTTCAGCTAGATATACTTTTTTTCCTTTCACTGCCAGCTTGCTGGTGGATGCTTCAATTTACTCCACTTGATGAGCATTTCTCAATCTAAAAAAAAAGATGAGCATTTCTCATAACGTGGCAAACTGCATGTAGCTGCAGGCTTCTCAGATAATCCTGCCACGGTTCATGAGGAGAGTTGGTCTCATGCATTCTTGATGGTCTTTTTTTTAACAAGGAGGTCCCCGAAGGGACAGAAAGCATCACTAAATCCCAACGGTGGACGTACAACTGATTACAAAGGACCCCATAAGGTAAAGAAGAAAACCATAGATCCCTGAAAAAGTAGAAAGGATCTCACTAAAAGATAGGAAAACGCAAACTAGTCCTTCTATTTCTCCACCGCCGAGCCGGAAGTCAGGCGCACCGCCGTCAGACCAGGAGGCGGGGACAAGACCACTTGCCTCCGAGCAGACGAGAAATGCGGTTGCCGACCTCAAGAGGGGCCTCACCAAGGAGGTTGGATACATGCCGGGACCCTTCGCCGGCTTCAGGATAGGCCATGTTCTGGCCTCAAATGTCAGACGGCTATCACCCGTCGCCGAGGTGCAGCTCAAGAACATTGCTTCCCAACTCCATTGCTTCTTCATAGCTTCTGAAGCGTAGCTCCCCATTACCTCCTGGAGAGCAGAGAGCACCGGCCCTCTTGCCGGCGAGGTGACACTCAAGGGGAATTTCGAGCTAGTAACCCCATCCCCTACGAGTCTTACCCAACCAGCGAAAGCAGCAAGGTCTCCACCCTCTCCCCCGCCGCCATGGCCGGCCGAGAGGAGGCAGACCCACGCCACTTTGCCATTAGAAAGACTAGAAGCAAACCAGCCGTTATTCCAAGTTGGATTCGCTTGGAGCAGCTTTACCGGCGTCTTCAACCTCTGAAGCACTCCAGGAATCGCCCACTGCGGCCTCTTGTCGCTGCGCGAAAACGGCAAGAGCCAAAATCCAGCGTCTTCTCTCTCTGCAGCCACTGCCCCACACGAGACCCACCTCCCATGCCACCACGACCGGCCGGAAGGGGAAACTGAAATTGATCGTATGGGCACCTAGAGGGGGGGGGGGTGAATAGGTGCTACTTCAAATTTTAATGCTTTTTCAATTTTAGGCTTAACACAAAGGGTAAATTCTCTAGATAAACTATTAGGTGGAATTTCCCTATATGCAAACCTATCTACTAGCGAGTAAAGGGCGAGTGGAAGAGGAACGAGTGAACCATAGTGAAGCACGCGGAGACACAGGATTTGTTTTACCGCAATTCCTTCCTTGTTAAGGGAAGTACGTCTGCGTTGGAGGGGTAAGCGGTACTAAGACCACCACGCCACAATAGGCCTCACCCTGTTCTCCGATGGATCCCGCCACCAAAGGCCTGATCCACCTTTCCACTATAGGAACCCTTCGAGGCAGGTACCGGTGCCTTTACATAACTAGCAGGGCACAACTCCACAATCAACTTGGAGGCTCCCGTAATGACAACAAGCTGCCACAAGAACAAGTTATCAATAACAAAGAACAAAATCTAGATATTGACAAGAATACTAGATCAGGGATTTCTCCAAATGAATGGAGAGGAGTTGATGCGCTTGATTCGTGATGGCGATGAAGATTGTCTCCTCCTTCAATTCCCCCAAAGATCGAAGCCTTCGGGTGGTTGAAGTGGGAGATCTAGTGAGAGAGCTCTTGCAAAGGGTCTGAACAATTTCGAGTGAATCAAGAGTTCTGCTCGTTGGGGAAGAAGGGATATTTATACCCCCTTCCAAATTCAAGCCGTTAAAAGCCTTTGGGGGCCGGATTATCCGGCCCAAGTGAGGGCCAGATTATCCGGCCAGGGGAAAACTCCGCCCTAGACGCGGATTATCCGACAGAAAAACCGGCTGCAGATAGAAGCTTACGCAGACTTGCCCTTGACACCTTCTCCTGGGGACCGGATTATCCGGCCCTAGGGGAGGGCCGGATTATCCGGCTAGGGGAAAAATATGCCCCAGCCACGAAATATCCGGGGGAAATTCCGCCCCCAGACAGAGACTTGCGCAGAGCCAGCCCTGGCAAAGGTGGTCTGGCCGGATTATCCGGCCCATGGTGGGGGCGGATTATCTGGCCCCCAAACTTACAAAACTTTCCTGCAACAGTTAGTACACATTAGAGAATTCATGGTATTGTTATCTAACACACAAAACATAGGAAATCATGAAATGTTCTTTCAATCTCCCTCTTTTTGGTGTTAGATGACAATACTAGGATTTGCAAGAGAGGATCACAAGACCACCAACAAAAACATGGAGGAGACTCCCCCTTAATGTGTGCATATTATAAGTTTGCATTTGAATACAAATGCACACAAATAGGTGTGAGACTAATCCATTGAAATATAAACAACATAATCATACCACCGAGATAGGGAGAGAGGCATCCTTAAAATAGCCATAATTATCAACGTGATAACCAACATAAGCGCCTTCCTCGAGATAGATTCCTAGCATAATAGGATATGAATAGATGAATCCATATGCATAATCCATGAGATAAATCCAGACGTCCATAGACACAGAGTCACAAACAAACCACAAACCACAAAATAAAGTTCAACGCTAAATGGGCACAAGTGAGAAAATAATGAATAAGAAAAAGTGCAAATGCTTGTGCCCGACCCATGCAAATCCTCGAAGACCTAATAGAACTACTTCTCCCCCTTTGGCATCGAGATGCCAAAAAGGAAGAAGAGCGATGCTAACGCCCCAAGGTATGACTCGTAGTCGTCATCCTCGTCCTGGTCCTCGTTCCCATCATCGTCCGCATCCTCAAGCTCCTCGGTGTCATCGTCCTCATCATCAGCAGTGGCTGTAGAGGGGAACAAGTGGCGCTCCAGCTCTCCATAGTTCAGCCCAGAAGAAGAGTTCCACCGGGCATAAGGTGTGGGAGGTGTAGGAGCCGGGGGATCACCAGAAGCACCGGACACATGGTGAAGGATGAGCTACTGAGAGTGAGCCAAATCATGGCGCTGCTTGTATGCCTCGTACTGGCCCTTGCGTGTGTCCACGCCCATGCAAAGGATGTTCCGCTGGAACCAGTCCAGCTGCTTTATCTCACGAGCAACGGGAGGCACTGGAGGCATGCGAGCATCCCTCATGAGGCTCTCAGGAGCAGAAGAGGGGTTAGAGGTCTTTCGAACCTTGGTGTAGATCTTCTTTGCCTTATGCACAACATCAACATTGAAATCCTCAGAGGGAAGCATGTGCTTGATGAGCAACATAATGTAGGGAGCATAAGGAATGGATAGCCAGTTGAACATAGCATCAGTCAGTTCATGGTATATGAAGTCCATCACATCCAGATTGTACTGCACGGACTCATCCTCGCACGAGGCAACCTCATGAGGCTAGGAGCTGGACAAGATGACCACGGATGTTGTCATTGTTGCCTCCACTTGGAGTGATGGAATCACGGAAGAGGCCCACCAAGGCAGCATAGATTGGAGCAAGACCAGCAAGAGTGCCCACAATGCCACTGTCCATCGTGCAAGGAGAGAGAACTGCATATTTATTGGGCTTTAGTTAGGTGATGATGCGGTGGCCACTGGCCCTATCCCTGCTGCGGAAAGAGTATCCAAGCACCTCAGCAAACATACGGAAATCAGCAGTCATTGGCCTGTCATGAGTCATCCACTTCATAGTGCGATGCTCATCTCCACAAATAACCAAAGTGGAAAAGAACTGCTTCACCACCTCAGAATCATATGAGCATTGGAGAGCCATGAGATGGTGCAGCCCCATCCGCTCAGGCACATACATGGCATCAACAAGGTGGGGTTTCTCCAAAGCCTCAACAAGAATCAGCGGGTGCATAGGCCTAATGTTCAGCCTGGCATACACATCTTCATAAATTCCTTTCTGTTCAGCACACCAAAAGGGAGAGTCCCCCAGCTCAGAATCACGTGGCAACTTAGCATACAAATCACGGTGACAGATGGAGGAATAAGTGACGGGATCCAAAGCCTTGTAGTTGATCTTGGGCTCTTTGCCCTTCCTTTTGGACACACCCCTCCTGGATCTCTCCCTTTTCTCTTGCTCAGCCATGCGGTCAACCTCTTTCTTTCTTCTCCTCAGCTCAACTTTGTCCATAGTATTACCCTCGGTGTCTACCCTGAAATAGATAGTGCGAGGATGACGCTTGTAAGTCTTGGGAGCACTAGAACCACCTGTGAAGAGAACAAGGTCGATAGCATGAGGATAAGCATATACACAAGTCCAAGAGAGAGCATGGAAAAGGTAGTCAAAAAGTTCATAGGACAATTCTACTCAATGCACACAACATGGTGAAACTGAACCAGATTTGATTCTGTCAGGCCGGATTATCCGGCCTGGCTAGGGGCGGATAATCCGGCCCTGGCAGAAAATTTTCAACTTCACCTAGATTGAACGCAAAGAGTAGATCGGGCCTAGAAACTGCAAGACTACGATTTCTACGCGAAACAACATCCTTCTAGACGATGTTCCACCCAACAAATAACACATCTAGCCAAAGATGGGGAGAGAGGGAGTTACCCTCACTCATTGGAAAAAGAACGCAGAGGAGAAGGTACCCGGAGGCGTGGAGAAGAAGATCTCGAGAGGCCCTGAAAATCCGGTGGCCGGAGAGGCTCCGGGTAGGGTGGGGGACGGCAGGCGGCGGCTGAGGAGAGGGAGAGGGTTGGGGGAGAAGTGCTACTCGTTATGAGCCCTTCCCCCCGATCCCTGGCCTTAAAGACAAAATCCGCCAGGGCCGGATTATCCGGCCTAAAATCTGAATTTCTGTTGTACACAGATTCAGGCCCACGCGTCCCCAAACAACACCCCCACGAGGTGTACAAGGGACTTGTGTGCAAGAATAGATGGCTTAGGGGTAGGGAAAGGCTTAGGATGAAGAGAGCCAAACTGAGATGGTACTACACACCCAAAATTGCAAGAGCCAAATCAACTAAAAGCCAAAATTGAGTGTGATTCCCATAAGAACATGAGAAGAGCTAAAACAACCAAAAAGATCTACAAAAATCCAACTCTCCTCATGGAAGAGGGCGGTGGCCAAAGCCACCTTGTTGGAGTGTATGGTATGACACCGCGAAGATATATCTTGGGTTCATGACCAGTACTCATCAATAAGCTCACATATCACAAAAAGATATTAAGAGAAATGATTTATCTTGCTTTTGGAATTATGGGGGGAGGGTTGGCCCAATTAATTAGAACCACACTCCCCCCTATTTCCATGCCCACATCTAGACCAAATAAGACTGAGATGTACAAGTGAGTGCATGGGTAGTCAAGACAAGCTCCTTGAATCAATGATATTTAGCTCATTCCTCAAGTAGTAGAACCTTGCTTTATCAAGTGGCTTCGTGAAAATATCTGCAAGTTGGTTCTTCGTGCTCACAAAAGATAGATCAATATCGCCTCGAGCAACATGGTCTCGAATAAAATGATTCCAAATCTCAATATGCTCTGTCCTTGTGTGCTGTACCGGATTGTACGCAATTTTGATTGCACTTTCATTATCACATGAAAGAGGCACTTTGTCACAATTGACACCGTATTCCTTTAAAGTTTGCCTCATCCATAATAACTGAGTGCAGGCACTAGCATTAGTAACATATTCAACTTCGGCGGTGGAGAGAGAGATACAATTCTGCTTTTTAGATGACCAACATACTAGAGATCTTACCAAGAATTGACAAGCTCCAGAAGTGGATTTCCGATCATCCTTATCACCAGCCCAGTCTGAATCAGTATAACCATATAGAGAGAAATTGGAGCCCTTGGGATACCATAGACCAAAGTTAGGGGAATGAACCAAATATCGAAAGATCCTCTTGACCGCCACTAAGTGACTTTCTTTAGGAGCTGCTTGATACCTTGCACACACCCCCACACTCAACACAATATCGGGTCTAGATGCGCAGAGGTAAAGTAGAGAGCCGATCATGGACCGGTATACCTTTTGGTCCACATCTTTACCATGGGGGGTTAAGTTCAAGATGACATTTTGTTTGCATCGAAGTGGCGACACCATTAAGATCCGTCATCTTGAATTTCTTGAGCATGTCTTGGATGTACTTAGCTTGATTGATGAAGGTTCCTTATCTAAGTTGCTTGATCTCGAATCCAAGAAAGAACCGTAATTCCCCCATCATAGACATCTCAAACCTGTCAGTCATAAGCTTTGAAAATTCATCATTAAAAGTTTTATTAGTAGAACCAAAGATGATGTCGTCTACATATAGTTGGCATATGAAGAGCTCCCCCTTAACCTTCTTAGTAAAAAGAGTGGGATCGATTTGCCCAACTTCGAAGCCACGGTCTAGCAAAAGGTCTTTAAGATGCTCATACCATGCACGTGGGGCTTGTTTAAGGCCATAGAGTGCCTTATCGAGTTTGTAGACATGGTTCGGGAAGTTAGGATCCTCAAATCCCGGGGGTTGCTTTACATATACCAACTCATGTAGAGGACCATTAAGAAAAGCACTCTTGACGTCTATTTGCTGCAATTTAAAATTGTTATGGGCAGCATAAGCAAGAAGGATACGGATGGACTCAAGTCGAGCCACAGGAGCATAGGTCTCGCCGAAGTCAATGCCCTCAACTTGGGAATAGCCTTGTGCAACAAGTCTAGCCTTGTTCCTCACAACAATGCCATTCTCGTCTTGCTTGTTTTTAAATATCCATTTAGTGCCGATAACATTGCGGCAATCCTTGGGCTTCTCCATGAGTTTCCAGACCTTGTTGTGCTCAAAATTATTCAATTCTTCATGCATAGCAACAACCCAGTCCGGATCTTCAAGAGCTTCAAATAATTTCTTGGGTTCCACCATTGAGATGTGAGCTTGATGCTCACCAAAACTTGCCAATTCCCTTCTTGTGGAAACCCTCCGTCGAAGATCACCTACAACCTTGTCAAGAGTGTGACCCCTTAACTCAAGGTTCCGATCAGCACGAGCCTTGCGACGAAGTACAATAAGCTTGTTGTCTCTTGGTGGAATAGTTTCATCACTTGAATCTTCATTGGAATCATTTGCTTGACCTTGATTAGAATTCGGATTAACAGTAGTGGGGGTGATGAAGCATGCCCTTGAGGTGGGTCAGCAGCCGTAACAGGAGGCTGCTGAACAACCGGTGATTCAGGGCTGGATAATCCGGCCGATGGTGAGGCCGGATAATCTGGCCTGGGAGAACTTGTTGCAACTTCATCAGCCTGCCTGGGACTTGCTTGAACTGGCGAGGGGCCGGATAATCCGGAGTCAGCCGGAAAGTCTGGCCTGGAGCTTGCAGCGATTTCTTCAATACCAGGAGCAGTTTGGTTGTCAGGAGAGAGGTGGCCGGATAATCCGATGTCAACCGGATAATCCGGCCTGGAGCTTTCTCGAGCAGTTGTTTGATCTTCAGCAATTGATGGAGATGGTGTAGAAGTTACACCCGTGGTTGGAACATGTTGAGTATGTGTTGATGAGGGCTCTTCATGAGTAGAGCATTGTCCTTCCCGATCCACCACAAGGGGTTCCTCAATGGGGCGGAAAAATCCCACGCCCATTCTTCTTATGGCATCTTGGGGTATTTCAACATCTGCATCACAAACATCAACTTGCCCCGCACGGGAGCCGTCATTTTCTTCGAACACCACACTACAAGATTCTACAACAGTTCCGGAGAGCTTATTGTAGACTCTATAAGTGTGGGATTCGGCACCATAACCAACAAAATACCTTCTAGAGCCTTAGATTCAAACTTAGATAAACGAACCCCCTTGATGAAAAAGAAACACTTACACCCTAATACCCGAAAGTATGAGATGTTTGGCTTGTTACTGGTAAGTATTTCATATGGAGTCTTGTCCAAGATTTTACGGAGGTATAACCGGTTGGATGAATGACAAGCGGTAGAGATTGCTTCGGCCCAAAAGTTATATGGAGACTTGAATTCGGTTAGCATTGACCTTGCCATATCCATTAGAGTCCGACTCTTCCTATCGGCTACACCATTTTGTTGAGGGGTGTACGCAGCGGAATATTGATGTCGTATCCCCTCTTCACTTAGGAACTCATTTAAGGTGTAGTTCTTGAACTCAGAGCCATTATCACTTCTTATATCCAGAATAGGGACGTTGTGTTGACGTTGAACCTCGTTGGTGAAGTCGATGACCGTTTGTTGAGTTTCACTCTTCAACTTGAAGAAATAAACCCAAGTGTATCTTGAGTAATCATCAACGATCACAAGACAGTACTTCTTCCCACCGAGGCTTGCATGAGATGGAGGTCCGAAGAGGTCCACATGAAGGAGCTCTAAGATCCTTTTTGACGAGATAATAGTCTTCCTTCGATGAGGAGAGTCATGCATTTTCCCTTCAACACAAGCCCTTCAAACACGATCTTTGGCAAAGGAGACATTTTCTTTTAGTCCAAGGATGTGGCCACCCTTGTGGAGACTTTGCAAAACTCTCATATTGATGTGGGCTATTCGGCGATGCCATAACCAACCCGTGTTAGTCTTTCCGAAAAGACACATCGGGCCTGTAGTGGTTTTCCTTGAAAAGTCCACCACGTATAGGTCATTTTCGACATATCCCACGAAAGCGACTTTTAGAGACTTGCTCCACAAGAGTACCACCAAATCAGCATCAATAAAAATTGCAAAGCCCATCTTACCAAGGATGCGAACTGAAAGTAAATTGTAACCGGGGGTCTTAACAAGCATGACGTCGACAAGAGAGATATCGTGAGCCACCATGACTTTGCCGGGACCCAATACCTCAGATTTTGACTTGTCACCATAGGAGACGGTTATATGATCATGATTTGGCCGCATCTCCGTGATGATCTCCTTGCTTCCGGTCATGTGACTCGTGCATCCGCTATCGAGTACCCATTTAGACCCACCGGAAGCATAGCCCTGCAAGAAAGTTACTTCTTGGTTTTAGGTACCCATTTTTTCAATGGGTCCTCTCATGTTAGTGACAAGGGTCTTGGGGACCCAAATAGACCAAGGAATGTAACAATCATAAGGATCTACATAACTAGCATAAACATCACCATAATGATCGCACTATAACTCAAAGTTAGGATTGTTAGCCCCTACAAAACCATCATAACCAGACTTATCATTGGTGGTGGTGCTAGTCTTTGGTTGAGAAGTCTTGCTCTTCTTCTTCTTCTTCTTGTTTTTCTTGTTCTTTGTCTTGGGAATATAACCAAGACCTTCTTTTCCACTGTTTGTTCTTTGCTTGCTTAGTATCTCATCTAAAACTTCTTTACCTTTGTGCTGAGAACCTCTTGCAAGTTCTTCTTTTCCGTTGGCTCGAAAGGCATTAAAGCACTCACATATTTTGTTTTTATCCAAGCATCATCAATGTGAGTGGCTCCATGCTTTCTAAATGTTGTTGCAATGCCCTTGAGTATTCTATACATGTCTTCATGGTTTTCACCATCCAACATGTAGAATCCTTCAGCTTCATTACTAAGAGCATCATACCTATTCCTTCTCATGCTTTCATTCCCAATAAAGAGATCGGTGAGGGAATCCCAAGATTCTTTAGTTGTGTTGAGATGTTCAATGTGGGCCATGTCCTTGGGACCCACACCGAGCTGTATCATGTGGAGAGTCGTAGCATTCAATTGGATGTCCACAACTTCTCTTCTTGTCAGGTTGGTATGATCTCCAATATGAAGACCCTCTTCAATAATCCTCCAAAGTTCAATAGAAGAGCTGCAAACATGAGACTTCATTAAGAATTGACATTGATTAAATGAGGATGCAGTAAGCTTGGGTGGATCACCCCTATTTTTTATATGAGGATGATGGATAGGTGGGTCGAGGGAATATACGTGACGAACCTCACTATATTCCTCCTTACCACTTCCGTTCTTGGAGGTGGAACCATTAAGTTTTTCACCTACCACTTCATCATCCTTGGATCCGGTGTTAGCCTTATCCTTGGACGATGGTGTGGCGGCCTCAGAGGAGGATGGAGATGGGGCTATGGATGATGTGAGACGAGCAATCATCTGATTCATCTCCTCCATCTTGGCCTCAAAGGATTTCAACAAAGTTGTTTCCAACATCTCGAGGTCATCCATTGTGACCTTATCCACAGCCTCGTTCCCATTCTCCTTGGTACCCATACTTCTCTTAGGCGGTTAAGGCTGAATAAAGAGTCGGGGCTCTGATACCAATTGAAATGGATGGTATGGGCACCTAGAGGGGGGGTGAATAGGTGCTACTTCAAATTTTAATGTTTTTTCAATTTTAGGCTTAACACGAAGGGTAAATTCTCTAGATAAACTATTAGGTGGAATTTCCCTATATGTAAACCTATCTACTAGCGAGTAAAGGGCGAGTGGAAGAGGAACGAGTGAAGCACGCGGAGACACGTGATTTGTTTTACCGCAGTTCCTTACTTATTAAGGGAAGTACGTCTGCGTTGGAGGGGTGGGCGGTACTAAGACCACCACGCCACAATAGGCCTCACCCTGTTCTCCGATGGATCCCGCCACCAAAGGCCTGATCCACCTTTCCACTATAGGAACCCTTCGAGGCGGGTACCGGTGCCTTTACACAACTAGCGGGGAACAACTCCACAATCAACTTGGAGGCTCCCGTAATGACAACAAGCTGCCACAAGAACAAGTTATCAATAACAAAGAACAAGATCAAGATATTGACAAGAATACTAGATCAGGGATTTCTCCAAATGAATGGAGAGGAGTTGATGCGCTTGATTCGTGATGGCGATGAAGATTGTCTCCTTCAATTCCCCCAAAGATCGAAGCCTTCGGGTGGTTGAAGTGGGAAATCTAGTTAGAGAGCTCTTGCAAAGGGTCAGAACAATTTCGAGTGAATCAAGAGTTCTGCTCTTTGGGGAAGAAGGGATATTTATACCCCCTTCAAAATTCAAGCCGTTGAAGCCTTTGGGGGCCGGATTATCCGGCCCAAGTGAGGGCCGGATTATCCGGCCTGGGGAAAACTCCGCCCCAGACGCGGATTATCCAGCAGAAAAACCAGCTGCAGACACAAGCTTATGCAGACTTTCCCTTGACACCTTCTCTTGGGGACCGGATTATCCGGCTGGGGAAAAAATCTGCCCCAGCCACGGAATATCTGGGGGAAATTCCGCCCCCAGACAGAGACTTGCGCAGAGCCAGCCCTGGCCAAGGTGGTCTGGCCAGATTATCCGGCCCATGATAGGGGCGGATTATCCGCCCCCCAAACTTACAAAACTTTCCTGCAACACTTAGTATACATTAGAGAATCCATGATATTGTTATCTAACACACAAAACATAGGAAATCATGAAATGTTCTTTCAAAAATGTGGGGAAGGAGCCAGCGCGAGAGAGAGGAGGCGAGAGGCAGCCGCTAAAGCTCCGCAGGCCCGAAACCCCCAGGCCTCCCTCGCCACCAAGGCCGGCCAAGGAGGGGGGATCGATCCGTAGAGCAGGACGGCCCAAAACGAGGCTTTTATTGGAGGAATCGTCATCTCTCCACTGCCTCACCGCCGGCGAACAGACGGCCTTGACGGGAGAGATCCACCCGCGACGGATTTGGCCCCGGACTACCATCGTTGACCTCATGGCATAGCGCCAGATACGGGCAATAAGCCAAACAGAAAACCTAGAAACTACAGGGGGAGCCCGGCGCCGATCCTCAGCCTCCTCCCGCCGGCGGTGGCGGCGGGATCGGTGTCAGATCGACCCGGGGCCGGCGGTGGATTTGGGATGGACTGTAGCAGAGGGGGAGGGGGGGGGGGGGAGGGGGCCTGACTTCAGTCTCCGTTCTTGATGGTGCCCAAGATAAATGGGGATTCCCTCACGCGGCGTTACTGAAATCAACAAGAAGTTTGTACTCCTTGTGAAGATGGATTCTTTGCACAATATGGTGTGGCTAAAATCAACAATTGCTATATCAAAATAGCGGAGCAAAAGCATGTTTCGAGGATGTAATCGGCACGAAGCATGTACTCCATGAAAATGGATTGTTTGCTGAAAATAGGGTAGTAATCATAATATTGAGAATTTTCATCACTTTTTACTGGCAAGCTGCTAAATATGTGTAATCAGTTGACAAAAGTCTTCCCGTATATGTAAGTAAGTAACAACTCACCCGCAAAAAAAAGTAGCAAGTAACAACTGAAGCATCTGTTATATATGTCCTGATGTGTTACATAGCTATGATTTCTATACAATAATAGTGTTAAATAATCTAGAGATACTAGTATAGAAATCTGTTTCTTGCAAATCACTTTTTGTTTAAAATTGTGAAGTTCTGAAACAATTTTATCTTTATGTGTACAATTTGTCATTTTTGGAAAGGTTATTCATTGATCTAATGCAACCCCATAGCAACGTATGGGCTTTCCGCTAGTCTGTGTTATAAAGGATAACAAGACACGGAAACTCTTTCTACACCCGGGTGGATATGCAGGTACGGAAAAAAACATTTTTCAAAAATTTGAAAATTTTGAAAAATATATGATCATGTGTAGCTTCATGTTTGAGGTGCACGCGAAGTCATTCCATCGAAAACCGATATGTTTTGTGTGCTGAGTAAAAAGATATTTTTTTGCGTCGAGGAGCACGTTATTTTAGCACCAAATTTTATCTTTTTTGCACAAGCCACCAAAATGTTCATTCTTGAAACGACTTAAGTACATGGACATGTTTTTTTGGCATTATAAATTTTGATAAAAATCAAATTCAAATAAAGGGTGCATACGTATCCGGGGAGAAAAAAAAGCCACGTCCGATTAGACAAGGTGTCTGCTAGAGATTTTTGTCATCATTTGGCACCGTGTTCGGAAGATGTATTCTTCCCACCGCTGATCCAACCCACTGATTTTAGGACAACTTATATTTGCTGCCACGATCCAAATAGGTGTGCATGCATGTGTGCTGACAGACAAGAGTGGGTGCATGCCAAACCATCCGGCCGAGACGCCTAGCAGAAACAGAAAACAAGTCCAAATTTCCAAGCCAAGAGTCAAACATCTCCATCTCCCACCCACCCGATCGCAGCGTGGCACCCGCAGCAGCAGGTTGCCAATCAAGTTGCCTAATCGACCGCTATATATAGAGCTGCTTGCCGCTTTGCCCATCCACAGACTACAACACAGTTCCCCTCCAAAACCAGACGGCACAACTGAGAGCTTTCCTCACTCGAGAAGCTTAGCAGCAACGATGAAGAACACCAAGCTTGTGGCGGTCCTCCTTCTCCAGGCCCTCCTGGTCATGGGGATCCTCTCGCACGTGAACGGTACGTCGCGCTGCTGCTTCTGCTGCTGCTTCTTGTTCGTTCTATCTGTATCTTGACCAATGTTCTTCCATCGCCTTCTCCAGTGAGGTCTATGAGCGACTAACTGATGTGATGCTGTTGTTATACATGTGAGCAGCCGACTATTTCCCCAAGTGCTGCAACAACTGCAGGTCCTTCTCGGGGGTGGACGTCTGCGACGACACCCATCCCACCTGCCCCAAGGGTTGCTCGGCGTGCCGCACGGTGACGACGAGCCCTAAGAAGACGTACCGGTGCGCCGATATGAAGAACACCGTCGACGGCACATGCGGGGGACCCTGCAAGAAGTACTGATCGATCGGCTAATACATGTATTCCGCCAAAAATAATGCTCAGATGCGATGAGCAGATCTAGCCATCGTGCTTGTGCGTGCTGTGCCGACGATGTACCCACCGTCGGCGGCGGCGGCGTTACTGTGTTTTCTCTCTCGAGGAATGTTGTCGTTGCTTGCCTACCAGTTGCATGCGTGTAAGCGTGGTGTATCCACCGTCAATAAACATCTGTTGTCATACTCATACCCTGTTTCTCTACTTAACAAGATGAAAATCAGTTCACCGGTCAAAAATTGCTAAAAGTGACTACACGATGCCAGGCTGTCAGCCTACATGGGTTTAGATCGTGTTTAATTACCTCAATGCATTTTGGGAGCATGGCTGAGTAAAAACTACCAATTCGGCCGTTTTCTTAAAACCTGTCTCGGAGCGCTTTAATCGGTCCACGATAGCCCAGTAACACAAAACGATGCAAACTCAAATGAAATATTTCTTTTTATGCAGCATGTATAACTTTTATGGGTAACTAAACATATCCTTAGCAATATACTAAAACCTTACTTCAGTTTCAGTTCGTTCGGTGGCGACGCATCCGTGATGATTTCGTCAATCTCAAGACCTGTTGGATCATTCTCAGACTCAGTCTTTCGAAGGTGCTCATAGGGTAGGTGTGTGTGCGTATGTTCATAGGGACGAGTGTATCTACGCGTGTGTGCGCGTTGTACTGGGTTTTGCAAAAAAAAAACTTACTTTTCAATCTATACTTCTTTTTCAAAATGGGGGTGTACCTGGCTTGCATCAAGTGACACATATAGCTTTTTATTATAAAGTTTGAATCTTGTCAATCGAGAGTACAAAGTTTAGAATTAAAAATTAAAAATCATGGATCGCTCAAAGTGGATATAAAAATAAGCCACCTAAAACAGAAAACCAAATCTCGCTTAAACAACATCTAGCTATTAGAATGCCATCACCCAACCGGGTTGTAGATAGCTTGTACCAGACGGGTGAACGCATATCTAGAGGCTCCCGCTAGCTCTCTAGGACAACATAGGACCACATATAGATCCAGTATGTAGCCCGCGGATAACCAGCAAAAAAATTGTAATTCCCCATCTGTTAAAAAATAAATCACTTCTAGAATTCCAAATTGACCATAACAAAGCACATACTCCAACACGAATCTAGCTTTGTCGCATTTGTCAATCCCATTCTGCTAATTTCCAAATATATTTGTTACATTGGCTCGTGGTGGAAGACTAAAAGCGAACTCAACAAATTTCCAACAAGAAGAGTAAAGAGACAAGCAATAGATAGATGATGTATAGATTCCCTTGAATCACAGAATCAATACTTCTTACAACCATTCCATTTATGCTTATCTAAGTTATATTTTGTTACAAACACTTTATGATACATAAATGACATAAAAATCTTATTGTTTAGTGGTAACTTTAAGTTCCATAGGTCACGATGCAGGAATCTAGTCTATCAATTTAACATGTCTTCATACATGGACTTAGCAGTAAAGGAACCCGATGTTGTTAACTTCCGTTTAAAAGAATCTGGTTTTTCTATAAGATAAATCCCCATTAACCGCTGTACTAAGTGTAACTATCGGTTTCATCTATTCCCTGCTAAGTTTCGTCTAAATTCAATATTAAAAGGCATTGGATAAAACATGTTCTACCGTAATGATTTTCTAGCATAAAATGTTAAATATGGATGGATACTGGTTAGCTAGTGTCTTATCACCTAACCAAATATCCTCACAGAACCGGGTCTTCAATCCATCCCCAACGACAAAAACCCCTCTCTTAAAGAACTCATCCTTAACCCCGATAAATCCCTTCCAAAAAAGAGAGTTTGTGGGGTTTTACCATACTTAGGAAAGCGTTTTATTCCTAAGGTACTTATTATGCATTATTTCTTGCCACCTACCTTCTTCGTTAAGAAGTTTGAATAGCAATTTGCTCAACGAAACATTGTTTTTAAGTTAAAAACCCCCCACCTCCAGACCTCCTTGGTCTTTGGGGGGCATATAATATTTCACGTAGTTAACCGATATTTCTTTTTTTCTGTTCCTCGCTGTGCCAAAAGAAACGAGAGCAGTAAAAAAATCTAATCTCTTCCTAACCCCTTGAGGTATTTCTAGGAAAAATAGCATAAACATCGGTAAACTAGTGAGACCGGAATTAATACGAATAAGTCTATCTCCGTATGAGAAAAGCTTTTCAATCGATACTTGCATAGTGGAAAATGATGCCGCCTTCCTTGCATCCTTTGCTTTCTTTGTTCCGATTGGGCGTCTCGAGAATGCTAAGAGCAACCCCAATGAAATCATCGTCATGCTTGTTTGTTGACCTCTCGACGCTTGATAGTCTTCAGAGTGATCTCCCGTTTTGAGCACTCTTAGATCTTTGTAAAGAATACATCAAAGTGAAACTTTTATCTTCGTTACCGGTTCGGTACGACGATAGTGCATCTTGCATCTAAGAAAAAAAGGTACATGTCAATAGATGAGAATTTGGCTGTCAAATTGAACATAGTTTAGAGCATTTACTTGATTGATCATAGTCTTATCACTCTCATTCCTTTCAAGAATTTGCTCAAGAGCTCCAGGGTACTTGTTGCAACTCTCTTATACGTTGGTCCACCTATGTGACATAGTCGAATAGTTACGGTTCATTACTATTGAATTGCATGCACTACCCAAGGCAACTAACAGTCTGAACTGATCGAAAGAGCTAGACAATTTATTTCAACATTCATCCTACGTCTTTATCCTTTGGCCTATTGTGACGTGTGTTTGAGAGCCGCAATATTTTTTGTTAATTTTTGCGTTGGTCAGGACTTGATCATAGGACTTCATGCTCTGATACCATATTGAATTGCATGCATTAGCCAACGGAACAAAAAGTCTGAACTGATGGAAAGGGCTAGACAATTTATTTCAACACCCATTCTACGTCTTTGCCTTTTGCCCTATTGTGACATGTGTTTGGGGAACCGCAATATTTTTATTAATTTTTATGTTGGTCAGGATTTGATCTAGAACCTCCTGCTTTGATACCATATTGAATTGCATGCACTAGCTAACACAGCCAAAAATCCGAACTTATTCAATTCAACATGCATCTCTCCCAATACGTTTGTTGCATAGCGGTAAGGATTATGACCGTCCAATAAGCACATAAAACCTTGTCCTCCTCTTGCTTCCACTTCAGCCCCTCATCCCATTCCACTTACATTTATTTCTTTCTTGCCTCAATATCGATGGTCTCTTCTTCCTCTTACTCTTTCGCTTCCTATTTTTCATCTTCTGTGCTGCGGCGACCTCGTCCTCAGCCTCCGAACGACCACCATTACATCATGCATAAGATGGGCGACATCACTCTATGCACACTACACACATATTTTTTCTACTCCCTCCGACCCAAATTACTTGATTTAGATTTGTCTAGATTCGATTGTATCTAATCATAATTTAGTATTAGATACATCCATATCTTTATAAATTTGAGTCAACTAATTTGGGTCGGAGGGAGTAATAAAACCTATATGATCACATACTTACTATTGACGAGAATTGTTGGAAATAGGCATGTCAGAATTTCCGGCGCCAACACGGAGCATTTCGGCCGAGCAGGTTGATGCTGTCCTCAAAGCCGGCACGGCATCGTCGAACGTGAGTGGCTCCCACCGGAGCATCGGTGAGCCAGAGTAGGCGTGGTTGAGGTCAACACCAACAGCAGCTTGGGTATACTTCCGCCGTCCGCAAATAAATGTACTTCTAGTTTTGTCGCAAGTCAAATTTAGTAAAGTTTGACTAATGTTTTAGAAAAACATAATAATATTTATGATACTAAATTAGTACCATTAGATCTATTATCAAATTTAGTTTTATAATATGTTCACTTGATGTAGTATATGTTGCTATATTTATCTATAAAGTTGGTCAAATCTGATTATAGTTTGACTTATGCAAAAGTTATAAGTTCACTCATTTGCGAACGGGGTGAGTAACGACGAGCATGGCGACCGGTTCCTGCCCATCTCGGGGAAGGAGAAATCTGTTGTTTGCGTTGCGGCGACACCATTTTCGCCGAAGTAGCTCAGGGAAGACGGTGACGAGTCCTTGAACGGGCCGCCGCTGTGGTGCACTGTTCCCTAGGCTGAAATTTGCAGTCGAGTCGTTTCCGGCACCGGAGATGAACTTGTTCAAGAGCAGCCCACGGACCCGTGACTTCAGTGTTTCCCATTCCGCTTTAGGTACCCTCTACGACGCATCCCACTCGTCATCTCCGGCGGTGGCGAGGATGACCTACGAACATCCCACGTGATGCACCGTGTCATCCACGTCGTCCTTGTCTGCATAATGAGTTTCTAGTTACCAGCTAGTACAGTGTGAAGTGTCAGAACGTACACAGACAGCTTTGACGATCCAACGCGCTCCACCGCCAGCAGAAAGTTTTCCGGTCATACATAACGGAATAATTAATCAGGAGAAAATAGTAGCGCGCGCTGATGTGCTGGACATGGAAGATAGAGATGCATGCCTAACGAGCCGCCTTCGAAGAAAACGAAACCAGTCCAAGCTGGCCAGGAGTCAAACAAGTTTATCCGCCACGTACACAACCTATCACGATAGCAATTGGTCTCCGACTCAGCTAATCGCCTAATCGCCATGATTTCAAAGAATCAACATCTATATATAGAGTCGCTTTGTAGCTTGATTTGGCCAGCAGCAACAAGCACAGCATATAAGCCACCATTCTACCAGTAGACGGGGCTAGGCGAGAAGCTTTGCTCGAGAAGTATATATTAGTTCAGAAGCAGCAATGAAGAGCAGCACGCTCGTGGCGATCCTGGTTCTCCAGGCCGTCCTGGTCATGGGAATCCTCTCACACGTCAACGGTACGTTGCTGATGATTACCAACTGTTCCGCGACAAAGTCCGGTTGCCTTTTTTGTTATGCCGTCGAGGTCATGCGATGAACTGATTTGATTTCATATGGTTTCGTTTCGTGCGAGCTGCAGCCGAATTCCCCAAGTGCTGCGACAGCTGCAGGTTCTTCTCGGGGGCCGTCGTCTGCGACGACGCAGGCCCTCAGTGCCGCGAGGGATGCGTCAACTGTCGCGTGGTGCAGGCGACCCCTCCGATGACGTTTCGGTGCGCCGATGCACGCGGCGACGACGGCTCGCCATGCCCGCCCTGCACGACCAACTGATGCTGGTTCTACTCTGATATCGTATCGTGAGAATAAAAGCTCAGATCAGAGGAGATGATCAGACCCGTACGTAGTGCTTGTGCGTGTGTGTTGTCATTCGTCGTCGCGCTTGTCATTCGGTTTTTTCTCGAGAAAAAGCTGTTGTTGCTCACTGAATAAATACATGCATATACTATCAATTTATGCATCCCTGCTCAATAAAAGTAAAAAACATTCACTTGCGAATGCAGCGCTATATTTTGTACTGCCCAATTTTTGGGTGAACGCCGTCCCTCGGTTAACTCGATTATAGCTTCTACTGGATTTTCGGCACCGTGGGCTTCAAAACGAATTGCTCAAGCATGTGCACACTTGTCACGCTCGATGCCGGTGGGACGTACTGAGTTAGGATGTGTTTGGTTGGTGTCACCAGGTAGAATATAATGGGACGATGGTTCTATACATAGACCCCATCCTCGTGTTTAGTTGGGAAGAAAAAATTGAATGGACTGGTTCGTGAAAACCGAATATTCCCTCTAGATGTGGAATAGCAGATTCAGTAGAATCTCTCCATTCTCTCACCGCTACTCTCTCTCTCTCTCACCCAAAAAACTAGTAGCCAACCCACCAAACCCGTGACCCTATCGTCTCCGTACTGTACCCCTGCCTCACTCTCTCCTCTCCCTCACCTCCCGTTCATGGCGGCAACTGGAGAACATGCCAAGTCAGGGAATGAACCACTATATATTGATCTTGAAGAAGATGAAAGTGAGGTTGACTTGTCACCAAATGTTGCTGGGTCCAAATCACCACCTAAAAAGAAGGTTAAGATTGTGAAAATTGAAGATGATCCACTAGTGACCACTCTCAAAGATGGGTTCAAAGTGGTGGTTGATGCTCAAGTCTGGTGTAGATGATGACGTTGTACCGGATGGCCTGTGCGATTGCTTTGGTTGCAATTTAAGGATTCGCCGTAGAACATAATGCTCACTAGTATGCTCATCGTGTTGATATTACGAAGACAACAAAGCATTCATGACGCTTAGCCTCAACAACAAGTTGGTATGGGTTAGTAGTGTAGAATAGCGGAATATAAACTGTATTGATATTGTAAGGGTTATTACATCGTGAGCCATTAGGCTATTTATATAGTATTAGCAGACTTGGGGGACAAGAAGACTAATAGAGATAGATTTAGATTATAATCTTAAACTACCAAATATGTCTAACCGGTAATATACTCTAACACCCCCCCCCCCCCCCCCCCCCCCCCCCCCCCCCCCCCCGCAGTCGGATCGGTAGTGACGCGAACAACAGGAGTGTCGCGAACGGTCTAACTGGAGCATAATCCGAAAGCGCGAATTGAAGAGGGAGCCGGTGGATGTCGATGTCGATGTCGATGTAGCCAGAAGTGGGGTGTTGTAGTCATGGTCGATGGTGCCGTTGGTGATGTAGTCGCCATTGATGAAGGCAATGAGGTTGATGTTGTTGTGGTGTTGTGGTCGATGTCGTCGTTGAGCCTGGAGAAGTCATTATAGTAATTTTTGATGTAGACGTAGTTGGAGTCAGAGTAGTCGAGGTAGGCGACACGCCTTGTCGAGCTTGCCAAACTCTGGAGCGCACCGAGGACGAAGGCACGTGTCGATGTTGCCAATATCGGACATGCGAAGACAGGGACCATCACGAACCATGCGAGCTAGAGCCGGATTTCAAGAAGCAGAGAAGTTCTCCTTGTACGGTCGGTGCATAGAAGTTGTCCGCCGATTTGTTGGAGTAGATGAAGTAGTTGCAAGAAGAAAATTAATTTAGTGCAAAATAAAAATTAGACTACGACTTTGACGGCAAGGTCGTGGTGGACGAAGACGACGAGCTAGTTGTTGATGTAGATTTGTTGCGGTAGTCAATTTTGATGATTAGACCCGTATTTTACGCTTTTATGAGCGTGGCGTCGATCGTGGAGAAGAAGAACTTGTTGGTGTTGACGTTGACCACGGTCGGTGGTGCCGATGTTGTTGGTGTAGATGGTTGTTGGCGATGATGACCACGGGTGATGAAGGTGCAGTCCTTTGTTGATGGCGAGGCGCGTATTCGGGGACGTGTGTCCCTATCGATGTTGGCGAACACGGGCCGGCGTGAGGACGACGTGAGGACGGAGCAACCGACGCAGCGCGTGAAGGCGTGCCTTGGAGCGCCGCGCGGAACCTCCTTGGCATGATCGTTGGCGATGATTTGCCGAAGATGAGTCGACGCTGAGGTTGAAGTAGAGGCGCGTGATGACGACATACGGCTATGGACGACGCAATCTGATCTATGAGCGGCAAAAGAAGAAGAAACGCCGGTCAAGCGGCCGTCGAGAAAATTTTGCGAAGAAGATCTAATCTACTATTGCGCGGCCCCCGGCGGAGAACGATCTCCCGGGGGTGGCGCGGCGTAAGAGGTGGTGGCTAAACCCTAGGCCGAGGAGCGACACGCTCTGATACCATGTAGAATTGCGGAATATTAACTATATTGATATTGCAAGAGGTTATTACATCGTGAACCCTTAGGTTATTTATATAGTCTTAAAAGACTTGGAGGACAAGAACACTAATAGAGATAGACTTAGATTACAATCTTAAACTACCAAACATGTCTAACCGGTAATATACTCTAACAAGTAGGTATGTGGAGAAGATCTTTGGAGTGATCTACAATCTGAAGTGATTGTATCGGCTATGCTATGAACTAGACATGGTTAGTTAAATGATTGTAATGTACTTGAACTATGTTCTTTTGGATGGCTTGTATATCTTATCTAGACATGCTTCAATGGATTTAATGTATTGCGGCTGTCGGATGAGTTGTATGGTTATGTGCATTTACATGTAGGTTATGTTTGATGGAATATTTGTTATGATTGTGAATTTTATATTTATTGATGTATAGTGTTGAAAATATAAATGAAACGTTGCTGAAATTTTAATTATGTGCTGCTACTTAACAATACACCATATTCGCATATTCAGAGGTAAGCTCGCCATGCAGATGAAAGGGGTGAGCTGAACAAAAATTTAGCCATTCCATTCCACTTTTTTGGTCCAACCAAACACAGAACGGAACCAAATCATTCTAGCGAAATGGAACCATGACATTATATTCCAGTTGGTTCCGAACCAAACACACCCTTAGTGACTCGTCTCGGCATCTACATAGCGGGCAATTGCTCAAGTACTCTTGGATAGATGTCTATAAGCACACACGATACCGCTCTCATCGGAGCATACTCCCTCGGCATAAGACATTTTGCAAATTAGTTTAGTTTGCCAAAACATGTTATATTGGGGAACATATGGAGTACATATGACACTTGTTAGCCAATACACCCCCTCCTAACATAAGGCCTAACTATAGTTAAAAGTCAACATTATCTAAGTTTGATCGAAGTTATAGACAAAATATAAATATCCGCGATACCAAATGAAAATTAATGGTTCGGTCATAAAATATATCTTCATACGCAATACTACTATTATTTATGCATGCTGATATTTCCTTCTCTATGTACGTATTCAAACTTTGTAATCTCTAACTTGGGACTAAATTTGTAAGACTTATTCGAGTCGAGATTCGTGTAATAGACATTGAGAGTCTGCCTAAGAAAACTTGGCATCCGTAGTTCCGTACATCCGAGGGTCCGGATCACGAGCTTTGGCCAGACTAAAATAGTAGTAGTACACTCCACTAACTGTACATGTCTGACCACCGACGACTGTAGTCTAACTGACAGCAATGTAGCACCGACCGCAACTTATGATATGCATGCATGATCACACACGTTGCCTGTACGAGCATCAGCATCTCGTGTGATCATGTCCTGTCGGTAGTACTACCTCCGATCCCAAAGTTTAAGGGCATGTTTGATTCGCAGGAAAGGAAAAACGCAGAAATAGTAAAAATATAGAATTGAAATGTCATGTTTACTTTAATCTTACAGGATTTGGAGACTACACGATTTTTTCTTGAATGAGAGTTTGATTCGCATGAAAGACAAAGGAAATGTAACATGAGATTTAGGTGGATGGAAATTTTCCTCCAAAACATAGTGCAATGCAATTCTATAGGAAAAAAATTCTAAGGTTCTAATCCTACAAATTAAACGATGCACAAAGAAAAAATTCCTAAGGATCAAAATCCTCCAAGTTTTCTACGGGATTCCTTTGAATCAAACAAGCCCTAAGGCTATAATTTTTTGAAAAAGTCAAACTATATAAAGTTTAACCAAGTTTTAGAAAAAATATTAATATTTACAATATGAAATATATATCCTTGGATACATCATGAAACATATTTTCACGTGATATCTATATACTTCCCCCGTCCCAAAATAAGTGACGTGGGTTTGTCTAGATTCGGATGTATCTAGACACATTTTAGTATATAGGTACAGGCGAATCTAGACAAACTCAAGTCACTTATTTTGGGACGGAGGGAGTAATATCCTAGTTCTTGATAGTTTTTTCAAAAAAATTAATCAAACTTTTCGTAGCTTGATTTTTCAAAAGAATTATAAACCTTAATCCTTGGAACACAGGGAGTATGTTGGATCTCCCCATGGCAATATTTTGAGTAATTTTTTTTCTTAAAACCCATCGCTTGCATGGACATGGGAACACCGCGCTACGCGCTCAAGAACACACGAAGACATGGAGCCGGTGACGCAGGTACATCCATCGTTGTCGCATCGGCAGCACTAGTAGCACGTAAAGATGCAGGGCATTTATTTCCAGGAGGACCCAAAAGAGCGCACCTGCTCACCCTGACTAGTCCAAGGCAGGAGTCGGAAAACATTATATCTCCAACCACCATTTCTTCAACTACTCGCAATTATTATTGAGCGGTGCCATAGCCCATGCCAAAATTTAGCATGTTTCCAACATCGCCACCTAGATGCGCAGGGTTTTTGCAGCAAAACAAAGCATTTCACAGGTACGGTGGTGGGCATATGACCTGAAAACCAAATCAATCTGAAAAACTGAATTAATATTGGTGACTTCCATAAGAGCACATGCGTCTTCACAGGCCGAAATCCGGTGCTATTTAGCATTGGAGAGATGTAACTTTCGATCTGGAAACGGTCAAGATTCCATGTTTAGCCAAATTTTAAAAAACTAGGCGAAATATGGATGAATATGTTGGAATTTGGTGAGTTTTGGACTGTTGGCCTATTAGACAAATTCTGAAAAATCTCTTTGGCCTATTTGTGCATGGCAGCATATGGTTGTGCTAGTGGTGCCAAAGTTTAGTCCAACACCGCTAGTTGAGTGAGAGTTACACATCTTTATATATACTAGGCTGTTCCACCACTCACTAAGGTGCGAGAAGAAGAGCAGCTCTCGCGCACTCCTCCTCCAACGCTGTCTCGCCTCGCCTCGTCACGACGCGCGCGCGTCGCGGGTTGCGGGAATCTCGCCGAGTCGAGCTTTATTTTTGCTAGTCAGGAAAATTAATTGTAGATTAATTACGAGTAATTAACGGACACGTTAATGAGTCAGCCGTTTCCAATCTTTACGGGACGTGGACTGTTATCGACTCGAACGTGGGCTGAGTCCCACGGTTTTCTTGATTTGCTCTATATAAACGCTTGCGCTAAATCTAATCAGCATCGCTTATCACACGCATCTCCTTCCAGTCTATTGCGCCACCGCCTTCGTCTTCCCCATCTCGGCTTGCGGCGTGCACCGCAGATCGGGACAGTAGGCCTCCGGAACTCCGCCTTCTTGTGAACCTGTACGGGTGAGGGGCGATAAGGGTTTTGGGGAGCGCTTCCGCGCGACTACTGACGCCATCAGGGACGACTACTTCCCTGACGAGGATTTCTTCCCTAACATCGGCAGCCTCTACATCGACGACATGGCTGACGACGCTGCTACCACCGCTGCAGCTACTGCTGCTGCTGCCGCTGCTCTACCGTACGTAATACTGAACTTCGTATTTCAGATTCTGCTAGAGTTCCTTATTCTAGCGTTCGGTGTAGATGTAATAGGTTTATCTTATTTAGATGTAATCTGTTCATCTCTTTTGTTGATCTGCATGATTAGTTTTGTTACTGTTTGTATGATCACGTTTATCAGTTTATTATTCGGATTAAATCATATGGATTATTGCTTATATTTTCAACAATCCAAAAACCTGACTATAGGCAACTGAATTCTACTTGTGTAGCCGCAGCTACTAGGCCTCCTTCGTTTGATGGTATGCACTATAAGAGATGGCGCGCGAGAGAAATTCTATGGTTTAAAAACCTAAATTGCTATAGCGCCACTCTTGGCTAACCTGAAGGAGATCTTTCTGCTGAGCAGGAAGCGGCCTTTAAAAAAGCCGATACCATGTTTATGGCGGCTCTGTTCAGTATTCTTGGGGACAACATTGTTGACCCATATATGTCATTTGATAATGGCAAAGACGCGTGGGATGTGCTCGAGGCCAAGTTTGGGGTCTCGGACGCTAGCACTGAGTTGTATGTCATGAAGCAATTCTATGACTACAAGATGGTTGATGAGCGCTCCGTCGTTGAGCAAGCTCATCAGATACAATCACTTGCCAAAGAACTTGAGCAGTTCAAGTGTACCTTACCGGACAAGTTTGTGGCCGAAAGCATTATTGCCATACTTCCTCCCATGTGGAGGAACTTTGCTACTTCTCTGAAACATAAGAGACAAGAGTTTTCCTTTACGGATCTCATTGGGTCTCTTCGTGTGGAAGAGGATCCGAGAGCAAATGACACACGTGCTCGAGTACTTGAGGGTGCTTTTAGTGCCAATTTGGTACTGAAAAAAACTTCCATTCCTACAAGTTCAAGAATAAGAACAAGTCTGATGGCAAAGGGAAGTTTGATGGCAAGAACAAGGCCACTCACTCAACCAACTTCAAGAGGAAAAATGATAAGAAGAAAGGCTCTTGCCACGTCTGCGGTGATCCTGATCATTGGGCTTCTAGCTGCCCTAATCGCTTTGACAAGCGGCAACATGGGAACAACGGCAAGACCGCTAATGTTGTTATTAGCGATACTGAGATGAAGGACGCTGGGTACGGTATTTTACCTACTATCCTTTCAGTATGTCATTCTCCTGATTGGTGGATTGAAACGGGTGCTAATACACATGTATGTTCTGATATATCCATGTTCTCTTCTTATCAGGTCGCAATGACTTCCTCCGTGATGATGGGAAACGGCTCACGTGCTTCTGTTCATGGTGTTGGTACGGTAAATCTGAAGTTCACTTCGGGGAAGACCGTACAGCTAAAGAATGTGCAACATGTTCCCTCTATCAATAAGAATCTCGTCAGCGGATCGCTTCTATGTCGAGATGGTTTTAAGTTGGTCTTTGAGTCCAATAAAGTTGTAATTTCTAAGTATGTACAATTTGTTGGAAAGGTTTACGAGTGCGGGGGTCTATTCCGCTTATCTTTGTCAGACTCATGTACTAAAGTTATTAATCATGTTTGCAATGATAATGAGTCCAACATTTGGCATTCATGACTTTGTCATATTAACTTAGGTTGCATGATACGGCAAGCTAATATGAGTTTAATTCCGAAATTTACCACTGTCAAAGGTTCTAAGTGCCAAGTTTATGTGCAAGCAAAGCAACCCGCAAGTCTCATACGGATGCGGAACCGAGAAACTTAGTACCTCTAGAACTTATACATTCAGATATTTGTGAGATGAATGGTGTGTCGACACGAGGTGGAAAAAGATACTTTATGACGTTGATTGATGACTCCACTAGATACTGCTATGTTTATCTTCTGAATTCTAAAGATGAAGCTTTAAGTTACTTCAAAAACTATAAAGCTGAAGCAGAAACCAACTTGATCTTAAAATCAAGCGGTTAAGGTCGGATCGTGGTGGAGAGTACTTTTCAAATGAATTTGATATATTTTGTACGGAACATGGTATTATGCATGAGAGGACGCCTCCCTACTCACCTTAGTCAAATGGGGTGGCAGAAAGAAAGAACCGCACTCTAACTGATTTGGTTAACGCCATGTTAGATACATCGGGTCTTTCCAAGGAATGGTGGGGGAGGCGCTAATGACTGTGTGTCATGTCCTAAACCGTGTTCCCGTAAAGGATAAATCCATGACTCCATTTGAGGAATGGGAGAAAAAAAGGTTTAAACTCTCTTACTTACGAACTTGGGGATGTTTGGCGAAAGTCAATATTCCAATACCCAAAAAGCGAAAGCTTGGACCAAAAACCGTGGACTGTGTTTTTCTAGGATATGCCTTTCATAGCATTGGCTATAGATTTTTGATAGTAAAATTTGAGGTATCCGACATGCATGTTGGTACGATTATGGAGTCGAATGATGCGACTTTCTTTGAGGACATCTTTCTCATGAAAGGTATGTCTAGCTCATCAACTCAGGAGATGACTAGTTCATCTAGTCTGAAATTTGTTATAATTCTTGAACTCACTATGCCCATAGAACACTATGATGATCTTGTGGAGGACGACAATGAAGCTCCTAAAAGGAGCAAGAGACAAAGGACTACAAAGTCTTTTGGTGATGATTTCATTGTGTACCTTGTGGATGATACTCCCACATCTATTTGAGAAGCATATGCATCTCAAGATGCTGACTACTGGAAAGAAGCTGTCCGTAGTGAGATGGATTCCATCTTAGCTAATGGAACTTGGGAGGTCACTGATCATCCTTATGGGTGCAAACCTGTAGGATGTAAGTGGGTGTTCAAGAAAAAGTTTAGACCTGATGGTACTATTGAAAAGTACAAGGCACGTCTTGTGGCCAAGGGTTATACCCAGAAAGAAGGTGAAGACTTCTTCGATACCTACTCACCTATAGCTAGATTGACCACTATTCGAGTACTTCTATCCTTGGTGCCTCACATGGTCTTCTCGTTCATCAAATGGACGTTAAGACAGCTTTTCTAAATGGAGAGCTAAAGGAGGAAATTTATATGGAGCAGCCTGATGGATTTGTAGTAGATGGACAAGAAGGAAAGGTTTGTAAGTTAGTGAAGTCTTTATATGGTCTTAAGCAAGCTCCTAAGCAGTGGCACGAGAGGTTTGAAAGAACTTTAATCGCTGAAGGCTTTGTTGTAAATGAAGCTGATAAGTGTGTGTACTATCGCCATGGTGGGTGATGACCCACAAGTATAGGGGGTGTATCGCATTATTTTCGATAAGTAAGAGTGTCGAACCCAACAAGGAGCAGAAGGTGATGGCTAGTGGTGTGGATCAGGAACTCTCTGCAACTACTTAGCAAACGGATTTTTAGGGGGTTTTGATAAAACAAGTAAACAAAGTACGAGTAAATAAAAGATAGTAGGAATAAATGCAGCAAGTGGCCCAATCCTTTATGCAGCAAAGGACAAGCCGGTTGTATTACTTAAGATGACCAAACGTTCTCGAGGACACATGAGAAGACTGTCAAGTGCTTTCGCTTCATATAGTTGATTAATCTTATTTAGCTTGCTAAGTGTTGTGTGGGTGAACCTGTGCTAATGTACCGACCTTCCTAGGACTAATACATACTTGTGATTATACCCCTTGCAAACATCCGTAAGTACAAGAAAGTAATTAAGGTAGAAACCTAACCACAACTTTAAACTCTAAGACCCTTACGTCCCTTGTGCAATGGTTTCCTAACGGGGGTTCAGGTTTCTGTCACTCCGGCAACCCCTACGATTAGTAGCCAAATACACAATGCATTCCCCCAGGCCCATATTGGTGAAGTGTCATGTAGTCGACGTTCACATGACACCACTAGAAGAAGTACACCACAACTTAAATATCAAACTATTGAATCTTTCTCAACACAACTCCACTACTAACAACATGACTTCTCCCATGTCCTCAAGAACAAAACGAACTACTCACAAGAAATCATATGGATCATGATCATAGATGGAATAATGATGTATAACAATCTGAACATAAACAATAATTCAACGGTTCACTCAATAGCATCAACTACAAAGAGTAATCAACACCGGGAAAGTTTCCCCTATGAACTATGCAAGATTCAACACAACTGTTACAGCAATATGGAGATGGTGATGATGGTACTGATGGTGATGATGGTGGTGATGATGATGATCCCGATGAAGTCCAGCTTGATGGTGGTGTTGATGGCGACGATCTCCCCTCTCCGGGAAGGAATTCCCCCCGGCAGAAATCTGTCTGCCGGAGAGATCTTTCTCTCTCGGTGTTTTCTGCCCCGCAGAGGCGGCGGAATCTTTCTGTGGTCGCCTCCCGAGGCTTAGGGTTTCGGGAGGAATATATACGCCAGAGGGGAGTGCTAGGGGTGGACCAGGGCGGCCACACCACCTGGTGGCACGGTTTAGGGTGGTCCGTGCCAGGGGGTGGTGTGGGCCCCCTATGGCCCCTCCAGCCCCCCTTCTGGCTTCCTTCGTCTTCTGGAAAAATAGGATTTTTCGTATATTTTCCTGAATTTTCTGATCTTCGCGATTTTTGCCTCCAAACAGCACCTTTTCCATCAGAATCCTGACTACAGCGGTCCATGCTCCAAAAGTCATCAACCATGCAAAAACAGATGAAATAACATAAGTATCACCTCTCATTATGAAATATATCAATGAATAATAGTGAATTATGACAGAGAATAGTGATGCAAAATGGACGTATCAACTCCCCCCAAGCTTAGACTTCGCTTGTCCCCAAGCGAAACTGAGCTCAAATAAACATGACCTCAGGTTTATGGAGTAAAGAGTCAATAAAAGAATACGGACAAGAAGCATCACATTCATCAAATACATAGATCATAATATAAGACAACTCACTATTATATAACTCAACTTGCAATGAGTAAAGGAAACACAATAAAGATACATAAAGTAAATCATAATTGGTAATGGCAAACTTAGCTCTTGGTCGAAGAATAGTTGATAATTTGCTGAAGTTCACAAATAACTGGTTTTCAATGATAGCTTTCAAAGTAGTAAACATCAAGATAAGAGCAATGTGCAAAACAAGGAACATAAGAAACATGATTGGGTAAATCATCATATGAATGAATGAAACACAACAACTCAAAATACTTGTTGAGATAGAAGGGAATTGGTTTACTGACTCAACTACAAAGTAAAAAGAAAGGCCCTTCGCAGAGGGAAGCAGGGATTGCAAGTCTCATAAAGAGCCCCCAAAAATTATGATACTTACTAGCTTTCATCTCTCATTGCCCCTATCATAGGCATCTTTTGGTGATTAAGGTTAAAGTGACACAACTAAGAGGATATGCTGGAAAAGTTATAAGTTGAAATCTCATGCCCCTTACTTATGAGTACCGAACCTCATGCTACTCAACTTCAGTCACAAGTAAGCTCTTGTCATTGTAAATACATGTGTATCATTGAGAACCGCCAACGAGGTACCCCTTACACATGACACATGAGCTATCCCATAATCAAAATGACAAGGAAGCAGATAGTGAGCATCTCAGCGATCTTTTTATTTGCTATTTGCATAGGTTTTTATTGAGGATGCTTCACAGAATGCTCACTATAGTTATGCTGCAAGTTTCCACCATGATTAGGCATGGCTTAGGTTAGCGGCCTAGGCGTTTCTCTAACACACATATAAACTCCATGATCTTACAAGTTCCACTTTTATTTCACACCGTCGGGATCCGTAGGCAAAAGAATCATGATATCAACTAGGTACAAAGTACCATGGCAGTGTTGAAAGCGTTCCCCATGATACATGGTTCTGCTAACTTCAACTCATAAAGTGCAAGCATATATGCAACAAAGGACCCAATGGTTCAGGTTATTAAATGCAAGAAAATAAAGTGTGCCATCAAGTTCGTGAGAGAACTAATCACTAATTTTCACATAACAAGTTTAATTTGGGAGGTAGATAAAACAAGAATTTACTTGGAATAGCAATAATGCTAATAGGTAGGTATGGTGGACACAAATGGCGTGGGTTTTGGTTTAAAGGAGTGGATGCACGAGAAGAAATCCCTCTCAGTACAGGTTTTTGGCTAGCAAGGCTGGATAGCAAGTACAAGAGTTGAAGGAAACAAACAAACATACAATTGATAAAGACAAACATGCAATCTTCCTTAAAAGCACAAAAGATCTTAACTAGAGAATACTAGACTTACGAGCAAATCAAGAAAGAAAGATGATGAAATAATTTTTCTTTAGAGTACTTTTATATTTTCTTTCAACTCTCAAAAATAGTGTTGCTACTAACCGAGCCAGGTTTGCCAAAACCAACTAAATTAACTCAATGATCCCAAAGTGCTACCAATACTAACAACAAGATCAATCATATAACCACGAATTGAAAACTAATATAAGCTATGCAAAAGAGTAAATGATAGAACTTCTCATTAATACTCCATAACGGTAACTCACACCAAGAGATACATATCTAACGAGAGAGGGGACACTTCAATAATGCAAACCATCCTACACAATAACTTCTCTATTCATGATATGACTCTACTAATAAGGTAAAAATATAGAAGATAGTGATGTGATACCGCGGCACTCCCCCAAGCTTGGAACAAACCAAGGGGATGCTAAACCTGATAACGAATTACTCCTTCGGTGGTGATGGCATCCTCTTGATGATCTCTTTGATCAATTTCCCCAAGTCCTCAATCTCAAAGGTGAGATTACGAATAAGCTGCGAGTTTTTCTCAATGCGGCTCATGATCATGTCGGGTTGCGAATTCCAGCTCTTGTGATTCTTTCCCCACTCTTCCTCCTTGAAGTCTTCTTTTCATGCATGGCTAGAATGAGGCAAATCCCAATTGGAGGGTAATTTCTCCTTGGGCATATTCTGGTATTGATACTCATGGATAAGGGTATGGAAAGGATTCTTGGCGCGTGGAGGAAGTGACCAGGGATCTAAACGATGATGAGGAGGCTTCCCTCCAATTGACATAGTCCCGGCAGGGTTTGTCACCACTCCAATGCTTGCAATGGTAGTGCCGGTGTGCTTTGCCTCCTCTTCACCTTCACTCTTGATCTCCTTCTCCTGCCCGGGGTCTTGGAGATCTTTCTCCATAGGCTCCTTTCCTTTATCCTTGGTGGACACCATTGTGCTTCTAAACTTTCAAAGATAGTTCCTGGTAGAAACAGATCGAAACAAAAACATGACGAAAACACGATATACGAACCTCGGGGGATCTGGGGGATTATATATTACAAAGTTTCATAACAAAAGGAAGGTACTGGGAGAAAACGAGTCGCAGGCGGAGTCCGGGGTGGACTCACCACCTGGTGGCGCGGCCAGGGGAGGGCCCACGCCACAGGGTGGTGTGAGCCACCCTGACTCCGTTTCTGTCCCTCTTTCGCATCGTAGCTTTCCTTATTGTCTAAAAACTGCAAAAATATAGTTGGATAGTATTTTCGCGGAACTTTTCTTACCAGAATTGTTACCTATTTGAAAACAGACTCTGCAGGTCTCTGAATTTGGTATTTAGTAGATTCTTCTGGAGTCACCACTTGAATAACGTCAATATCTTCATCTTCATACACTTATTATTTGAGTCATAAAACCCTTCTCTTCCTTATTACACCATTATCTCCACTACCTGGAAATTTCTTTCACACAAAACTTCACACAGTTTTCATTAGCAACATTAGTATAAGTGAAGTGATAAAACCTTTTGAGTTCAACTTCAACTAAAAACCATCAAAATATAAGCTACTATAGCAAATCCTTCCGAAAACACAAAAATAATTCAAAAAGGAAATCGATTAAAGAAGCAAATGCAAAAGTGGCAAAATCTGTCAAAACAGACCAGCAGGTAAAGATATTTTTTTTCGAAAATCTTGTGTTACTCAAATCAAAAAGTGCAAAACTATCGAAAGTTAAATAACAACCTGGGGCAGAATCACAAAAAATTACAACTAAATCCGACATACAGATATCTCTCACGAATTTTTACGGTGCAGCACAAAAATCTGTTTCAGGACAGCAACTTCCCCAAATATTACTTCTCTCTCATTAGAGGCTGATCTTGACACAAAAACAAAACAAAAAGGATAAGGAGCGGTTATTACCATAGTAATAACTTCCAAGACTCAAAGAAACATAGACAAACTGAAAGCAAAAACAAATTGGGTTGTCTCCCAAAAAGCTCTTTCTTTATAGCCATTAAGATGGGCATGATAATTTTGAAGATGCTCACTCAGGAATATGAATTGAAGTGAAAGAGAGCATTAAGAAGTAAAAACACACACATTTAAGTCTAACCCACTTCCTATGCAAGGGAATTTTGTAAACAAACAAGTTGTTGAAACCAGAGACTACAAGCATAAGAAGGCAAAAGAAGTGCAACATAAAATCTTTCAGCATAAAACGAGGAAACTTGATATTATTGAGATACATAAGAACACTTTTCCCTCTCTCATAATAACTTTCAGTATCATGCATAAACTTAACAATATAACTATCACAAGGGCCATCATAGCAATGATCGCTTATTCTAACAGAAAACACAGGAATACTAGCTCTCATAACACTACTTTGTGAAACAATATTAGAGGTATCCTTACAAAGGATAGTGTGTCCCTCTTCTTCATATTTAGTAACAAAGTCTTTCACATTTGCTATTATAGGTTCATCAACCATTTGTTTATAAGGTTCAATAGCTTTATTTTCACTTTCATTAACCATACTAGCTATCATAGAATGTTCCTTTTTATTAACTGGGAAAGGCATTTTCTCAATATAAGGTTCAGGTAAGACATGATTACCAGTATAAACTTCAGTATTTCTTGCAGGAACACTCTTAGCAATATCTTTATAAGGTTCATGATACTTATTCCACTTCTTTTTAGGCACTTCAATGTAGGAAGCAAAAGCCTTAAAATAAGAAGCAATAGCTTGAGAGTCTAGACCATAAGCATTTTTAATATTTTGAAAGTCATCAGTTCCCATAAAAAATTCAATGCATTCATAATCATAATTTATACCTGACTTTCTTCCTTTGTCATTCTCCCATGCTTCAGCATTGTCTTGAATACGGTTCAGAAGATCCCATTTAGCTTCTTCTTCCATGCGAGTGAATGATCCAGCACAAGAAGCATCCAATAAATCCTTGTCATGCAGAGGGAGCCTTGCATAAAAGTTATTGATAATAATATTGTTGGGGAGCTCATGAATGGGACATTTGACCATTAGTAACTTCAATCTCCCCGAAGCTTGAGCTGTACTCTCTCCATTAAGAGGCTAAAAGTTGTATATTTGATTCCGATCTAATGAATTTCACTAGGAGGATAAAGTTTTGAATAAAAGAGAGGCACTATTTCCTCCCATTCCAGAGCTTGACCATTCTTCAGCAGCTTATACCATTCCTCCGCTCTTCCTTTTAGTGATAATGAGAATAACTTCTTCTTAACTTGATCTGTAGTAATACCTGCACACTTGAACAACCCGCATAATTCGTGTATAAAGAGCAAATGATCACCGGGATGGACAGTTCCATCCCTAACATAGTATTTATCCATAACACGATCAATAATTCTTGTAGGTATTTTAAAAACATCACTCTCAGCAGGTGGTGGCTTATCTACTACCTTAGCAGTGGTAGTAGCATTACCAAATAAGAAACTCAGCGAATTATCCATAACAAAAATAAAGCAACTAGGAGAAGTAAACAATACTCACAGTAGAAGTTTCCTTTACCAGCTCCACTCTCCAATAGCGCTTCACTCTCCGGCAACGGTGCCAGAAAATAGTCTTGATGACCCACAAGTATAGGGGGTGTATCGCATTATTTTCGATAAGTAAGAGTGTCGAACCCAACGAGGAACAGAAGGTGCTGACTAGTGGTGTGGATCAGGAACTCTCTGCAACTACTTAGCAAACGGATTTTTAGGGGTTTTTTATAAAGCAAGTAAACAAAGTACGAGTAAATAAAAGACAGTAGGAATAAATGCAGCAAGTGGCCCAATCCTTTATGCAGCAAAGGACAAGCCGGTTGTATTGCTTAAGATGACCAAACGTTCTTGAGGACACATGGGAAGACTGTCAAGTGCTTTCGCTTCATATAGTTGATTAATCTTCTTTACCTTGCTAAGTGTTGTGTGGGTGAACCTGTGCTAATGTACCGACCTTCCTAGGACTAATACATACTCGTGATTATACCCCTTGCGAACATCCGTAAGTACAAGAAAGTAATTAAGGTAGAAACCTAACCACGGCTTTAAACTCTAAAACCCTTACGTCCCTTGTGCAATGGTTTCCTAACGGGGGTTCAGGTTTCTGTCACTCCGGCAACCCCTACGATTAGTAGCCAAATACACAATGCATTCCCCTAGGCCCATATAGGTGAAGTGTCATGTAGTCGACGTTCACATGACACCACTAGAAGAAGTACACCGCGACTTAAATATCAAACTATTGAATCTTTCTCAACACAACTCCACTACTAACAACATGACTTCTCCCATGTCCTCAAGAACAAAATGAAATACTCACAAGACATCATATGGATCATGATCAGAGATGGAATAATGATGTATAACAATCTGAACATAAACAATAATTCAACGGTTCACTCAATAGCATCAACTACAAAGAGTAATCAACACCGGGAAAGTTTCCCCTATGAACTATGCAAGATTCAACACAAGTGTTACAGCAATATGGAGATGGTGATGATGGTGCTGATGGTGGTGATGATGATGATGATCCCGATGAAGTCCAGCTTGATGGTGGTGTTGATGGCGACGATCTCCCCTCTCCGGGAAGGAATTCCCCCCGACAGAAATCTGTGTGCCAGAGAGATCTTTCTGTCTCGGTGTTTTCCGCCCCGCAGAGGCGGCGGAATCTTTCTGTGGTTGCCCCCCGAGTCTTAGGGTTCGGGAGGAATATATACGCCAGAGGGGAGTGCTAGGGGTGGACCAAGGTGGCCACACCACCTGGTGGCGTGGCCCAGGGTGGTCCGCTCCAGCGGGTGGTGTGGGCCCCCTGTGGCCCATCTCCAGCCCCCCTTCTGGCTTCCTTCGTCTTTTGGAAAAATAGGATTTCCCGTATATTTTCCAGGATTTTCTGATCTTGCGAATTTTGCCTCCAAACAACACCTTTTCCATCAGAATCCTGACCGCAGCGGTCCATGCTCCAAAAGTCATCAACCATGCAAAAACAGATGAAATAACATAAGTATCACCTCTCATTATGAAATATATCAATGAATAACAGTGAATTATGATATAGAATAGTGATGCAAAATGGACGTATCACTGGGGCGAGGGAGTTATTATGTGTCTCTATGTCGATGACATATTGATATTCGGGACCAACCTCGCTGTTATTGAGGAGGTCAAAGAGTTCCTATCTTGCTGTTTTGAGATGAAGGACTTGAGAGTGGCTGATGTAACCTTAAACATCAAGCTACTAAAGGATGACAATGGTGGGATTACACTGCTTCAGTCCCACTACGTGGAAAAGATATTGAGTCGCTTTGGGTATAACGACTGCAAGTCTTCTCCAACGCCTTATAGTCCGAGTGTGCTACTTCGAAAGAATCAAAGGGATGCTAAAGATCAATTGATATATTCTCAAATTATTGGCTCGCTCATGTATTTAGCTAGCGCTACAAAGCCTGACGTCTCCTTTCATGTAAGCAAACTGAGTCGATTTGTGTCAAATCCTGGAGATGATCATTGGCATGCTCTTGAGAGAGTCTTACGCTATTTGAAAGGCACTGTGAGTTATGGTATTGACTATAATGGGTATCCACGCGCACTTGAGGGGTATAGTGATTCAAACTGGATATCTGATGCTGATGAGATTAAGGCCACAAGTGGTTATTTGTTTACAGTTGGTGGTGGCGCTGTTTCCTGGAAGTCTTGCAAGCAGACCATCTTAACGAGGTCAACTATGGAAGAAGAACTCACAACATTAGACACAACCACTATTGAAGTAGAGTGACTTCGTGAGCTCTTGATGGACTTACATGTGGTTGAAAAACCAATACCCGCCATCCCGATGAACTGTGATAATCAAACTATGATCGTCAAAATAAACAGTTCTAAGGATAATATGAAGTCATCAAGGCATGTGAAGAGGAGATTGAAATCTGTCAGGAAACTGAGAAACTCCGGAGTTATTGCGTTGGATTATATCCAAACATCTAAGAACTTAGCAGATCCCTTCACAAAGGGCCTATCACGTAATGTGATAGATAATGCATCGGGGGAGATGGATTTGAGACCCACACAATGAGTTGTTTGCAGTGGTAACCCACTCTATGTGATCGGAGATCCCGTGAATTAGAGCTGGGAGACAACTGTTGATCAGCTGAGAGGAGAGTATGCCCATATTATATTTACATCTCCATAAAGATGAACTACTCTCTTATTCTGCATGGCAGGTTGATATTTATCTTAATGTGTTCTAAGTTGCTTTTCTAAGCAGAGATATTGTCCTGCAGGACATCTATTGAGGAACACACCTATATGAGTCTTACTGTTAAACGTCACAGTCCGTGAGAGTTGGGTGCTCTCTAATAAACTCATGAAAGGCCCTGGAGTATGATGCATAAGCTCCAAACCGCGGGGAAGCCCTGCGGTAGTCCTGTACCGGTCTAGATTTCGTGTGAAACTAGTGTGCAGAAAACTTGTAGTTCAAAGCATAGTCCACTATTCAAGTTGCTCGCTAGTGTAGCATGAAGTTTAATGTGGAAGTTCAACTTAACAGTCTCCACTACACACCGGTATATAAAACAATATTTTGGAATGGAAATGAGGTGATGTGCCAATGAGACTTTGTGGGGGGTTGTTGGAACTTGGTGAGTTTTGGGGTGTTGGCCCATTAGACAAATTCTGAAATTCTCTTTTGCCCATCTGTGCATGGCAGCATATGGCTGTGCTAGTGGTGCCAAAGTTTAGTCCCACACTGCTAGTTGAGTGAGAATTACGCCTCCTTATATACTAGGCTGTTCCACCACTCACTAAGGTGTCAGAAGAAGAGCAGCTCTCGCGCACTCCTCCTCCGCCGCCGCCCGTCTCGCCACGCCTCGCCTCGTCACGAGGCGCGCGCGCCGCGGGTTGCGGGAATCTCGCCGAGCCGAGCTTTATTTTTACTAGTCAGGAAAATTAATCGTAGATTAATTACAAGTAATTAACGGACGCATTAATGAGTCAGCCATTTCTAATCTTTACGGGACGTGGGCTGTTACTGACTCAAACATGGGCTAAGTGCCACGGTCTTCCTGATTTGATCTATATATACGCCTGCGCTAAACCTAATCGACATCGCTTACCACACGCGTCTCCTTCCAGTCTATTGCATCGCCGCCTTCGTCTTCCCCATCCTGGCTTGCGACGTGCACCACAGATCGGGACAGTAGGCCTCCGGAGCCCCGCCTTCTTGTGAACCTGTACGGGTGAGGGGCGATAAGGTTTTTGGGGAGCACTTCCGCGCGACTACTGACGCCATCACAGACGACTACTTCTCCGACGAGGACTTTTACCCTGACATCGGCAACCTCTACATCGACGACATGGCTGACGACGCTGCTACCACCGCTGCAGCTACTGCTGCTGCTACCGCTGTGGCTGCTGCTGCGCTGCTCTACCGTACGTAATACTGAACTTCTTATTTTACATTCTGCTAGAGTTTCTTATTCTAGCGTTTGGTGTAGATGTGATAGGTTTATCTTATTTAGATGTAATCTGTTCATCTACTTTGTTGATCTGCATGATTAGTTTTGTTACTGTCTGTATGATCATGTTTTATCAGTTTATTATTTGGATTAAATCATATGGATTATTGCTTATATTTTTAACAGAATATAGGCGATTTCATTTAAAAAGGGGCAAATTCATACACATTAAGCCAAATTCGAACATATAGCCGAATTTTGACTGCATTTAGGCTGAAACAAAAATTAAAAAAACATAAACTAGGAGAAGGAGATGCCGATGCCACCGGTGGCACTGCTCACATGCCAAAGTTGCGGTAGAAGCATGTGTAGTGTAGCATCCCAATTGTCTAACAATTATAATGCTACTTGGTCTTGTAAGATAATGGTTACTTCCTATATATAATTGTTGCATCATAATTATATCATCCTCATGTCATCATGCCACTTTGCATTTGAGCATCATATAAAACCCTCTTTCTTTGGTTCTTCCCTCATATGCATTATTAATTGTATTTGCCTCTTGATATTGTAATTGGTTATTGATATATTGTTTAATGCCCAAGTTGAGTTGGGGGCATATGTTTTATTCACCTCCATCACCTTTCTTTTCACCACCTTATAATTCCACCATCCTATTATCCATGAGCTTGTAATTCTTTTTCTTTTGATTTTATTCTAGCTCATGTGGGTGGGGTGGATCTAATCCTAATTTCTTTTGCTTGGCTTTTATTTTTCACTTCTTGGGAATGCATAAGAATAATGCCATATTATTATTATTGTTTTCACAAAATAAAAACATGGCATTTATTATTTTGCATGGGCCATGCAAGATTACCACCACCATTAGCCATTTTGTTTTTCTGTTGGTTTAAGTGATTCTTCCTTTATGGAATCATCTACATATCTTTCCACCATCTCCTTGATCTCATCAACACCACTAATTTCCTTCATGCATGATCATATGAGAAGCTATCCACATTGTTTTTCTTTTCTCCTTCCCACTTGGCCATGTCATGATCATGCATTTTTAATCCCTACTTTTCCTCACCTCTTCTTCTTGACTTGATCTATAAGCATGTGTTAAAAACCTAAAATTCTAAATCAAACCCTAACACCACCCTCTCTCCTCAAACCCTAATTTTTTCCTTAACTAAACCCTAACCCTTAATCTCACCTCTCTTTCTTTCACTCCCTCTCTCTACCATGCTGGCCCCACCTAGACACCCTCTCTCCCTCGTCCCACACCCCATCTACCCCATCTAACCACCCCCAAACCCTAGCCCATGCCGAGCATGCCCTAGCTACACCCTAGCTCACCCGAGCCCCCTCTTTCTCTTTCCTCTTCCTTCCTCTATGCCATGCTGGCCCCAGCTGCTACTCCTCACCGTCCCCACCTGGTAGCCCCTGCCCTGCCCTGGCCGTGCACGACAAGCACGTGAGAGGAGGTGGAGAAAAGGTGGCCGAAGCCACCTTTATCTACCCTGTGCCCCACAGGCCTCTCCTCTTCCCCTTCTCCTTTCCTCCTTCTCCACGGCTCCTCTGCCTCTCCCAGATCCACCCCAGGGCCCTGCCCTCTCCTCCCCTTCTTCTTCTCCGATGCCACCGCCTCTCGCCGACGGCCGCCAATACCGCCGTCTACCCCTCGTTCCTGTCGGCGCGAGCGACGTGGAAGTGGTCGAGAAGACCAAGGACGGTCCCCTGCTTCGCCCTGGACGCGCCAGCGAGGAGGAGGAGTACCAGAACCGCCGGAACCAGCGTCGCCCGACGCAAACCCTAGATCTCCGGCCGCCCGCCTCATCGACGATCCGTCGCACCTCTCCCTGATCTGACACCACCGACAACCCCGCGGTGAGTCCCACTCCCGCCCAGACATACTCCGCCTCACCGGGAATCCCTAGCCGCGCCAAACGTTGCACCGAACACCCTCTGTGCACCGGCATCACGCGCGCGTCTGCTCGTCGTTGCGTCGCAGAGACACACCTAGCCGCGCCGGTGGTTCCTAGCACCAACCCCTCCCTATCCCAGTGGTAGCCGCCACCGCTCACGCACGCCAGATCCCCAGTTCGAGTCCCCGCCTCGCCGTGCCCCCCTGCCGTTAGTTTCGTCAGACAATGCTGGAAGAAAAACAGTACCGCGGTCCCCATTTTGCTTTTGCCCCCAGCCTTTTTATTTCCTAAACCCGCGGTCCAGCCTACCCCACCTACCAGCCGCTGTGCTCTTTATGCAAAAAGGCACCCCGGTTTTCATAGACGTAACCCGCGGTCCAGTTCGGCCCCACCTGACAGCCTCTGCGGGTTCCGCCGCTGTCACGTGGGCCTTAGCCAGCTGGTCCCACCTAGCAGTCACATGGGCTAGCTAGAGTCGCGATGGAAAAAGTCCTCTGCGCGCTGTGTGGCCCAGTCAGCCGCTGGCCCACCCGTCAGTGACTGGGGCTGGGTCGGTCTGAGTAATAAAAGTTTTCCTGTCTAGCTGTTTAAACAAAACAAATTCAAAATTATTTAAATTCAAATTCAAATCAGATTTTAATAACTTTTAAAATACAAATCCAAATAATACAAATAATATATGTTTTGAAATCAGAAAAATGTGAGGAATTCAAATATGCCATTCAAAATATTATTTGAGCACTTTAAAATTTCGAGATGATTAAAATTACAATAAAATGCCCTTTTCTTAATAAATTAATAACTTTAATTCTATAACTCCAAATTGAGCAAATAATATGTCTAAATCGATCAGCGCGACGAGCCCGTTCTATCTATACAGTCCTTGTTCTGAATTGAAGCATGCATCATGTCATTATTAAACATCTGAACTGTTTATGACAACAAAATTGGACCAAATAGATAATAAAATGCTTTATTCTTATACTCCACACCTCACCATGCCATGCTACTGTAATGCCATGTAAATTGTGCATCATTCATCATGGCATGCTTGTTTGCTTGACGCATTTTACTTCATATGCTGGTGCACTTTATTTATGTTGGCCCTTGTTTGTTTGGTTCTTCTTCGAATAGACGCCCAGCAGGAGAATTACCAGGAATCACAGGAGTACTACCCAGATCCATCTCTCGCTTCAACTGAACTACCAGGCAAGCACTACCACATGCTTGCATACATATAGTACCTATTGCCTCTATCTTATTCTTGCATCATTGAGTCACGATTGCATCAAATTGAATCCCAAGTACTGCATAGCCTTTACTTTTAAACCCCACCGAAGCTTGTTCCTCCATCCCATGAGCCATTACTACAGGAGTTGTTTGAGCCATGCGAGTCGTAGAAAAGCATGTGTAGGGTATGTGATTGTCTGATGAATAACGAGGTACCTAAACAACATAACCTGAGTAGTAATGGGATAACTGATGAAAGAGGCACCGGTGAGCAATATCTGCTATTTGGTTTTTCATGCTCACTTGTGTCCCGTAGGACCCCGAGTACTTGATTCCTGTTACTTGACTATTCGCACTATCCACATCCGGGAGGCCTAATGGACCCCCCTGAGCCAGAGCTTGATTCATTCTTATTTCTTGGGGCCACAATTAGTTTGGGGCTTTATTACTATCCTGTACGTATGCCATGTAACTGCTTTATTTAAGATTGTGCGAGGAGCACCTGTACTGTTTTGGATCGTGACACGTTTTCGCTGTATCGACAAGCCCAGTCACATTTTCGGGTTCCCAGTCGTTTACCGCCGTCCACACAAACCTTGAGTCCATCTCGGAGTCAGCTAGCTTCGTCCCGGGTAGCTTAATGGGGTGGCCCCTGAAATATTACTTAATCCTGTGATTGCTTTGTCGTGAATGCCTCGTTGGGTTTTGAGTTGGTTTTTCCGAGGTTGATCGAGTGTGTGTTGCTATTCGTGCACCCCTGCAGGGTAAATCTTTCTGAAAGCCGTGTCCGCGGTTATGGACGACTTGGAGCACAGTTTCTCGATCATAGACAAGTATAACTAAAGTACCGCTTTTAATTTGACTAAGTACTTGACTAGTAAATAGTGCAATGCTCATGGAATGGTTAATAAAACTGCCAACGGATGATGGGGGTTGTTCGTCCGCTTCCTCATTGGTAAGCGAGGAGGAGGATGGATCTGTTAATCATATTGTTATAACTGTTGTTCCTAATTAACGAACATCCGTCTATCATTGGTTAGGCGGATGGTTAGCGAGTATCTATAGAATTGTTAGCTATTATCTTTTGCTGCAATTGCGTCACCCCAGGTTGTATCCCCTTTAGTGGCATAAAGACTTGCTGAGTACCCCTTGGGTCTCACACGATAAATTGTTTGATTCAGATAAACAGGTGTATTCGCAAGATGGATACTGGGTGGAGGAGACAGATGGTGTTGGCAACGATCACTCTGTGTAGAGATTCCAGGAACGGGGATCCGTGAGATCTGTGAGCGGGATGTGTTTATTTATGTGGCATCTTATACCGATTTGCTTCTTATCCGTACTCGGATCTTGTTTTCCGCTTCCGCCTGATGCTCCGATGTTTGTTGTATGAGGAGCTATCCTAAATTATTATCTCTATCTAGGATATTTGAATCTTGCCGTATGGCGTTGCAATATTTCTATTTCTTTTAGATGGAATGGCTCTGAGGACTGTTGTATGTGGATTGCATACATACTCATTTGTGTATGTAGTTGATCCCTTCGCCTGCCGATTACGCCGCTCATTCTTGTCCCGATGTTCTGAAAGTGGTTAGGATGGCCGAAAGGTCTACCGTGAGTGGCCCTGGGCCCCACCGTACTATTTTAACCACTTTCCTTTATCCAGGCATGTAAGTAAGAGCGTAATTCACCGAGGTAGTTACAATTGGTAGTTATGGATACTAGGGAAAATGGTCTCAGCCAAAATGGTCGTTGTCAGTCTAGCAAATATTTTGGTAGTTATGGATACTAGGGAAAAACAAACGTGAGAGTAGGACTACTTCCATTTTTCTTCTTACCCACCCACCCACCCTTTTCTGGTAAGGAAGTGTAACGTTTTCAATCCTCTTCTAAACATTCAAACTAGGATTCACGTGTTCTGGGTTCCGTAGTACCATAGGTTGTGTTTGTGTGTGTGTGTGTGAATTCCTTGTCTATCTGTTGCATCCAAATGTTCTCACTATCTGCCTTTTGGTTATCAACTGGTTGTACATTCCATACTAACAGGCCTTTGTAAACCGACACGATCTATTCTGATTCGTTGTATACCGATGCGATCTATCTTACTCTTGGTTATCTGACGCAATCTTGTTGGGGTGTTCTTTTTCGTAGTTACCAATCTTTAGGTTCATCTTAAGAAGAAGGTGTTGGGATATGTGTTTTACTGATTCATGTGCGGAGTAATGATTTGAGTGCGGGATGGAGTCGCGACCATACCACTACTTTTATCATTTTCTCTTGTATGTTGAACTAGTAGAGTTACTAATCTTGATTCGTGTAGTGTTTTTTGCGCATATAGTGGTATTTTAATGCTGAAATTTGCGGAAAATTTTTTCTTTGTAGTTTGTGTACCACACTCCTTGTTCAGTCGTGTGCGTTATGCTTAATATCTTCTAGTTGCCTTTAACTTTGTTGATATTTTCATATCATCTCAGTGAATTGCATCCTTTAATCTTGATTAATTCCATTTTGGTACTATTTTGGATTATTATCATTCTCCATTATAGTACTGACTTGTGTTTTATATCAATCACAGGATGGCACCACCACGCCGTTCTGAGGAGGACATACCACCTGAACTTGGGGCTGCTTTGGCAAGTATTGCAAATGCTTTGGGCCCTATGCAGCCGAACCAGCAGCGCTTCGAGGAAAGCGTGAGGAGGAATGAGTTTGTTCCGCTACCTCCACCTCCCAAGCGAGGAGACATCAAGAGTTTTCTCAAGTTCAACCCACGCCAATTTGAGGTGTCTGATCAGCCACTTGATGCGGATGATTGGCTTGGTGAAGTGTCAAGGTTGCTGATGACTGCGGATGTTCCCGAGCAAGAATGGGTCAAATGTGCCACTCACCTTCTGAAGGGAGATGCAGCTCTGTGGTGGGAAAATTACCTCAAGGCAGATCTCTCTAGTTTTCAGCCTACTTGGGAGCAATTCACTGGGTCTTTCAAAGAGCAGTATCTGTCAGAAATTGTCATGAAAAGGATGAAGGAAGTGTTTCTCAACCTCAAGCAGGGCACTGACAATGTCAACACCTACATCAGAAACTTCATGAACCTTTCTCGTTATGGTGGCGATGAGATCTCTGATGACAAGAAGAAGCAAAAGAGGTTCCGGCAAGGCCTCAATGCATCCATCAAATATGCAATCACTCATGCAAGGCCGGCGTCTTTTCTGGAACTCCAACACACAGCTCTACAGGAAGAAGCAAGTAGGCAAGTGTTCGAGGAGTCAAAGAAACACAGTCGTGATACAGCAAGCTCTTCTGCTATGACAGCTCCTTCTAAGCATCGTGTCTGGGTTCCTAACACCCTACCATCGCTCCCTGCTCCACCAAGACCGTCAAGCTACGCACCAAGGCCACCAAACTCCTTCACTGCGGCTCCCAGGGGCTACAACCACAACTACCCTGGAGCGCCTGGCGGAGTCCCTGGCTATGTTGCTCCACGTCCACCTGATGCTTGCTATACTTTTGGAAACACTGGGCATCAGCACTGGAATTGTCCAATGAACAACAAAGCTCTTCCACCACCACCTCCAAGACCTGCGGCAAGTGCTCCTATGATTCGTACACCTCCACCTTGGGCTCTCAACATCAACACCAAGCCTGGGTCTACGGTTGCTCGTGCCAACTGTGTCAACGTCGCTCAAGCTGAGCATGCACCTGGAGTTGTGATGGGTATGCTTCCTGTTAACTCAGTCCCTGCACGAGTTTTGTTTGATTCTGGTGCTTCGCATTCTTTTGTTTCTCACAAGTTTGCGCATGAGCAAGATCTGGCTATGGTTCCTTTATTACATCGTCTTGTGGTACAATCTCCTGGGTCAAACATGAGGGCTGCTCATATCAGCCATGGCAATCAAATTGAGATTGGTGGCTCTTCATTTCCGGCTTCCTTAATTATTCTGGGCAATTCTGACATTGATGTTATCTTGGGCATGGATTGGTTAACAGCAAATGCAGCTATGATTGATTGTGCTGAACGTTCGGTTTCTCTGAAAATTCCTGAAGGCCATATAGTCTATTCTCCAAGTCTGACTCCTGCAATTAGCTTTACTCTTTGGCGGCTCTGAATGATGATGCTATGGAAGGTATTCAGAGTGTTCCTGTAGTCTGTGAGTTCCCAGATGTCTTTCCTGAAGAGTTGCCAGGTATGCCTACGGATCGTGAGGTTGAGTTTGTCATTGAACTTGAACCTGGTACCGCTCCTATCTCCAAGCGGCCTTATAAAATGGGTCCTGCTGAGTTGGCTGAACTCAAACGCCAGCTGGATGAACAAGAGAAGTTGGGTTTCATTCAGCACAATACTTCTTCTTGGGGTAGTCCAACCATCTTTGTGAAGAAACGAGACAAGACTGATAGACTTTGTGTTGACTATCGGGCACTCAATGCTAAAACAATCAAGAATAAATATCCCCTTCCGCGGATTAATGATCTCTTCGATCAGCTAGCTGGAGCTGTGGTATTCTCTAAGCTCGATTTGAGAAGTGGATATCATCAAATCAAGATCCGCAAGGAAGATGTTCCCAAAACAACTTTCACCACCCAGTATGGCCTGTATAAGTACACGGTCATGTCTTTCGGTCTCACGAATGCACCTGCCACCTTCTCGAGGCTTATGAACTCGGTTTTCATGGAGTATCTTGATAAGTTCGTTGTGGTCTATCTGGATGACATTCTAGTCTATTCTAAGTCAAAGGAAGAACATGAAGAACACCTTCGGTGTGTCCTAAACAAACTTTGTGAGAACCGCCTGTATGCAAAGTTCTCCAAGTGTGAGTTTTGGCTGCCTCAAGTCACATACCTTGGTCACGTCATCTCTGCCAAGGGCATTGCCGTTAACCCAGAAACTATTAAGACAATTATGGACTGGCTTCCACCCATAAATGTCAAAGAAGTCCGAAGTTTCCTTGGTTTGGCCAGTTACTGTCGTCGCTTCGTTCAAAACTTCTCAAAGATTGCGAAGCCTCTTACCGATCTCCTCAAGAAAGGCAAGAAATACCTTTAGACTCCTGCATGTCAAGCAAGCTTTGAAACACTCAAAGAGAAGCTCACTTCCACACCAGTCTTGGTTCCTCTAGATACATCAAAGCCTTTCCAGATATTCTGTGATGCCTCATTGCAAGGATTGGGTGCGGTCCTTATGCAAGAAAAACAAGTTGTTGCTTATGCATCTCGGCAGTTGAAGACGCATGAGATCAATTATCCTACACATGACCTCGAACTCGCAGCAGTTGTCTTTGGTTTGAAAGTATGGAGGCATTACTTGCTTGGCAACCGTTGTGAGATCTTTTCTGATCACAAGAGTCTGAAGTATATCTTCACACAACCTGATCTCAACCTTCGTCAGAGGAGGTGGATTGAAACAATCAATGATTTCGATTTGACCATCAACTACACTCCGGGCAAAGCCAATGTCATGGCCGATGCTCTCAGCCAAAAAGCTTATGTCAACAACCTCATGGTGGAAGAACAACAGCCTCTCTTGTGCGAGGAATTCCGCAAGCTAAACCTTGAAATTGTGGATCAAGGGTATCTTCTGAACCTTCTAGCAACACCTCTCTTGGAAGAAAAAGTTTGCTCCATTTAGCTTGGTGATCCTTACACTAAAAAGATCATCTCCAACATTCAGCTTCCGAAGTATGAGTCTTTCCACGTTGACGACCAAGGCACTCTTTTCTTTGAGCACCGGATGTTTGTTCCGAACTACCCGGGTTTAAGAGAGCAAGTTCTCAAGGAGGCGCATGATTCTGTTCTTTCTATCCACCCTGGCAGCACTAAGATGTACATGGACTTAAAAACACAATATTGGTGGCCTGGATTGAAACGATATTGTGCTAAGTATGTCTCGGAGTGTGATGTCTGTCGTAGAGTTAAAGCTGTCCATCAGAAACCTTCCGGTCTTCTACAGCCATTGAAACCTCTGGAATGGAAATGGGAGAAAGTAGAGATGGACTTCATCACTGGTTTTCCAAGGTCGCAAAAGGGCAACAATGCAATCTTTGTTGTCATTGACAGGCTTTCCAAAGTAGCTCACTTCTTTCCAGTCAAAGAAACAATTTCTGCAATTCAGTTGGCTGAGCTCTATATCAACAGAATTGTCTCTCTGTATGGAGTTCCTCTTGAGATCAGTTCAGACCGTGGAAGCATATTCACTTCCAAGTTCTGGGGAAGTTTCCAAAATGCTTTGGGAACAAAATTGAATTTCAGCACAGCTTACCACCCTCAGTCGCAAGGACAAGTGGAAAGGATCAATCAGATTCTAGAAGATATGCTCCGTGCTTGCGTTATCTCTTTCGGCATGAAGTGGGAAGAATGTCTTCCTTATGCTAAATTCTCTTACAACAACAGCTTCCAGAAAAGTCTAAATATGGCACCATTTGAGGCTCTCTATGGTCGCAAATGTAGAACTCTGATTGGTTGGTCGGGCGCAGGTGAAAGAATATTGTTTGGCCCCGACATTGTAACTCAAGCGGAGGAGAAAGTTCAAATCATTCTTGAAAATCTGAAGATTGCTCAAAGTCACCAGAAGAGCAATTATGACAGAAAGCACACGGACATGGAGTATGTCCCTGGTGATCTCGTTTACCTTCGTGTCACTCCCATGAGAGGCACGCACCATTTTGGTATCAAAGGAAAGCTGGCTCCTAGATACATCGGTCCTTTCAAAATTCATGGAAGAAGAGGAGAAGTTGCTTATGCTCTTGAGCTCCCTGAACAACTCAAAGTCCATGATGTTTCCCACATCTCTCAACTCAAGAAGTGCTTCAAGGATCCCGGCAGGACCGTGGACCATGAACTCATCAATATCCAAGAAGATCTGTCTTATCAAGAACACCCCATAAAAATTCTTGAAGTCGCAGAAAGAAGGACTCGCAACAAGTCCATCAAGTTCTGCAAGGTGCAGTGGTCGCACCATTCCGTTGATGAAGCCACTTGGGAACGTGAAGATGAGCTCCGTGCCAAGTATCCTACCCTTTTTGAGTCTTCTTCTTCTTACTAGAATCTCGGGGCGAGATTCCTGTTTAGTGGGGGAGAGTTGTAGCATCCCAATTGTCTAACAATTGTAATGCTACTTGGTCTAGTAAGATAATGGTTACTTCCTATATATAATTGTTGCATCATAATTATATCATGCTCATGTCATCATGCCACCTTGCATTTGAGCATCATATAAAACCCTCTTTCTTTGGTTCTTCCATGCATTATTAATTGTATTTGCCTCTTGATATTGTAATTGGTTATTGATATATTGTTTAATGCCCAAGTTGAGTTGGGGGCATATCTTTTATTCACCTCCATCACCTTTCTTTTCACCACCTTATAATTCCACCATCCTATTATCCATGAGCTTGTAATTCTTTTTCTTTTGATTTTATTCTAGCTCATGTGGGTGGGGTGGATCTAATCCTAATTTCTTTTGCTTGGCTTTTATTTTTCACTTCTTGGGAATGCATAAGAATAATGCCATATTATTATTATTGTTTTCACAAAATAAAAACATGGCATTTATTATTTTGCATGGGCCATGCAAGATTAACACCACCATTAGCCATTTTGTTTTTCTGTTGGTTTAAGTGATTCTTCCTTTATGGAATCATCTACATATCTCTCCACCATCTCCTTGATCTCATCAACACCACTAATTTCCTTCATGCATGATCATATGAGAAGCTATCCACATTGTTTTTCTTTTCTCCTTCCCACTTGGCCATGTCATGATCATGCATTTTTAATCCCTACTTTTCCTCACCTCTTCTTCTTGACTTGATCTATAAGCATGTGTTAAAAACCTAAAATTCTAAATCAAACCCTAACACCACCCTCTCTCCTCAAACCCTAATTTTTCCTTAACTAAACCCTAACCCTTAATCTCACCTCTCTTTCTTTCACTCCCTCTCTCTACCATGCTGGCCCCACCTAGCCACCCTCTCTCCCTGGTCCCACACCCCATCTACCCCATCTAACCACCCCCAAACCCTAGCCCATGCCGAGCATGCCCTAGCTACACCCTAGCTCACCCGAGCCCCCTCTTTCTCTTTCCTCTTCCTTCCTCTATGCCATGCTGGCCCCAGCTGCTACTCCTCACCGTCCCCACCTGGTAGCCCCTGCCCTGCCCTGGCCGTGCACGACAAGCACGTGAGAGGAGGTGGAGAAAAGGTGGCCGAAGCCACCTTTATCTACCCTGTGCCCCACAGGCCTCTCCTCTTCCCCTTCTCCTTTCCTCCTTCTCCACGGCTCCTCTGCCTCTCCCAGATCCACCCCAGGGCCCTGCCCTCTCCTCCCCTTCTTCTTCTCCGACGCCACCGCCTCTCGCCGACGGCCGCCAATACCGCCGTCTACCCATCGTTCCTGCCGGCGTGAGCGACGTGGAAGTGGTCGAGAAGACCAAGGAGTACCAGAACCGCCGGAACCAGCGCCGCCCGATGCAAACCCCAGATCTTCGGCCGCCAGCCTCATCGACGATCCGCCGCACCTCTCCCTGATCTGACACCACCGATAACCCCGCGGTGAGTCCCACTCCCGCCTAGACATACTCCGCCTCACCGGGAAGCCCTAGCCGCGCCAGACGTTGCACCGAACACCCTCTGTGCACCGGCGTCGCGCGCGCATCTGCTCGTCGCCGCGTCGCAGAGACACACCTAGCCGCGCCGGTGGTTCCTAGCACCAACCCCTCCCTATCCAAGTGGTAGCCGCCGCCGCCGCCCGTGCACGCTAGATCCCCAGTTCGAGTCCCCGCCTCGCCGCGCCGCGCTGCCATTAGTTTCGTCAGACAATGCTGGAAGAAAAACAGTACCGCGGTCCCCATTTTGCTTTTACCCCCCCAGCCTTTTTATTTCCTAAACCCGCGGTCCAGCCTACCCCACCTGCCAGCCGCTGTGCTCTTTAGGCAAAAAGGCAGCCCGGTTTTCGTAGACGTAACCCGCGGTCCAGTTCGGCCCCACCTGACAGCCTCTGCGGGTTCCGCCGCTGTCACGTGGGCCTTAGCCAGCTGGTCCCACCTAGCAGTCACATGGGCTAGCCAGAGCCGCGGTGGAAAAAGTCCTCTACGCGCTGTGTGGCCCAGTCAGCCGCTGGCCCACCCGTCAGTGACTGGGGCTGGGTCGGTCTGAGTAATAAAAGTTTTCCTGTCTAGCTGTTTAAACAAAACAAATTCAAAATTATTTAAATTCAAATTCAAATCAGATTTTAATAACTTTTAAAATACAAATCCAAATAATACAAATAATATATGTTTTGAAATCAGAAAAATGTGAGGAATTCAAATATGCCATTCAAAATATTATTTGAGCACTTTAAAATTTCGAGATGATTAAAATTACAATAAAATGCCCTTTTCTTAATAAATTAATAACTTTAATTCTATAACTCCAAATTGAGCAAATAATATGTCTAAATCGATCAGCGCGACGAGCCCGTTCTATCTATGCAGTCCTTGTTCTGAATTGAAGCATGCATCATGTCATTATTAAACATCTAAACTGTTTATGACAACAAAATTGGACCAAATAGATAATAAAATGCTTTATTCTTATACTCCACACCTCACCATGCCATGCTACTGTAATGCCATGTAAATTGTGCATCATTCATCATGGCATGCTTGTTTGCTTGACGCATTTTACTTCATATGCTGGTGCACTTTATTTATGTTGGCCCTTGTTTGTTTGGTTCTTCTTCGAATAGACGCCCAGCAGGAGAATTACCAGGAATCACAGGAGTACTACCCAGATCCATCTCTCGCTTCAACTGAACTACCAGGCAAGCACTACCACATGCTTGCATACATATAGTACCTATTGCCTCTAGCTTATTCTTGCATCATTGAGTCACGATTGCATCAAATTGAATCCCAAGTACTGCATAGCCTTTACTTTTAAACCCCACCGAAGCTTGTTCCTCCATCCCATGAGCCATTACTACAGGAGTTGTTTGAGCCATGCGAGTCGTAGAAAAGCATGTGTAGGGTATGTGATTGTCTGATGAATAACGAGGTACCTAAACAACATAACCTGAGTAGTAATGGGATAACTGATGAAAGAGGCACCGGTGAGCAATATCTGCTATTTGGTTTTTCATGCTCACTTGTGTCCCGTAGGACCCCAAGTACTTGATTCCTGTTACTTGACTATTCGCACTATCCACATCCGGGAGGCCTAATGGACCCCCCTGAGCCAGAGCTTGACTCATTCTTATTTCTTGGGGCCACAATTAGTTTGGGGCTTTATTACTATCCTGTACGTATGCCATGTAACTGCTTTATTTAAGATTGTGCGAGGAGCACCTGTACTGTTTTGGATCGTGACACGTTTTCGCTGTATCGACAAGCCCAGTCACATTTTCGGGTTCCCAGTCGTTTACCGCCGTCCACACAAACCTTGAGTCCATCTCGGAGTCAGCTAGCTTCGTCCCGGGTAGCTTAATGGGGTGGCCCCTGAAATATTACTTAATCCTGTGATTGCTTTTGTCGTGAATGCCTCGTTGGGTTTTGAGTTGGTTTTTCCGAGGTTGATCGAGTGTGTGTTGCTATTCGTGCACCCCTGCAGGGTAAATCTTTCTGAAAGCCGTGTCCGCGGTTATGGACGACTTGGAGCACAGTTTCTCGATCATAGACAAGTATAACTAAAGTACCGCTTTTAATTTGACTAAGTACTTGACTAGTAAATAGTGCAATGCTCATGGAATGGTTAATAAAACTGCCAACGGATGATGGGGGTTGTTCGTCCGCTTCCTCATTGGTAAGCGAGGAGGAGGATGGATCTGTTAATCATATTGTTATAACTGTTGTTCCTAATTAACGAACATCCGTCTATCATTGGTTAGGCGGATGGTTAGCGAGTATCTATAGAATTGTTAGCTATTATCTTTTGCTGCAATTGCGTCACCCCAGGTTGTATCCCCTTTAGTGGCATAAAGACTTGCTGAGTACCCCTTGGGTCTCACACGATAAATTGTTTGATTCAGATAAACAGGTGTATTCGCAAGATGGATACTGGGTGGAGGAGACAGATGGTGTTGGCAACGATCACTCTGTGTAGAGATTCCAGGAACGGGGATCCGTGAGATCTGTGAGCGGGATGTGTTTATTTATGTGGCATCTTATACCGATTTGCTTCTTATCCGTACTCGGATCTTGTTTTCCGCTTCCGCCTGATGCTCTGATGTTTGTTGTATGAGGAGCTATCCTAAATTATTATCTCTATCTAGGATATTTGAATCTTGCCGTATGGCGTTGCAATATTTCTATTTCTTTTAGATGGAATGGCTCTGAGGACTGTTGTATGTGGATTGCATACATACTCATTTGTGTATGTAGTTGATCCCTTCGCCTGCCGATTACGCCGCTCGTTCTTGTCCCGATGTTCTGAAAGTGGTTAGGACGGCCGAAAGGTCTACCGTGAGTCGCTCTGGGCCCCACCGTACTATTTCAACCAGTTTCGTTCATGCAGGCATGTAACTAAGAGCGTAATTCACCGAGGTAGTTACATGTAGTCGGCGTCGCGGGTGCCGTCATCGCTCGGCGGCTACGGTGCGCGTGATCTGCCCTGGCAAGGGTCACCATAGCGCCACGACTGAGACGAGGACGCGCCCTCGTCGTCGTACTCGTTGTCGAGGACGATAAGTGGCGCGCCTGGTAGGCGCGCTGGCGAACGGCGCGACGCTCGGCTTGGCGCTCGGCCTTCTCCTACAGGCATCGAACTCGCACCGCCTCCTCCTTCTCCCAGTCCGCCCTGGACCAGGCGTAGACGTCGGGCACCTGCATTGGCAGGACGTCATTGAGAAAGTTCTCCATCGCCATCTTCATGATGAAGGCGTCCTCGTCGACTGGGACAACCCAGTCAACCGGCTCCAGTTTCGGCGTGCGCGAGGGCGCGTGGCCTTCGTTGATCACGATGCCGGGCGAGCGTGTCCTCGGCGGCGAGCGCACCGGCGGCTCGCCCTCCCTCTTCACAGGCCGAAGGGCCAGCATGCGAGTGGCCTCGCCGGTTGCACGTGGCGACAGTGCCGGCGCAGAACCGGACGAGCGCGAGGCTGAGGCGGCAGAGGACGAGGAGATGAGGTTGCCCATCCTCCTAGGCAGCTAGTTCGTCGATGGACGGCGGCGTGTCGTGGATGGCGGTGAACGAAGAAGGAAGCCGAGCCTCAGGCAGTTGCCCGCGACGATGTGCTCCAGGACCACCGCGAGCATCCATCCCGGTGCACTCCACCACCGACGGCGTGCCGCCGCGTTCTGGCGCTTCGACGACGTGTCGGGAGGGCCGTTGTGGGCGGTGAGCTCCCAGTTCTGGTGCTTGGCGAAGAATTGCTCCCAGTAAACTAGGTTACTGGGATTTTCGGTGAGTTCCGGGTCCTCCACTATCTCGTTTTCTTGGGGGACCAGAGGCATTGGCACGCCGCCGGCGTTGAGCTTCCAAGTAGGCGGGCACCGGAAGTCGGGTGGTGCCATGTAGCCGGCGTCGTGCAACATCCTCGCCTCCCACAGCTGGAGGAAATGTCGGCTGAAGCCCTTCGCCGCCGCAGGGTCGCCGGGGTACCTCTCGCCATTGATATCACCGCTTCTTCTTTTTCTCCAGAGGTGAAGTTCATAGTTGGAGGAATGGTGAGGCTCGACAGTGTACCTATGAACCGGCGAGGGCACCCGCTTTTATAGCCGAAGTGGGTGGCAAAGACGAGAGGGGTGTAGCGGCGTGGGCGGGAAAACGCGACATGGTGGGAAGACGGGCCGGCTGTGGCACGCCATTAAGGCGACGCATGGTCGATGAGACGGGAAGTCATTGCCCGGCGGTCCGTCGCGGGAGCCGAGGCGATGGAATGAGGACGACTCGGCTCTCTGTCGCTGACAGGGCGGGGCCACATGCGGAGCTGGTTTTTCGCCGATTCCACCGCGTACGGCGTTCCCAGGCGGATCCCAACGCCCTGGGTTCGGCCTAGGAACACCGGATAAAAATTGGGCCAAATTCGGACAAATTCGGCATCCTAGGAATGCGACTGGGCCATTTTTTGCCGTCCCGGTAAAATTTTCATCTTTGGAACGGTCTCCTGGGAACCTGAGTGGAGATGCTCTAATACCCATCGGTTCACCGAGCTGACCGACGAACCCAAGCCTAGACGATGTGGGCGCACGGACTCCCCTCTCTCCATCAAAATTAGTGATTCCCTCGTAGATCTTTTGGCAGTGCTATACGCCGCTAAGAGCAAGGGCAATAGTAGAGCAACTGCTGGAGCCAACAGCTGGCTATAAGTCATGTCCATGTCATCTATAGTCAATTTAATAGCCAATATGTACAATAATAGAGATAAAAATATATTATTATAGTAATGTAGTACTCACTTTACATTCTCACGGTGCCTAAAAGCACGTGCTGCAGCTAGATGTTAACTAAGAGCCCACTCCTCTTCTCCCTCCTTCTCTCTCATCCAACTAAGCAAAAATATACGATTTAAGTCATATAGCCTGCTGACTAGACCTTATTTTACTTTCTCTAAGCGGTGTAACAAGTGCGCCAAAAAAACGAGGTTCCATTTTTTCTTCTTTCTTTTTCCATTTTTTCTGTATTTTATCTATTTTATCTAAACTAACATTCTCTAGAATAATAATTTAGGAAATGTGAATATTTTCGAACACGGTGAATATTTCTTAAATATTATGAACAAATTTTCAAAATTATGAAGAAAAAATATAAAAAATCATGAACAAATTTGAAAAGTAAACATAAAATTTCAAAAATTATGAATTAATTTACGAAAATCATGAACCAATTTTAGAAAAATCATGAACCAAATTCAAAAACCATAAAGCAAAATTTTAAAAACATGAACCAAATTAAAAAAATCCAGAACCCAATTCGAAAAATCAAGCACCAATTTCAAAGACTATGAACCAAAATTTGGAAAAACTTATTTTCAATAAAATTAATGAACCTTTTTAAAATGTAAACAAAATAAAATAAAATAAAATAAAATAGGAAAAAAGATAAAGATAAAAAGAAAAGGGAAAATAGCACAAAAAACTGGCACGAACTGGGCCGGCCCAACAGGGGATACGCCCGATACCGCGCTAGCCGCCCCTGCAGTTTGTTAAAAAAGGAATAACAACCAAATAGCTAAAAAATGATAGTTTTCGTTTTCTAGAACCGTCAGCATATTGTTTTAACTCGGTGAAAACCAAATTCTTTTTCTCAAGAATCTCTTGAACGAAGCATTCCACTAGATTTGCTATCCAAATATCACACCGCCGAGATACCTTTCCATCGCTAAGACCAACTCCAACAGTTGCGTTATATGACGCACACACTAAAAAATATCAGTATAGCGCGCGGGAGTTTGCATGCACAACTCATCGAGGTAAAATTGCGCGTGCACTGAAAACTTTGTCGCGCGTGGGATAAAACGCTATCCAACACGGGATATTTCGAGCGCCAGCTCGCGCACGCTACAAACAGAGCTCACGCTCGCCGCTCAACCACCATAGAAACTTCTTCCCACCAAAAATCCCACCGACCGCTAGCGTGCGGCACTTCACCGCTTCTACGCCGGGATGCCGCCCGGCCGCCGTGGTCCCCTCGTCTTGATTGGCTTCCGCGGAGTGCGTGCGCTCCCGAATGGGACATTCTATGTTGAGATCTGTTCTGCCGGGATGCGCCTGACGCTCGGCACCTACGGGACTGTGCACAAGGCCACGCATGCCTACGTTGCGGCGGCGTTGGCGCCTCGGTCTCCGGCGCCACGTCATGAATTTCTATGATGTCAACTCGCTGCCCGAGGTGGAGTTCGTCACTGGGGCTCCGCGCCTCGTCACCAACGAGGACCGTCGCTACCACCGCCAGGCGCAATGGCGGCTCGCCATTGTCGAGGCGGACGAGCACAGCATGGCGGCTTGGAAGAAACAGTTCCTGGAGGACGTCTAGGCGGAAGTCGAGTTTTACGTCTCAAAGAGAGCGGAGAGGATGGTCACGAGGGAGACCCGTGAAGGAGATATACCCTAGAGGCAAATAATAAATAGGTTTATTATCATATCTCAAAATTAGTTCACGATAGTTTTGCACTGTGCTATAACTGTATCAAGTGGAAACATTGATACAGGTGTGGTGTATAAACAAACCTTACTAGCAGCCTATATACAACTAGTTTGTTGGGCAACCGATGATCAAGGTTTCCTGATCATCAAGCATTTATACCAGTTGACAATAAAATCACGTCATTACTAAACGATGTGATGGACATTACGCACACAAGTATTGCAATGTTATTAAAGTCATTGCAATAATTAAAAACAAAGTGACGTTCTCCTCAGACCACGAGATCATATTTAATCACTGACACCCGCGGCTATTTTGACTGTATCAATCGCCACACCGTAGTAGGGTGACCATAAAAGTGCATGTTGAGTATTCGAGAGGGACACGTTGATGCATATGTATCAAGATTGGGATTTGTTCACCTAGGTGACAGGAATATACACTAGATTCACTCGGTGACATTGTATCCAATAAGCTACAGCGTATGACTAGACATAGGGATACAATATAACGATAACGAGATAAGTGGACTTGTTAGGAACGAGATTGGTACGTTGATACCGATGATCAAATCTCAGACAAGTCATGTGTCGAAATAACAAAAGGAACCGGACACGGAGTTATGGTTCAAATGACAAATACATCTAGGAATGCATGGGGATCATTGTGGCATCCCGATCCCGCTATTGATCATTGATATGAGAGAGCGGTCTAGATCATGTATGTGACATTCCCGAACCATACGTAACACACTTAAGGGTCTTACGATGTTCTAAGATCATTATGGAAGCGTTGTGATCACAGAAGGAAAGAAGAGAAAGCCAGAATTATTTCGGGTAAAATTTGAAGTCATATGGAGTGATAAAAAGGAGTTTTTGATCATGAGGAAATGTTTAAATATGTTTTAATATTAATTCTTGTAATTAATAATAAAAAAATATTTAAAATTAATTTTTAGGCAACCTTCCACTAATGGGCCAAATCCTCGAAGCGAAGAGGCCCAAGAGGGAGGCCACCCGGAAAAAGGGCAGCCGTCGCCTAGGGCCCCACCGGCCAGGCCACCGCGTGGGGGCAGGCGGGCCATAAGAGTAGAAGATCTAAATGCTCATATTCATATTTTACTTTCATGGAGTGTAAGTCGGAAATGATCTCTTTAAAAACAGATAAGTGATTCATGACTGATCCATCTTCTTACACCCAATTCGAGAACAACTTTACCTTCACATGCGTCATACTAGTTACATCCTTTGACACGCAGATCGTTTCCAGTTTCACTCATAGGGCCGTTGCAGATTTCTCCACCAACACTTTCTGCAAAATATTATTAGATAGATGAAGTTGAATTAAAGACAAAGCTTGCGGTCCTTCCGCTTTTCTTCGTCGGGCCACCCCTTTACATATTTTATGAATCTATCAAATGCTCTATCCAGTTCAAAAGTTTGGGCGAGAATCTCCGGCATCTTCACCTGCCTTAAGGATAATCTTGTGGTGTAGTCTACCTGCGATAGATCGAACTTCAATGCCGACATGTCGCAAACCCTAGATTAAAACCTGGGGCTCTGATACCACTTGTTACAAGCGCGACAAGAAGATAACGAAGAACGAAAAAATCACAGTAAGAAGACACATATTTAATGTGGAAAAACATCTCTAACAAGGAGAGAAAAAACCGTGGACACAGCTAATGAAACTTCACTATAACGGGGAGTGTTTACACAATGCCGGGGATTTCACAGACGTAGCTTATCCCAGCCGGCGGTTTACAAGAGGTATACATAGCGGTGAAAATTTGGAAATTCAACGATCCGTACCACGGGGGGCCTATCGCCTCCTGCAGCCCCGAAGTGCCCTGTTGGCCCAACCCTACGCAACGGGTCTCACTCCGCTCGTCAGAAGTTAGCCTTCTTAATAAATTTGCATCGTATTTCACCAAATTGTATGCTGACAACTCGGTGGTCGAAATCTCAAACATGTAATCAATCTCCATGACTCAAACATACATGAAGAACTAGCATCTAATTTATAAAAATGGGTAAAAGCGAAGAACTTGTATACATCATGGAGTGGCATAAAATAAGTTCTCCTTGGTAAAGCTGATGTGGCTCGTAGTTTTTTTTTTGGAACCGGGGGCGGTCCCGAAGGACCTAGAAGGCCGCATTAGTCAAACGGTGGAGCTACAGATTATAGAGGGGTCCCTCAAGAAAATACAAATTACACACAAACCCCTGGACTTTGCACAGAGGACCCTAGATCTAAGATCACAATCGAGATCCAGTCCTCTCTCTCATTCGCTGACGATGAGTGCACCCGAACTCCGGCCGCCGTCTCCTTCACCGGGGATCAAGCCACTTGGGAAGAGGACGTCGTGGGTCGCCGTCTTCGAGCCACCAGAACAAGGCCTCCGATGGAGGTTGAGAAGGTGCCTTCCTGGCACCGCGAGCCGCCGCTTTCTGGCGTAGATCAGAGACTGGCATGTTGCCGCCTCTGTGGAAGAACTCGCCATAGCAGCCGAAATACCCCACATCCGACCGAGATCTGCACGAAAGACTTCAAGATCCCGCACCCCCTCGCCTCCACGGCCGGCCAGGGGCAAGATCTCTTCAGGGGCAAAATCGCGCTTATTGAAGGAGCTTGCAGTTGGAGGCGTCCCAACCTTCCACCATGGAAGGGAAGACCACCTCACCGGCACCTCCACCACTGAACGCGCCACCACCAGCAGAGGAAGGCTCCCGACTACAGCTTTATTGGCGGAGATGCCTGGGCTCAGACCTCCCAGCGACAGCCGCCCCAGCCACCGAAGCAGAGCCACGAGGAAGAGGAAACCCAGGACGCGTCGATAGCAGCTGGAAACCATCGACGACCTACTCCCACACACATCCATCTTGGCCAAAACAAACCCTAAGCTAACTCTACCTACTCCGGCGTCGCCCCCTCGCCGCCTCCGATCGGCAACGCCGCCGGATTTGGGTGGGGGGGACCCGGGCTCTCACAGGTGACTCTCAACGGACAGTAGCAGACGGGAGGGGGAGAGGGGAAAGAGTTTGGACAGTCTGTTGTGAGTGATGTGTGTCGTAGTAACCAGCCAGTTTCAGCGTGACCATTGCGCGCTCCATTTTCATCGTGCATGGTGCAATTTGAAATCATATTAGGAGCGAAGACAACGGCTAAAAAACCATACTCCGTATCAGTTTTCTAAATTTATGATCATGTAGATGCATGCTCGGTTTCGGCCCACGTCTAAAATAGATAGTACAAAAATTCGTAACAGAGGCTCTCCGTCGTCAAAGCAAATCGTGCAAATGCACTTGCGATCTGTACAGGAGTACTCTGTGAGGCGCGCGGCCTTTCCGATCATTCCCAAACACGCCGCACGGAACCTTGGGTTTGATCCTGGTGGGCTGACATGACGGCATCGTCTCGTGCAGAGTTCGAAATATGTACTCTTGGTAGGATGCAGAAATGGGATAATTGGGACAAGTGGGATACCACGTTTAGACCACTAGACTAACTCGAAACTAAGTGGGACAAGTGGGATAAGCTAGATTTGACATATCCCATTTATCCCACCTAAATTAGAGTTAGTCTAATAGTCTAAAAGTGGTATCCCACTTATCCCGATTGTCCTGTCTCTGCATCCCTGCGGTAGGCGGCACATACAACCTTGACAAACCGATCCGTTGGGACAAATTGTATTTTCCTATCATGTGCAAGAGGCTCGGTGATATGTCTGCCACGAGAGTCCAAGCCGCTTTTCATGAAAAAGAGAAGAAGTCCAAGCTAGCCATGACCCGAACAAGCTTCATCCCCCACCTACTCGCCGCAATAACGATTGATCGGTGACACATGAAATTGTCATGTTTCAAAACGGACATCTATATATAGAGTCGCGTGTAGCTTTGGCCAGAAACCACAACTACTACTCCACATAAAGCACTCGACGAGCAGCTGGGGCAAGGCGAGAGCTTCCCACGAAGATCAGAAGCAACGATGAAGAACAGCACGCTCGTGGCGATCCTTGTTCTCCAGGCCGTCCTGGTCATGGGGATCCTTGCAGAGGTGAACGGTACGTTCGATGCGATTTTATCTGTTCCTGGAAACTGTTCCATTGCGCTTATATATAAGCGGTCTACTAGTGATCAACTGATGTGCACAATTTGATTGCAATGCGCGCGCGCGTGCGTGTGCAGCCGCTGGGTACTTTCCCAAGTGCTGCGACAATTGCAGGTCCTTCTCGGGGGCCGTAGTCTGCGACGACACCATGGCCAAGTGCCACCCGGAGTGCGGGAACTGCGTCGTGGTGCAGCAGCAGCCTGTCAAGACGTACCGCTGCGCCGATGGACAGGCCGCCGGCTCCACGCCCTGCCCGCCGCCCTGCAAGAAGTACTGATCTCTCAAGCTCGTAGTACGAGACGTTCTGCCCCGCAAAAAATAAAAGCTCAGCTAGATGAGCACGGACGTCTTCGTGCTTTTGTTGTACATGTATGCTACGTGGTCTACGTTGGACGCCAGCAAAAACACGCCGTTGTTGTTGCGTCTATGCTCAATCAAATAAAACTTGGTCCGATACTGTTCTTATCCCTATAGAGGGCGCTTTATTACACACTTCCGACCATTTCGCGACTAAAATGCACACAACGACAACAGAGCAACAGAAGAAAAAAGAAGGATCAATCCCTTAAAAATACCATCATTGTTGGATAAAAATAGCTCTTGTTGTGTCCAACCGTGTAAAAATATCCATAAATAGGTATCGATTCTTCACACGTCACAGGGACGACCACGAACGGACCATACGAGTACATCGATAAATGACATGTATAAGGAAAAGTTCTTACCAATAAAGCCTTGTCAATTTTATATATCTAGAGACTTATTTCCACAAGCGCTCTCATCCTAATAAGAATTCTAAACTTGGGACTTGTGGTCGATATCATATAAGCAGTTGCCAAATACGTTTACAACGCTACGTGGAGGATACAAGTTAGAAACTATTTGGATGACTAAACATATAGATCTGGCAAATTCTAATTGAAGAATATGTTTGATTGTCTTGCCATGAAGGCTGAACACATACTCTGTACTGTCATGCCAATTACGTTTTACAAGGCTCTTTTGTAAGGATTATTCCTATGTGAAGATACCACACAAACTTTTAATTCTTAGTGGGAACTTCAATTTCCGATTTTTCTTGTTATTAATAACTGGCAATTCTAGCTGGATTAGTGCTCGATATACATGGAGTCCATTGTGAACTTACCACCCTCACGCAAATTCTGCTAAAATGCATCGGTCCCTAGTGATGGTTCAACCATAGCCAACTGCTCTAATAGAGCATTCCATGCCGCAAGTCTGGGGCCACTAAATCCCGTCTGAACTTCATATTTGGGGGAGAGGACTCTTGAACTGTAGCAATAGTATCACTCTTGTGATGTACCATGTTATATAGAGTTGAATATTGTTTCTGGGGTGACGTATTTCCTAACAATTTATTCTCACAGAATCTAATCTCGGAGCCATCCTTAATAATAAATGAACCAAAGCGGAAGAAGTGATTCTTTATTTCCTTTAGAGAACCCAAAAATTAGAGTCACCCGGTTTCCAGTGAGCTTATGACAATGATTTTGACTATGTATTTTCTTTTTAAAAGAATTTGCCACAATTCGTCTTTGGTGAGAAGCTTACATGACATCCCTATATGCACAATTGGTGTGTTTGGTTATCCTTTCTACACTATCACATTTAGGTGTTGAGTATATGTACCGAGCAGTGTTATAATTTGACATGTAATTAGCAGAGGATTAGGTGTGCGAGTGAAAAAATGTGTTATCGGGGCTAATATAAAAACACTACATGGTAGCCAAAATAGACTAGATGAAGCATATATGTTAGACACGAGATTGCATAAGTCGACGCGGCACTAGTGACAAGAGTAACCTCACCGAGGTGGTGTGGTGATCAAGATGTGTCTAATGGCATCATCTTGTCGAGATGCTAGTCTTTCACACCAATCTTAAACACATATTACATCTGACAAACATCTAGAAAACTAACTAAATCCATTCCCACTTATGCATTGTCATAGTGTAATATCCCTCATTTGCTTCAAACTTGGATACACAAACTTCTCCATGCATCTTCTAGTGAACAACGCAGTATGTGCAATTTGATGTCAAAAAGATAGTATCATATTTTCCATGCTTCACAAACTTATCCAATGGTCTCTGTAACATCCCAGCATTAGAGCTTGGAAATAAGCTGAGATCAGGTGTGTGCATTGCATTCATGCATAGAAAATCCGGATAATTTTTACGCTTTTAAATAAAACTTGTCAAAGTGATTGAAGCTTCTCTTAACTTGGTGGAACTGAAATAGATCATCGAGTTGATTGCGGTAAGTTTCAATGTGATCTTTGCTAAAACCTTATCTTTGGGTAACATAATTTGATCTAAGGGTAGATCAAATGTAATAAAACTAAGTCACAACACACTACTTAATAAGAAGTACCTGATCTTCTAGAGATCATTACATGGTATTCCATACCACAACTCAAGGATGAATACTTAATATTCTAAAGATGATATCAAGGTATTATCTACCCCTAACCTTGAATACTCAATCAAGTATATAATTCCAAGTAAAGAAACCTCATAACTTGTCACGGACCGATTTTTGGTAGTTTTCAAAAACTTTTATCTAAAAATATGCACTAGAAAATTTTGTTCAATTAATAAAAGCTTAACTGAAAATTTCCTAGATAAATGGCTTCAATATGAATTAATACCAGCATGAATATAAATTTTTGTTTTATTTGTTCTTCAGGTTGGATTTTTTTTGGCTTAATCATATTCAAATGTGCTCCATCGAATTTGTTTTGATTTCTTGATTTGTCCTGAGTTTGCTTCTCTTCAAAAGTCCTTTTTGGACTTGACCCTGTAGCATGCACATGCACGCACATTTACGTGCATGTGCACCTCGCTAGCTAGCTTTCTTTCCCATTCCTTCCTTTCTATTTCCTTTCTCATCTACGAGCTGCACCCAGTTGTATACCCTCTCTCTCATATTCTTTTTGTTCATGTGAACCATTGAATCGATCAGCATAGGCCTATGTGCACGTCGACTAGGCTAGCAAGCCGCACATCTGTGTTGCCGAAAAGTCCGGTCACGCTGCTATCCCAAGCGACAGACCCAGCCCAGCTAGCTAGACAGCGCCTCGCTCAGCCTCTACGGGACAGAACACCAGCAAAACACACCCACTACTGCAATCAGCCGAAGCGCTTCTTCTTCATCTTCCTATATTCCTACATGCGCGCAAACAGCCCAGCTGAAACGACAGCTCTTCCCAGAAACGGTTCGCACTTACCTTGCGTTCATTCTCCATTTAACCACGTCAATTAGAGTACACTGTCCTCCTCCTACATAGTTCCGATTTAACTCCCATGTATCTCCTTTTCCAACTGGTGCCACCACACGAGCATAAGGCTCTCACCCCAAACCAATCTCAAGAAACTCCATGGATCGCCGCTGGACGGCACCGCGTTTGCAGAAGCTCCGACCACAAGGGACTGAGGGCCAGCGCCATCCAAACCACAAGGAGAAGAAGGGCTGATCCATAGGCCTATACGCTCGAGATGCTGATCATCCAGGACGTACCACGCGAGTTATTCAGCTCGGTTCATCATCTTCGTCGGACGATTACGTCGTACTCGGTGAGCATCCGCGGATTTCCTCGCACACACACATTAGATTAGAGTGTATCTACCTCCTAGACATGGTCTCTGGCCGCAGTTTTATAGTTGACCGCGTTGCCGGTGAACCGAATGCCGCCAGGTGGCATTGACATCATCGACTGACTTATCCATCTTGGATCCAATCGAGTCCAACACAAAAAATGTTCCAATTAACTCTAGGAACCCATCAGTGATATTAGATGCGAATATATTGATATTTATCGGTATATTTTGAAAAGGTTTGATATCAGTACGTCACTATATGTCGGTCTATTTAAATTCAGTGCATCATCCAGAGCATATGATCATGTTCAGTAGTGCATATGCGTAGTGTACTGCTGCCAGTAGTTGAGTATCCATGCTTGTTTAGTTTAAATGCAGTTATCACTAGGAACTGAGCGTCATCCACTAGTTTGTATATACATGCTAGTCGTATAGTAGTTTTTTTAAATTGATTACACATGCTTACTGGTAGATTTATTATTAGAACTATAGAACATGTTCTTTGTATTGTTTCACACTGGTTTATACATGTTAGCTATACGACATAGATTGTAACTTATTTTCTTGTTACTATTGCATGCATTATATTGATGTGCTATACACATAATATCAACTCTAGCTTGCACTACTTGTTGTTTTATGATGTATGTTTGGATTAGCTTTTATATTGCTTGTGTTAGCATGTTTGATAGTCCTTGTTACTATTTACATCACTAGCATGATAGTTGTCGTTGGATGATTGCAAAAATAGTATATTGTTATGACCTATTTACAAGTTTCCTAGTTATCCTGTTATGCTATATTATACTAGGCTATGTTGGTGTACTATATTACATGAGTATGACCAACTATGTTATAAACCATATGTAATGTTTGTTGTCAATTCAAAAGCCTATCCATAAATCCTATCAAAACATTCTCTTGAGATAATCTGTCCCAACATCCAAGCTTCCATTCTATTTGATCCATATTCGAGTTATACTACAACTCACTTCCTCAATCCTAATCAAGTTGTCCTATCCTATTCTACATTTACCCATCCATTCATTCTGATTTGTATTTCATTTGATATTTATTGCCTTGGTATTTATTTGGTTGTCATTGCTATCGTTATACGAGTAGGGAGTGACACATTTGGATATGGATATAATCAGCTTATTGAAGAAGAAGAATTCATCAACGAAGGCGTGCCCCTTTCATAATTATCCCATGTTTTACAAGTACATGGTATTATTGGTTTACAAATATTACTGCTATTTTGGTTACCCACATACCTTGATACACAGGTCGCCATACACAACCCTGAGTAGAGATTATATATTAATCTTGTAGAGTAGAATTGCTTAGCCATGCTGAATAATATATAGGATATTCTATCTTGCCTCTTCAGAGTAATTGGATGACCTTTGGGTCACACACACCTTTTGAAACGTGTTGAGCTCGTTGAGCTAGGCTGAATAGCCGTTGTTGCTCCCTCTACTCTATTCTACTCTGGGTGAAACTTACCGTCTAAACACTGGCGCGGGCGACAGCTAGATCAAAGGAAGGAGCGATTAACTGCCCTTCACTAGATGAAGGGAGCAATCCGTCGTCCGTGCCGCATGAGGGCCTAATAAGTCTTGGATTTGAAGATTGTGACCAACGTACAACCACATGCTATAATAGGCACTAGCTTGGTCAAGTAGGTTAGTCAGCCTTAGGTGTCGATGTTGCCGTACGGCTGATGAGGTGTCTGCATGTGAGGGAACATTCGGCACAGATGAGGGACCGGTATGGGGACATACTCTCAGTTTCGTGTGCCATACCCGGTGGGCTCATCATATCTTTGGGGGATCTAGCTAAAATACCTCGTCACAATCCCTCTGCTGGTACACCAATAGGTGTGTACTAAACCAGCGGCCACTGGTGGGCAACAGGACGGGATTGTGTCGTGTGGGAAAAGTGTACAACATCTGCAGAGTTTAAACTATTCGAATAGCCATGTCCACGGTCATGGACGACACATGAATCTTTTTTGACATACGGGAACCTGTCTTGCTACTTCCCTCTTTGCCCCTATTCGTCTCCTGGAATCTGATGATGTAGGTGAGTTGTTGAGGATAACCACAATGATGAGAAACACCACATTGATGATAAAACATGTTTTCGTCTAAACCTGCTTTTATCAAAATTGTTACCATATTGCAAATAAAATTGGCTTTTATGCAAAAGAACCATATGACCTCCACATAAAGCCACATGTAGATGTATCAGGTTTTGCATAAAGGGTATGTTGAGTACGTCATGTACTCATGGCAATACTTTTGTTGAATTCAGAATACTATGAAGGGGAGGACTACGACTACTATGATGACGCTGATGAGTGAGGCCTCGTGGACTACATCGACTGCATGTGGCTGAGATGGAGTCACTACGTGTTTTATATTTCCGCTGTGCTTTCTAGATGTAATAAATGTCACTAGACATTTTAATATGTTGTTATCCAAACTTTGTAATAAATTACTTTTGTACGTCTGCAATGATATACATTTCGCTGTGTCTTCAATATTGATCTTGGGATTGACGAATAAACACAGGGGGGTCTGGAAGTTAAGTTCCGGTCCTCACATAACTAAATCTTGAAACACTTGTTTGTCATAGTTATTCCTACCATGGGTATCATGGTGGTTCTTAAATGTCAACTCTTATCACAAATAGAGAGAAAAAAGAAGTCAAGCCAAGGCCATTCATCACATGCCCTTGTAGTCATATTAACATATGACATTCCTAAATAGCTAAGGCCTAGTGTCAATTTATCATCAATGTTAAGTGATAAATTCTTGACCTAGAACTTACTGACTCTTAGCTTTAACCTATTATATTGACCTTCCAAAGATCCAAAGTGAATTAGTAAGAAGAAGGAACTAGATATGGTAGAGTGTGCCATCATCAACGGAATGTGACCCTTAGTGATGATCAAACCATATGATGTTGGAAGTGTTAACTCACTCGTGAGTTAACTAGAAGAGGTATCTAAACCTAGAAGTTAAGTTAGTATTTATGGAGCTATGAGAAAGCTAGTAGTATTAGAGTATCAAATAATAATCTTGTTAATCCAAGTGTGTATAAACTTAAAGTAAGCTTCCTTAACAAGATAAGCCTATGGAGAGACTAGTACAAGTATTCTGTTTAGTGTTAATAGATCTTTATCAGACAATTAGAAGCCTAAGATAAGCATGATCAAGGGTTGGTGGTCATTATTCCCAAGTTACTTGAGAATAGATGACCAGCTGATAACGAAGAGTTGTGAGTATACCAAATTAGGTAAAGCCCTAGTAATATGAATCATCTAGCTTGATTATGAGAAGTCAAGCTAGAGTTTGATGAAGTATATAATATGAGTTGTATGGAGTGTAGTTGGAAGCATAGTAGTGTAACCAAGCTAATACAAGAACAAACTTGTATTATTGGAGTAGTACCATAACTCTCCTAGAGGATTAATAGCACATGTAATATAGAGAAAGGATTGAAGTCTTGCAAGCCTTGGAAGTAGATGCAAGGCTAATATAAAGGAGTTAATGGATGGAGTTAGAAGTAGCTACATTGATGGATTCATTAGAGGTAGTTAAATAATGGAAGTTATACTAGGAGAAGAATGAAGGAGGAATAATGTTGAAGTGGCATGACCATGTCATCATATGATGATGGATATGGTGGAGTTAGATGATTGACTTATTCAGGAAGATGTGATCTTTGTGAATAAGATAAGAGAGTTATATAGAGTATATTTAGGAAAGAATTCCTTATCTAAAGATAACCTTAGTGAAGTACTAAGGTAAGGATTCTTTAGAAGCCTTAACCAAGATCATATCAAGCCATGACAAGACCATGTCTACCTCTTTGTTTAACATCCTAGAATAAAGAAGGTAGTTAAATCAATTCCTATTTTTAGGCAGCCAATGGATAGTATCTCTTAGTGAAATGAAATGTCTAAGAAATAAGTAGAATACCAGTAGAGAGTGTATTGATGGAAGCCTTGTCCATCTGATTGTATTAGACCCTAATAAAGACCCAGTCTCATATACCATCAAGATCATTTTAGTTAAGCAATCTCAATAACTCACTCTAAGTTGAGTTATTATCCATGGCCACAAAACAGGAGGTAATTTATCTTAGCTCTTAATCTTATCCATATTCATTATAAAATATGAGTCTATTAAAACCTTCCTAAAACTCATGGTAGTTATTTGGAAATGAACATTTTCAATAATGATTGCTATTCATGTTTCTTGTCTTCACAAAGGTTGTCCATGGTAATCCTAAACACTATAAATCAAGTAGGATTTGAATAAGAGAAATCACCAAATATGGAGAACAATGAAAATCAAATCATCATATTAAGAACCACAAGGTTCAATACCTTATAATGTATACATAATTCCTTATGAGGTTAAGTATTAATAAGACGCTATACACATAAAATATCCATCTTAATCATCACCATTACATTCCTTTAGTGGAAGTGAAAATCATTTAAAAAAAGATCTTGTTATAAAGAGTAAATCTCTAAAACCCTAATTCCTATTGAAATTTTCTAATAAAAATAATCCTTTATATAATCATGATTAGTATAAATACGACTAAGAGAATGTCAAACCCATTAGTACATTGACCCATGCAGAACTTGGTTCACTAAGTTATGAATATTTGATTCTTGGAGAAAATTTAAATTTAAAAAGGATTTACAAAAAACAGCAAACAGAAAATAAGATTGTAAAAAGAAAAGAAGACAGCTAGTCGTTCCAGCCCACGACCCATTCTTTAACCCATCGCACGCGAGCAGCAACAACAATCACCGCACACTTCGTCAAGGCCCAGGAGCAACCCAAGTCCCTTCTCATTCTCACTAACAGGTGGGACAGAAGATAGACTGCAGGTTAATTCCTAGAAACTGTAGGTGGTTTTCTGAAAAATTGCCGTCATCATCATCCTCACGCACACAAGCACCTGCGTGTGCTCGACCGATGTCGTTGTCATCAGCAAAATCCGACCGCCACGATGAACGACGCCGTCTTCTGGCAGGATAAGAACGCCACTGTGATACCTTTGCTCGTCCTCATCCTCATATCTTTCTTTCTCTCTGGAGCGCTCTCTCTCTCTCACTGCACACCCGAAACCCTAACCGGAGAGGCCGACACATCGGCGCCGTTAGAAGCAGACCCAAGGTCGGTCGAGGATGCCATAATCTCCGCTAGGTTGTGCTTCATCTCCATGGTGAAGGAATCGAGCCAAGACGCTTTCAATCGGCCGCATCGACCTCATCTTCTCCAAGCCCGACGACCGCCGACATGCACCCCGTCGTTGATCCGGTCATGCTTAGCTCCATTTGAGACCAGCAACGCTTCGAGGGTAAGCTCTTGATTCTCGTGCACCTGTTAGATCCCTTCCTCGTGTGATGTACCACCGTTGCATCGAGCTCCGTCGTTCACCGCCGCCAGTTGTCGCCGGTGTCGTTGTTCCGATGACCTATACAGGGCCGCGCGACTACAGATAGACTCGTAGTGCTTTGCTCTTTCCAACGCACTGCTCCACAGCCGCGCGCGCTTGCATACGTCGTCGCCATTGATCATCTGGTGGTGGCCGGCGAGGTGACGTCATGCTGACATCACGCTCGTGTCACTCCACGCCCAACCAGTGAGTTTGACTGGTCCACGCCAACGTGGCTGATGACATGGCCACAGTCCCACTAGTCAATGACTGCTGTTGGGGTTAGGTGTGGTGTAAAAAGTACTCCTCTGTTTAAAGTCCAATTAGAAAATGAATAAACAATATAAATTCAAATAAAAGTATTTTCCAGGAATTTAAGAAAACGGTTAAATCTTATAAATTCAATATATTTTCTTTTACAATTCAGAAAAATATATATTATATATCAAAATGGTCAGGAAAATAAATTCTATATTATAAACCTATTTTCAAATTTTATTTTCCAACTTAAATAAAATAATAATTATTATTAGTAAATACCTTATTAAGGATAAACCTTTAATAAACATATTCTATTATTTAAAATTCCCAAAAATAGGTATAATATATCAAAACTCTTAGAAAAACAAAATATAAATTTATAAACTTGTTTTATACATTTTTATATCACCAAGCGAATATTTATTATTTATTAAGTGTTTATAAAGTGATAAAACTTATAAAAATCATATCTTATTAAAAAAGTATAAAAAACAAGTTCAATTGATGTTTAAGTAAAGTCAAAATAGGTCTAGACATTTCAAGTTGTACTTATTAAAACTACCATTTAAAATTAAGTAAGTCTTACTCTCCAAAAATATTTTATCAATTATAAAATCATCAAGAATTGAGTACTAATTATTTTACAAGATTGGGAATTAACTTTAAAGGCTAAACAAAATCTTTAAGTATTTAACTTGATGTCATTTCCATGTTTACAGAACTAATTATTAATTCTATAATAAGTTAGTAATTCTATTCACTTATAAAATCAAGAGAACACCACTTCCAAAAAGGCATAATACTTTTATTTCACCTTCATGAAGTGTTAAAAGTCTCCACTTACTAGTGGAATAGCTATTCAAAAATACTAATTGTTTTCTACTTTAGTACTTGTAATTAATCAGAAAACTTTAAAATGTTAGCCTTAAGTTTATCTGCTTTCACTTTGTAAAGAAATCTTTTCTTTAGAAGTTATTCGTTTAAGAAATGTAACTACCTCGGTGAATTACGCTCTTAGTTACATGCCTGGATGAGCGAAAGTGGTTAAAATAGTACGGTGGGGCCGGGGCCACTCACGGTAGACCTTTCGGCCGTCCTAACCACTTTCAGAGCATCGGGACAAGAACGAGCGGCGTAATCGGCATGCGAAGGGATCAACTACATACACAAGTGAGTATGTATGCAAGCCACGTACAACAGTCCTCAGAGCCATTCCATCTAAAAGAAATAGAAATATTGCACGCCATACGGCAAGATTCAAATATCCTAGATAGAGATAATATTTTAGGATAGCTCCTCATACATCAAACATCAGAGTATCAGGCGGAAGAGGAAGACAAGATCCGAGTACGGATAAGAAGCAAATCGGCATAAGATGCCACATAAATAAGCGCATCCCGCCCACAGATCTCACGGATCCCCCTTCCCGGAATCTCTACACCGAGTGATCGTTGCCAACATCATCCGTATCCTCCACCCAGTATCCTTCTTGCGAGTACACCTGTTCATCTGAATCAAACAATTTATCGTGTGAGACCCTAGGGGTACTCAGCAAGTCTTAATGCCTCTAAAGGGAACACAACCTGGGGTGACGCAATTGCAGCAAAGATAATAACTAACAAATCTATAGATACTCGCTAACCATCCGCCTAACCAAAGATAGACGGATGTCCGTGAATTAAGAATAACAGTTATAACAGTATAATTATCAGATCCATCCTCCTCCTCGCTTACCAACGAGGAAGCGGACGAACAACCCTCATCCGTTGGCAGTTTTATTAACCATTCCATGAGTATTGCACTATTTACTAGTCAGGTACTTAGTCAATTTAAAAGCAGTACTTTAGTTAGACTTGTCTATGATCGAGAAACTGTGCTCCAAGTCGTCCATAACCGCGGACATGGCTTTCATAAAGATTTATCCTGCAGGGGTGCACAAATAGCAACACACACTCGATCAACCTCGGAAAAACCAACTCAAAACCCAACGAGGCATTCACGACAAAGTGATCACAGGATTCAGAAATATTTCAGGGGGGCACCCCGTTAAGCTACCCGCAACGAAGCTAGCTAACTCCGAGACGGACTCAAGGTTTGTGTGGACGGCGGTAAACGACTGGGAATCCGAAAATGTGATTGGGCTTGTCGATACAGCGAAAACGTGTCACGATCCAAAACAGTACAGGTGCTCCACGCACAATCGTAAATAAACAGTAAACATGGCATAAGTACAGGATAGTAATAAAACCCCAAACTAGTTTGTGTCCCCAAGAAATAGAAGTGAATCAAGCTCTGGCTCAGGGGGTCCATAAGGCCTCCCGGATGTGGATAGTGCGAATAGTCAAGGAACAGGAATCAAGTACTCGGGGTCCTACGGGACACAAGTGAGCATGAAAAACCAAATAGCAGATATTGCTCACCGGTGCCTCTTTCATTAGTTATCCCATTACTACTCAGGTTAAGTTGTTTAGGTACCTCGTTATCCATCAGACACTCACATACCCTACACATGCTTTTCTACGACTCGCATGGCTCAAACAACTCCTGTAGTAATGGCTCATGGGATGGAGGAACAAGCTTCGGTGGGGTTTAAAAGTAAAGGCTATGCAGTACTTGGGATTCAGTTTAATGCAATCGTGACTCAATGATGCAAGAATAAGATAGAGGCAATAGGTACTATATGTATGCAAGCATGTGGTAGTGCTTGCCTGGCAGCTCAGTTGAAGCGAGAGATGGATCTGGGTAGTACTCCTGTGATTCCTGATAATTCTCCTGCTGGGCGTCTATTCGAAGAAGAACCAAACAAACAAGGCCAACATAAATAAAGTGCACAAGCATATGAATTAAAATGCGACAAGCAAGCAAGCATGCCATGATGAATGATGCACAATTTACATGGCATTAAAGTAGCATGGCATGGTGAGGTGTCGGGTGCAAGAATAAAGCATTTTATTATTTATTTAGCCAAATTTTATTGCCATAAACAGTTCTGATTTCTAATAATGACATGATGCATGCTTCAATTCAGAACAAGGAATGCATAGATAGAATGGGCTCGTCGCGCTGATCGATTTAGACATATTATTTGTCGAATTTGGAGTTGTAGATTTAAAGTTATTAATTTATTAAGAAAAATGCATTTTTTGTAATTTTAATCATCTCGAAAATTTAAAGTGATCAAACATTATTTTGTATAGCATATTTGAATTCCTTACATTTTTCTGATTCAAAAACATATATCATTTGTATTATTTGGATTTATAATATTAAAGTTATTTAAAAACAGATTTGAATTTGAATTTAAACACTTTCTGGAAAAGTTTAAATAAAAACGGAAAAAGCAGAAAACATTTGCTACTCAGCCAGTTACAGACCCAGTCGCTGACGGGTGGGCCAGCTGCTGACTGGGACAACACGCGCACAGAAAAGGTTTCTCTCACCGCGGCTGTACCTAGCCTCTGCGAATGACAGGTGGGGCCAGCGGCTATGGGCTCACGTGCCAGAGGCTGCGCCCGCAGAGGCTGACAGGTGGGGACGGCCTGGAGCGCGGGTTGAGTGTGCAAAACTGCGGGTGCCTTTTTGTAAAAAGGACAGGGAGGCTGACCGGTGGGGCTCAGTGTACCGCGGGTTGAGCCGACAAAAGTCGCAGGGGGGTATGTGCAAAAAGGGGCGAGGCTACTGTGGATCTTCTCCTCGGTCTGACGGATCTGACGGACGCGTGCGGCGCGCGGCGCGGCGGGGCGGGGACTCGAACCCACGACGCGGGGCGCCCGCGCTGAGGTGTGGAGCCAGTGCGGATGGGTATGGGACGGTGACAGAAAGGCGGACGGGGCCTAGCTAAGCCTCTGCGAGGCGCGTCGACGAGCAGACGGCAGCGGATGCCGTGCACAGAGGGCGTTCGGCGAAAATTCCGGCGAGCACAGACCGCGACGGCGACAACGGAGATGTCCGTTAGGACGAGGGACTCACCGAGGGGAGGTTGATGGAGGTGGATCGGCCTGTGGTTCGTCGGAGCGACGAGGAAGCAGACGCACCCGGGGCTAGGGTTTGTGGCGGAGCGACGGTAGTTCTGGTGGCTGCAGAGCGGCGTCTCCTCGCTGGCGTGTACTGGGTGAAGCAGGGGACCCTCCTCGGCTTCCTCGACCACCTCCATGTCACGCACGCAAGCTGGTTCGGGGGGAGCGGTGGTGGCTACTGACGGCGGACGCCGGCGATCAGAGAAAGCGGGTGGCGTCGGTGGCGAAGGAGAGGGGAAGGGCAAGGCCCTGGGGATAGATCTGGGCAATGCCAGGAGGTGTGCGGGAGGAGATAAAGGTGAGAGGGAGAGGGGAGAGGCCGTGGGGCACGTTGGAGGAAAAGGTGGAAAGCCACCTTTCCTTTCTCTGCCTCACGTGCTAGGCGTGGCGACCAGGGCAGGCAGGGCAGGGGTGAGGTTGCACGGTGGGCCAGGGAGAGATCGAGGATGGCAGGCTCGGGCTGGGGCCAGCATGGCAGCGCGCGCGAGAGAGAGAGGGTGATCTAGGGTAGATTAGAGAGGGGTGTCTCGGTTTAGGGTTTTGGTTAGGGGTAGAGAGGGTAGCTGGGGTGTGGGGCCAGCATGGCAGGCTCGGGTAGGGTGTACACTAGAGGGGGTGGTTCGGCTAAGGTGTAGAGAGAGATAGAGAGAGGGGCTAGGTATTAGGGTTTGGTTATAAACACCCTTGGTCATACATGGATGAAGGTGAGAAGGAGAGAAAGGGAAGGACATGGTGTAGGGTTTTAGCATGCATAAAAACAAGCTCCACCAAGTGTGTGGTTATGTCATGGAGATAGGGATGAGAGAAAAAGGTGGTGAGGAAAAATGATCTCACATGACCATACATGGGTACATGCACTTGTGAGAGAAAAAGAGGAAGGGGAGCTTGATGCACATGGAAAGGATACAAGATCAAGGTGGAAAGGATTGAGAGGGAGAGAGAGCTCAAGAAGATGATGCCCTCAAAAACCAAAGAAAACCAAAGGAGATCAAAGGGTGGTGATGGTTGCATGGCCCATGCAAAAATATTAAATGCCATGTTTTATCCTTGTGAAAATAATAATAATATAACATGGCATGATTCCCATGCATTACCAAAATGTGAAGTAAAGGCCAAGCAAAAGAAAAAGAGAATTGGATCCATCCCAACCCACATGAGCTAGATTAGATGCCAAAATAAAATAAAAGCCCATGGGTATTTAGAATGGTGGAATTATAAGGTGGTGACAAAGAAAGATGGTGGAGTGGAATAAAAGATATGCCCCCAACTCAACTTGGACATCAAGCATTTATCAAGATTCAAATACAATATATCAAGAGCCAAATACAATTAATAATGCATATGAGAGAAGAACCAAAAGGGAAAAGGTTTTTATATGATGCTCAAATGCAAGGTGGCATGATGACATGAGCATGATATAATTAGGATGCAACAATTTTATGTAGGAAGTAGTCATTATATTACTAGACCAAGTAGTATTACAATTGTTAGACAATTGGGATGCTACAAGAAACATTAAAAGTAATCCTTAAACACTTCTTTAAAAGCTCTGATTGATTAATAAACTTGCTTAATAAATCTTTTAGATACCATGACTATTTGAGTGCTTTAGTATTGCATGCTACCTATTGTACTTACATACTGTTTCACACAATCTCACAAGCCGTAACAAGAAGCACATGTGTGAAGCTGGTATAAAAGTGCAACACATTCCAAAAAAATCATCACAAAGTTCAAACCCTAGATCAGATACGATAAGTCCAGGGATTTGCGTTTCTCAAATTATATTACATTACTTATGCATCGTTGCATTTTGCTTCTTTAAACATTAGTCCTTACCGGACCAATGATGTTGTTTACATAATTTGGATCTTCTAGTATCTTGAAGACCGTGAATACATAATCTTGCAATCACAAAAGGCAAGTTCACACTTGCTCATGTCCTTTGATTATTTCTATCAAATGCTTGTAACTCAAATGTTGTCATCACCTGCATTTCAAAAAGGTCAGAAAAACCTATTTTTATAATAGTATGATTATAGATTATTTACTAGATGGTAATAATCTACTAATACAGTTCCAGTGGTAAAAGAACATAATATCTAGGACTTAACAACCAATGTTGCTAGTGATTCTAGCGTCGTATATTACGCGTTAACCATGAGATTTGGAAAGGGACGGAGAATTCAGCTGTATCTTCTTCCTCTCGCATGCATCCGGATGGCCAGGTCATGGTTGGTATCCTTGTAGCATGCATTAATTGGTAATTCGTAGAGGATATGCAGCATATGGGTGGGAACCCTCAACGTCCCACGATAGTTCTGGCATCTGACAGTTTATACTAACCATTGCCGTATTTCAAGATGTGGGAATGGCGTACACCAAGGGGACATGCAGGGTCGTGAAGGGGGCAGTAATTGGCTTGGATCTTAGACCGGGCCCCATACCAAGGAAGTATGGATAAGTTCTAGACTTGGATGTGCAACAAGGCTAAGGTCTCTTATGGGTAAAGTAACGCACCTCTGTAGAGTGTAAGAATTGTGACATGATACTCCCTGTTCCGGGAAGGAGCTAAGAACGCGACAGGAAAGGAACCCCACAAAGGTTCTGATCAACCTGTGAAGGCTGTCGGACATAGTTTTCAGAATAAAAGCAACCTTTGAAAAAATGTTTACGAAAACCTACATTGCCTACGACCTTTAGTCTAGGTCTGTAGAGATAGTGCATCATACACTCCTTTTTAGTGAACTTGTTGAGTATGCTCGTACTCAACCGTACCTTCTTAACCCTTGCTAAGTTCTAAGCCGTTAAAGATGACATCAACATCAATTTCTGCTCAAGAAACCATCATCAGCAGCTCAAGTTCTTCAATAAAGCTAACGAAGTCAGCATATACATCAATCAAAGTGAAGACGAAGCTCCTGAGTAGATAGGAATATATCCTCTAGCCATAAAACCTACTTTTGTAGAGAAATGCAATCGCAACATTTGCAAGCTAGATAGTTTAGATGCTAGTCTTATTATCCTAATAGTTCTAAGTTATTATTTCTGGTTCTTCTTTGTAAGAAGTTTCTTTCTCCCTCTTTCACCTAGAGTGTTCTCTGGATCTTCTGTAAAGAGTTGAGTTGTAATCTTTAGTCATGTCTTGGACCTACTGTGTTTCTATTGTATCACTCTGAGGGATGTAATACTAGTGAAAGGTGTTTCATTGGTGTTATGTCAATGACTATAGTGTACTACATCATGCAGTGGTATGCTAGGTCACCGCAGTCTCGTTGTCAGATGGATAGTTGACTTTGATCGTGTCTCCATCTTCAGAAATATGAAGCACGAGAAATATGCAGGAAGAGGGCATGCAAAGTACTATATAGGAGGAAAAAACACTTACTATTTATACTAAGTATAAAATAAATTTTGTGTATGTAAAAGCATGTTGGAATTCTAAACAAGCTACAATTTTTACAAGTGATGGTTTATTTCATGGTGCAAATGTAGTAAGGGATCTATGAATTGTATCTTCTGGCTAACTACTTTAGATTTTCTCCTTCTTGATCTAACCATATCAACACCACTGCTGAACCTATAATGAAAGACATTCTTGTCCATAGATCGGGCATATGGACCTGAAACGAACTTATATTATTTGAAATGCATACATGTACATGTTATTACAATCCATTTCACTTGTCAGGGGTGTACTTCGTAATGTACGTGGAACGGGAGAATGATACCTAGGGATCTTGCCATGACTGCTCTTCGTGTTTCCCATAGCTAGCTAGTTTGATGGCATTATTGAAAGAATCACTAATTGGCATTGTCTTCGCTCGCTGCAATAGTATTGTGTTCCTCATCTAGAATATACAGATATTTTGACAATGGAAATTCCTAACACAAAGTCCAAAGAATTATAAAATTTCCTTCTGTCTTTATATATTGGGAAGCACTCAGATTAGGGAGATTCCATCATCATCCTAAATAAATAAAATAAGATATTTAAAACAAATGGCCTAATGTATGGTATTTTAGTGATCAGGAAAGTACTAGTGCAGTTGGAGGTATGCTCGAGGGTGGACGGTGCGGTCTGACGATGTCGAAGAGGTGCCCGCCGCCGTAGTGGTGCTTTAGGGTGGGGGTTCATAGTGCCTCAATCGAAGGCATCACAAAGTTGCACACCGTCACGGAGAGGTCGAGGGTGGAGAATGGTTGGGATTTTCTATGAGATCTAGAGTGTGAGGAATTTCTTTTGGATAAAATTGAGATCTATGTGGGTGAGCTTGGTCGCTCTTAGCATTATACAGTTGTGCAGAAGGTCGGGCGATGAGGTAAAATAACTCATATACTAATTAAAATGCATGTCCAAACACTCAATATTATTAGATTAGCAATTTCCTTCACTCTACTCATTATTATCATCATCACCATCATTCTCATCATCATTCAATCCCTCTGTGTGAGTGGAAGATGATCCCAAAAGACAGAGTATGGCGAGCGTTGACCTAACTCATGACGTGTATACCTAATAGTATGTATATCTAGTTAGTTGTATGCATATATCATTCAGCTCAAGCTATCTACTTCTCTTTCTTTTGCATGTGAATTAGTATGGCACTATAGCACTAAGTAAGATGGTCTTTGGGATTACTGAAGGAGAGAATTGATTAAGACACCTTAGGTGGGACTTGGGCCGGTCTAGTTTTCTTGGGATTAAACTAGCCCAAAAGTATGCTTAGTCATATTTAAGTTTAGGTAGACATATTTCATTTTCAAATACTACTGAGGGTGTTTGATAACTGCAAGTGTACAGATCCAATCTAGCTAGTTTCAAAATAAGAGTATCGAACCCACAGAGAGCTATTTGGTTGAGGTCTTTATGCCCCTCGTCATTGTCTACCAAAGAATACTTATAAGCTACCTTTGATTTCAAATAAAGGGTATTTGAAAGGTTTTTGTTTGTGTGCAGGAAAGTAATAAAACAAGTAAAGTAAAGCAAGTAACAAAATCGTTGGAAAAGGTGTTGGAACTCAATAAGCTTAAGCGTTCTCGAGGATGTAGAATACACCACTAGCATATGGTAATTAATCATAATTAGGATAGTCTATTTCTTTCGTTATGATATGTGTGAAGAGAGATCCATAGTAAGATGTTCATTACAAGACTCGTGAGTAGTCACTTTTTGAATTAGGTAATGAGGTCATCTCTCAATAATCACTGCGATGCCTGAGAGAAATCACTCATAAATACCACCACAATTCAGGGTTTCCTCATGGATATCGTAATAATCTTAGTGAATCTCTCTTAATTCTCCTTTTGACCGTGCAGGTTATAAGCCAATGCTTGTAGTCACAAAAGTAACACTGAACATACTCTCATACACGTCCTAAGGGTATAACCCTCTCTTTAGACCCTAAGGCAAATGATATGTGGCCGACTACACATACCATCTAAAGAGAGAGATCAAACACAATATTATAGATAAATGGATCATGGACCAAAGTAATAGATCATCTTTATTTCATTTTATAATAATGCTAGGGTTTCTCCATCTCCCCAAGAACAAAGAAAACTAATCACACATGGAAGCAATCAACAACATCATCATGTTCGAATGGATGTATAAAAGTATGAAGATAAATGTAGTTCAAACCACAATTGTATTTGGAATTACAACAAGATCTAAAGTATGGAAGAGGGGAATGGTAATGATGATGGATATGGAGATGCATCGGTTGACGATGAAGAGGATGATGTGATGTCCTCCGATGATCCGTGAAGAAGCAAGGATTTTCCCTTCTCCTAGTTCCTCCTCAAGATCCCTCTCTGACGTTGTATTTCTAGACTCGAAGTCTCTATGGATGTCGAATCTCAGATCCATCTTCGCGTGGTGAGAGTATTTGATGAGGCAGACATCTGACAGTTAGTATGGGCGGATGGTACGGGCAAGCTCCGCCCGTACCAATCGTCGTTAAACCCTATGTAGCTTTCCTCCGCGTGCTCTATTCTCCCAGGCGTGAGGAAAAATCATTTGAATGATATTTATCACTTAGAAATATCATATTACTGCATAACATGATAGTTTGAATTGATATATTCGTAAAAGATATAATAATCAGGATCTTGTAAAAACAAGTACAAAAAGGTGCACGTGAGCGCAGTGAAATACTAAAAATCATACTCTACTTTTGCAAAAACAAAAGGTAAATATGCTTCACATTTGAACTCATCAATGTTTGTATGAACATTATTATCAAGTAATAAAGGGTGTAGGTTTCTCAAAAAACATGTATTTGTGTGTGTGATGGATTCAAGGGATCGATGGAGCAAAACAGGAAACATATGAGGTGGTGGCTTGTAATGACCCAAGGATATATATTATAGGAAAGTGTAGATATGTGAATTAAGATTGTGCATAGCATGCACTTAGAAATTCAGGGTCAATTTGAAAAAAATTATAACCTATTTGAATTTGGTTCTAGTGAGGTTGTTAGCAACCAAAAGGTCACTGAATTGAGACCACATTCAAATACTGAACTTTAAATTTGGGATGAGTTTAGAATGGAATTTGAGCTAAGTCAAACATGAATTCAAAATTCAAATTCTAGACACTTGGACAGAAATCACAAAAGATGGCATATAAATATTTCATTGAATCTTAAATCACAACAATACAAAGATACAATCAGTAGAGAACAGTAGAATGTGATCTTTATTTGTATTTGAATATGAGTAGAGTATCCAAAATTACAATAGTTGTAAGAATGAAAGAAAAACCTATCTATGAAACCTATGCTACACTATAAATCTTCTCAGTCTAGATCCAAACCTTGGCCTTTAAAACTGTGAAAATACACAACACAGAAAAACCGCCCTAAGGGAAAACCATTTTATTTAATAATCCTTTTAAAAGAGGCTAGGAATAAATCCGAAACTCTGAGCCTAAGAAGCAAATGAACAAATACAAGATTAGAATAGAAAAAATCAAAACAGTGCTTCACTATGAACATTTGAATCCAACAAAAGAGCTAAAATACATGTAGATGTCACGACTTCAGTTAAGAACATTTAGTAATCTGCTAGAAAACCTACCAAGAATCTCAACTAGATCATATAGGAAAACCAAACCAAATAGGAATATTAGGTATCACAGTATAAGACATGCAACCAAAGGAAAACCCCAGGCTCAGGATGCTATCAAGAATAGGTAGAAATTCAGAAAACTAAAACATCCTAAATCAAAATTCTAAACCAATAGAAACTATAGTACCCACTAGGCAAGAGCAATCACCAAAGGGTTTATCAAGGCATTGAATTCTCCCAGAAACCCTAGAACACTCAAGAATTTGAAAATGATAAAACAAAATTGTAAACCAATCAAACTTCATAGTACTGGAAGCTATGAACATTTATCCAATTGGAATTTCAAGGGGCCATGGATGAAAACTAAATCAAATACATCAAAAACTAATTAATAAACACTTGTCAAGTTCCAAAACCAGAACAAGACAAAGGCTAAACCGACATGTCATATTAGGCATATCTAAATACAACCCCTGCACATAGAAATAAAAGGGGCATACACCAATTTCGGCATACACAGATAAGTTAAACCCAACATGGGCTTAACCATCAAGAAACCCTTGACACATGTGAATAAGTTAGCCAACAAAGGTGGTTTCACACACACACACAAGAAGGTGATTCAGCTAGGTGCATGGCATTGGTGTCAGTAGTACAGCCATTAAAGAACACTATAACTGAGACCCCATAGCCCATAACTCACCACTCGAGCTTGGACCACAAACACACACTTAGGATTAGAGAGAGATCTGGGAGAGAGATAGATTTGAGAGAGAGAAGGGAGAAGAAGAGGAAGAACTCAAGAACAGGAGGAGAAGAGCTAGAACAGCAGTTGTGGATCTTCGTCAAGCCCACTAGGAAAACTAAAAAGGTTGCTAATTTAACCCTTGGATAGTATAGAGTCCAATGAGAGAGAGATATTATAATAGGAAATGCACGCAGTGTAGAAGATGGAGCATAATATGTGCATCTTCAATAAAGAAGAACACCACAGATCAAGTCACACCTTTAGCTGGCACAAACCTTAGCCATTATTTATAGAAAGATGAATATTAGAAATATAATCAAATAATTAAGAGCACCTAACCTATATTTCACCCCTCATCCGTAGACAAAGTCCTAAGACAAGCCTAAGGATGATAAGGGAAGTACTGATTCAAGCACCCTAATAAGTGCATAAGAATCAGCAATTAACACTTAACAAACACACTTACAGAAGAAAGCTTGAATTAAAATCTCAAGTAAAAATTGAAAGAAATTAAGCAATTATTACTCAAATAGTTTAGTAAGATATTTAACCACAAGTCAAAGGGAGTGAAATGACAATAGCCAATCATACTAAGAATAACTGTATTAATCCTCAAACGGAAGGATTGGTACACAACACTAGAGAAAACCTACAGTAGGATGCACACAACAATCTACTAACAAACATTGCACTTAACCGATCAACAACAAGAATTAACTGTCAGGTATAACACCTGTGAACTAAACATTCAGTTAACCAAACAACACTTGTAAACTGACAGAAAACACAGTAGAAATAATACAGTAGCATCTAAACTAAATCTTGAACCTAACTAACCTAAAAAAACCTAGAAGCCTAATTAACATCCAGAATAGCCTAGAATATTCTAGAACCTACCAGAACTAGTAGAGACACCATTACTATAATAATGCTAGAGCATAAACCCTAGAATCTACCAGTAGCCTAGAACTAGAGGAAGAGAGAGAGAGCAGGAGAGTAGCACCTGCCTTCAGAAAGGATGAGCCCATCTCATGCTAACTGAGTAGAGGATAAAGGCAAAGACATGGAGGCGGCTGGCGGCATAGGGGAGTACCGTAGAGGGGGCATCTCACTTTACACTAGCTAGAGCAGTCACAATAGTCGTAGTAGATGCCTAGGAGCACCATATCGATGGCGGGGAACGTTGGAGTTGCATCGGAGTTGGAGTAGATAGAGCATCACCAAAACTCTAGACCGGGTGAGGGTTGCGAGCGAGAGTTAGGGAGCGAGAAAGAAAAATCAGCTCGGTAGAAAGGCAGAGCGAAGGTAGGCGAGCATTTTTCATGGAGGAGGAGCGGCGGAAGGGGCCGAAGATGGCCAAGGAAGCCAGATGACGCGACGACACGTGCGTGCGCGCACGTGCGCGAGAGAGAGGGCCGGGTTGGGATGGACCAGGTGCAGGAAGTGGTTTTGACCACTTGGGTGTGCCTAGTAGGCCCAAGCACTAAGGGGTATTTTAGTCATTTCACAAATACCCATAAATCCAATTAAATAGTTTTGTGTGTAGAAAAATGCAAGGAAACTAAAAAGAATTTTTGTAGGATTTTTGCAAACACTTAAATTTATGAAATATTGAGTGATTAGAATTAAATTTTAAATTATAAAAAATTCCTATCAAATTAGGAAAAATCGTAATAATTATGTTAACCCCAAAACCCCAAAATTGCATAAAAATATGAGAATTATAAATTAAAATACCAATAAATACTTGGTGGATTATTATAACCAATAAAATACCAAAGAAAATTTGATAAAACCCTAAAAAGGGAGAAAATCACCCAAAAATTAAATTGACTTAATAAAACTCAAATAAAACACACCTAAATGCATTATGTATAGATATTGCATTAGAGAATCATATATTTACCAACAAAACATTGTCTTTATCGGACGATGTTGCGAATTCCAGAACCCAAAGTCCAGGACCAAGTAAACCTTCGAACTGCAGTATCTCACAGTTACCAGACAAGTTCATTCTTGCATTACCGTTGTAAGGTCAATCTTGAAATCATGTTGCAAGAGAAATCTTACATGTCCTTTGGATTACTTATGAAAATGTTTTCAAAACATCATTACTTGCATTCAAAACGAAAAACCATATTTGGAATGAGAATAAATAAATGTGGGCGATGGAATTATGGATGTATACATGATTGAAAGACCATGTGGTGAAGATTCCATTGTACTAGAAAAGTTAGGATTAACAACAACAATCAACCATTCTTGTGTCATATAGTACCACGCTAACCACATATCTTGTTATGGCCAAGCAAGTCTGAAGTACATCTAGTCAGGTTGAAATCCAGAGAGGAGATCATCGGGTGGAACCCCGTGGCGTCCCTATCCTGTGCTTCAGGATAATGACTAGGTATATTAGAAGAGATGGTAATTGAATGTAGGTCTCTCGACCAAAATTCATTACAATGGGTGGGTAGCAGGGTCGTGGAGGGGGACTCGGCTTGACTCAATGAAACTTGGTATCAAGACCCCATATCTAAGTAAATATGGAATGAGTAATAAGGCCAAAAACATTTGTGGAAAAAATAGTGCATCTCTCGAGAGTGTAAAAACGTGACATGTTACTCCTTGTTCTGGGAAAGAACTACGATCACAACGTGAAAATGAACTCTACAAAAGTTCAGACAATCCATGAAGACTGACAGCTTAGAATTTTTTAAACCTGAAACTTACCTTTTCTAAAAAAACATTTTCTATAACCTGCACAATGATTGATAACTTTCAAACAAACATCAGACAACCATCCTAAAATTTGTTGCGTACGCTCGTACTATCATCTTAACCCTTGCTTAGGTTATAAGAGGACACGGCGGCCGACATGAAGGATATAATCAACACAATATCTTACTAGTAGAAATAAGACAATATGTATATATAGGACCAACATAATGCATATATAGATGAGCTAGCAATAGTTTAGCTTCTCCAATAAGTTGCCAGCTCCAATGATTTTAAGCTTAGCATTACCATCAATTAGGAAGCTATCGCTTCTGCATTTGAATTTTTATTGCGTTGTGAATCCTCAATGGACCGAGGAGGATCTTGAAGCTTTTGTAAACTTTTGGCTCTTATTATGAAACAATAAAGAAAGTTGTTAGACCCGCTATGTTTCTGTTGTACCACTCTGAGAGATGTGATATTTATAGATGGGGACTTTTGTAAGTGTCATATCAACGATTTATACACTACAACATACGGTGGTGTACTGGTTCACCGCATGGCTGACAAGGAAACATTTTTTTTCGAAATAGAGGTTGAGGCGAGGCAACTAGACTAATATTGAGCTATACGAAAGATATCAACAGAGTATGATTGACACTCCTATCGGCCGAACGAGCAACGTACCCGAGAGATGGCACAATCTAAGACCATGTTGAATCTTAAAATTAGAGGTATTAAATCTTGATAAATTAGATGGAAAATAGATATTCAATAATTGTGGATGTTTGATTGTGATTTTTATGTGTGATTATATAAACTACTAGGTTTAGATCAAACTGATATTTAACTTTCATGTAGTGAGGTATATTTTTTATGTGAAACTTTTACCTGATACGATTGTAGTTAAATTGTTATTATTAGAGTCACTTTTAGTTTTCAGTCATTCATTTTCATGACACATAAAATTTAGTTCGTCCTCCGCCATGGCTTCTTCCACGTCAAAGATGGAGAGCCTCTACGGCGTGACGCAACAAGGTCTTGGTGGTAGAAGCTTGATGATGGACGCGATCAATGAAGTGACACTTTCCAATGTTGTGTGGTGTTGGTGGTAGGCCTAGCAAGATCAATGTCTTGATCCCTATGCCACTAATGGATTCATGGAAGATTGCAGCGATGAATTCTGAGATGTGGACATGAGGTGCGTGCTGAGATTCTTCTAGACTAGTGCTCCTGTTTAAGATGATGTGTGTGTGTGTTTAAGGTCAATATGTACGGGTTTGATCACGATTACTCCCATCATCAAGATTGTAGATATGGTGACATTTGTCGTCATGAAGTAGTCTTCAGGTTGACCCATATGTTTTCCTCATGTGGCATATTTCCAACATCAACATCAAAGTATACATGTGACTATTACAAAACAATAGGTGAGTGTTGAACAACATAATCATGAATGTTTTGCTCATGTGTATCTTTAACAACATCATTGTTTTTAACAATTTTATGTAGGTGCTCCACCTGTATACTAACTTTCTCCTCTCTAATAGGAATAAGAGAGGGATCTGAAGGAAAGCTGTGATGATACATAACGGATTCATTGAAAACAACATTCCTACTCAACAAAACCTTTTTAGTTTTAGGATTTTACACTTTATGTGTTATAACTCCTGAACCATAACCACGGAATATGCACTCAACTACTCTAGGCTCTAGCTTTCCATTATCAACGTGAGCATATGCAGTGCAACCGAAAACTTTCAACTGTAAATAATCAGCAGGCGAACCATATCAAGTAAAATAGAAGGTGACATATTTATGAGGTAGCATGTGGTGTTGGCTGCTTCAGCCCAAACAAGTCTTTCCATACCAGCATTGGACAACATGCACCGAGCCATCGATATGGTGGTTCTGTTAATGTGCTCAGCCACGTCATTTTATTGAGGAGTATAAGAGATGGTCGGATGTCTTATCATATCAATGTTATTGTAAAACTCCTCGAAAACATTAGAACAAAATTTAATGCCATTACTAGTACGTAGTATTTTTACCTTTGTTTCAGTTTGTTTTTCTATCATAACTTTTCACTTCTTAAAAGTATCAAAACCATCAGATTTATGTTTTAGAAAATAAGGCCACACTTTTCTTGAGTAATCATCAATGATAGTAAGCATGTAATTAGAACCACTAATAGAAGTCTTATGGCAAGGTCTCCATAAATCAACATTGAATTTATCCTTTTATGCTTACCTAAACCGCCGTTCTCTTTTATGTGGGTGTTTGATTGTGATTTTTATGTGTGATTATATAAACTTCTAGGTTTAAAAAGCTATTTGATCAAATTGATTTTTCACTTTCATATAGTGAGGTATATTTTTTATGTGAAAGTTTTACCGATAAAGTTGTATAGTTAAATTGATATTATCATAGTTGGACTTTTAATTTTCAATGGTTCATTTTTGCCACACCTAAAATTAAGTTCGTTCTCCACCACTACTTCTTCCATGTCAAAGACGGCGAGCCTCCATCGCGTGGCACAATAAGGTCTTGGTGGCGGAAGCGTGATGATGGACATGCGCAAAGTGGTGGCACTTTCTGACGTTGTGTGGCATCGACGACAGGCCTGGCAAGATCAATGTGTTGACATGTTTCCTGCAGATGGATTCGCGGAAGATGACAGCGGTGACTTCTGAAGCATGCACATGAGCTGCATGCTGAGATTCTTCTAGACCGGTGCTCCGGTTTTAGATGATGGTGTGTAGTTTGAAGGTTTGTGCATACGGGTTTGATCACGATTACCCTGATCATCAAGGTTGTAGATATAGTGACATTTTTTGCCAGGAAGGAGTCTTCGGGTCAATCCATATGTTATATTATAAGCCATCGTTGAATCTATACCTAATAATAAAAGAAGGAGTGTTTCTCTCTTCGTCCGTTGTAGTGCGCTTTGGTCCATCCTAAAAGATGCCTTCCTACCCCGCACCATGTCCGTGACTCCTTAGTCGACTCGATTCAATTTCGTCTGTGATTCCTTCAGACCAATCAAAATCAATGCAGCAGAGTTAGCCAACCGCACGTCCGTATGTAAGTAGAGACCTACCAAACGTAAACAAAGACCAATTCGAATCAAAACAACCGAGCTATCCCAGGCTTGGCTCGCATCACGTTTCAATACCTGGTCGCCGGTGCTTTTCATGCTAATATTTCAGGGCGACATCACCGATCCATCAACGGAGGCTACTCCATCGGGGCTCAGCATAGGGCGGTGCTGAACTCCAAGATGGGACAAGCGGGTGGCAGTGCTTTTCACGCTAATATTTTAGGGCGACATCACCGATCCATCAACGGAGGCTACTCCATTGGGGCTTAGCATAGGGTGGCGCTGAACTCCAGGATGGGACAAGCGGGCGGCGTGGTAGCCAACGAGGCGGCCTAGAGCGAGCAACACAACAAGGAGGCGCACGGCGCGGTGCGGTATGGAAGAAGTGGGCAGCCGGGGCGGCGGGGCGGGGTGGAAGAATGCGGGGGAGATGGCGGCGATGTAGGAGGTAGCCGACGAAGAGGCCTCGTGCGAGCAGCATAGCAGGCGACGCACCGCGTCCCAAACACACGTTCCCTGAATCGAGCCTACAGACGTCGCTCGGTACATGGATGAATTCTTTGTCTCATTACATATTCATCGTGTTTAGATTGTTAAACTGATCCTGGGGAACACAATTAGTAGGCTAGATCACACACAAAATGCCCCTTTCCCCTGTTTAATATTTGGTGTGATGAAGCAAACATTGGATTGCACAACTCCCTGTCCGTTTCAGAATTCGATTTCAAGGTCGTGTGCCGTGGATGTGATTCCTCTGGATGTGTTTTTTTGTTTTGTTTTACTCACTAGTTGGGAAACAATCATCTGATTTAGGCTCTGCTGCTCTAGGTGCCCTTCAAGTTTCTGCCTGCTAGCATGTAGCATCATGCCACGTGATATTAGGGAATTTGATCAGTACGTGCATCTCAATAAAAAGTGAAACTGATTAGTTCATTTGCATAAGCTTGAACCGAGCAAAATCACATCTCTTTTGCGCTAACCTTAATTATTGATGGCAGATTAAAAAAACTATGTAACCTAAAATTAAATCCCCATATTCTAAAAGATAGTAAAAAATAAACTCGTAGCAACGCACGGACATGTTTCCTAGTAATATAATAAAAAGCTTTTACATGACTAGATGTCCGGGTACGACGACCTTTTGATAAAAGATATACCGGTTGGGCAAAAATGCTCGGTGCACGGGATAGTAGCCTTGTAGCAGCCTTTGAAGCCGGAAAAAGACCACTAGGGCTGCTGACTTGACCTGACGGTATCATAACATCTGATGCAGAGTTAGATATATGTGCTCTTCTTACAACTATGGATGCAGGCGGACAGTCCAGCGGACGAGGTAGTGCACGGCAAATTAGGAAAGGATTTGGTTAAGTACTAAGTTGATCTAGGTCCGAATTTCAAGAAATAGCGGATAGGCCTCGGCAAACATCGTCTGCATCCCTACATACAACCTTGACGCCGATCCGTTGGGACAAATTGTATTTTCCTATCACGAGCAAAAGGCTCGGTGATGTGCAGGCCGTGAGAGTCCAAGCCGCCTTTCACGAAAAAGAAACAAGTCCAAGCTAGCCGTACCGAAACAAGTTTTACCCCCCACCTACTCGCCGCAATAATAATTGATCGTCGACAAATCAAATTGTCATGTTTCAAAATGGACATCTATATATAGAGTTCCTTTGGGCTTTGGCAAGAAACAACTATACAACACATAAAACGAGCAGCCGGAATTAACAAGGTGAGAGCTTTTGCACGAGAAGTTTAGAAAGCAGTAATGAAGAGCAGCACGCTCGTGGCGATCCTTGTTCTCCAGGCCGTCCTGGTCATGGGGATCCTTGCAGAGGTGAATGGTACGTTGCTGACGCTTAGTACTGAGATTTTACATGTTCCTGAACAAAGTTTCGGTTGAGCTTATAAGTGGTTTATTAGTGATTAACCCACGTGGTTTGATTGCAGCCGCTGGCGCTGGGTATTTTCCGAAGTGCTGCGACAAGTGCAATTCCTGGTCGGGGTTTGTATTCTGTGACGACGCCAAGGCCAAGTGCCACCCGGACTGCGCCAACTGCATCGTGGTGCAGGAGCACCCTTCCAAGACGTACCGCTGCGGCGATGGACAAGACTCCATCTCCACGCCCTGCCCGCCGCCCTGCAAAAAATACTGATCTCTCTCAGGCTCGTAGTATCTCTACTACTAGTATGAGACGTTCTGCCCTGCAAAAATAAAAGCTCATGGTAGATGAGCACAGACGTCGCTCGTACATGTACGTACGTGGTTTTCGTTGGACGCTAGCAAGAACTCGCCGTTCTCGTTGTTGTCATCGTCGTCCTTGTCTTTTGTTCTCTAGGGTAATGTGTTGCTGCTTCTCTGCTCAATCAAATAAGACGCAGTTCAATGGTCCGATACTGTTCTTAACTATTACTACCTACGTTTCGTATAAAAAATTTCCAAAGTCAAACGATGTAAAGTTTCACCAAGCTTATAGAAAATTCTATTGAGAAATATGATATTGTACGTCGTTTACGTTGGACACCAGCAAAAACACGCTCAATCAAATAAAACTCAGTTCACCCGTCCGATACTGTTCTTAACTATTACTACCTCTGTTTCATGTAAAACATTTCTAAAGTGACTAAACTTATAGAAAATTCTACTAAGATGGACATTGATTTGGTATTGTAGATATTTATACTTTTTCTAATACTGTACAAATATGATAAATCAAGGGTGACTTCTTTTGAACTCTTATTCGAAAGCCAGCTTATGCGAAACGGTGGGGAGAAACTATGGTGGGAAGAAGCTACTAGAAACTATACGAGAGACTTTTTTTGGGTTTCTAGAAATTTGTCTTATTTGGATTGTTAGGTTGTGAAATGTCTATAATGCCCCAAAATTAGATACATGTCCTAATAGCATAGGTATGCTAGATTTTTGGGAAAATGATATACAAATGAAAAAAATTATGGAAAGTCAATAATAATTAATAATACATCAGATGTGCTGAGAAAAATTAACCAAATGCTACACAAAACAATAGCACTGAACATGCATCCGATGTGCCGAGAAAAATTAACCACCAATGTACATGGACATGATGTGTTAAGATTCTAGATAGGGAACTAGCCACCAATGTACATGGACATGTGTGCCCAGAAAAACAATATCATGGAGCTAATTGACCATTATGCAACAAAAACGGAAAAACTCCATGCTGCAAACAGCGAGCAGAAATTGGATCGATTCGAATCGGCGGCGGTGGCGACTGCAGGGGAGCGGCTGCTTTGGATGAGCGGCGGCGGCGGCTGGTGCAGGGGAGGGAACAGCGGCGGCGGCTGCTACAGGGGAGGAACGCGAGTCTGCTCGATGGGTGTTATCCGAGGCATTCTTTTAGACAGCCAATTGTTTTGTCTAACGGAGGGGTAGTCTCAATAGATCGGAATGTGGGGCTAGTCAACGTACCAATTCGGTGGTTTAGTCCGAGAGCAGTTTCTGGAATCGCACTTGAGCATGGCTTCTTGGTGGATATAAGTGCATGTATAATGGAAGGTGCTTACAAAAATAAACCAACCATTTTGCTAAGCATTGGTCCTTATTTTTATAGAATAGGTGCTTAGTTAGGCATCCACCTAGTATAAATAAGCACCGGTGTTTAACGAAAAACCGGTTTATTTTTCTAAGCACTTCCCTAAGCACCTTGCATTGTACGTGCTCTAAGTAAGTCAGTACAATTCTTTTGAGCTTCAGCGACTTGGCACCTAGAAGCAGCTCTATAATCCTAAAAGTAGTCATCTAAACATTGATTTGCTATAGTAGATATTTATACTTCTTCTAAAAAAAATTGGTCAACATTTACAACATTTGACTTAAAAAAATGCTTTTTATGTATCAGAGGGAGTACTCTTGTGAGATGATTTTTTAATGGTAAAAGTCCTGAAGGATCTGGAGTCTGTATTATATAGACGGTGGGTAGCAATTACAGAAAGGACCATAAAAAAAATGCAATCTAGTCTTTTACTCTTACAAACATCACCCCACAAGAAATAAAGCGATCGAATCCATGTTCATCGCTGATGGGATTTGACCTACGGACGCGGCGGCATCATCCATCGGGGACGAGACCACTTGGGGACGTATTGGCGCTCGCAGCTGCACCAAGGTCAGAAGAGATCCTCCATTGAAGGAGTAAGAAGAAGCTTGAGGAACCCATAGGCTTAAGCGCTGCATGACTAACCCATTGGCCAAAGATAGTGGTGGCAAAAGCTCGTCGTCGCCTGGGGACTTCAGCCGAGGTCGCGGGCTCCACTGACCCCGAACTCTAGCTCCACCTCGCTGCAGCAACACGAACACCGACCTCTTCCCCCTTGCCACCGAGATCGATCAGCCAAGAAGAGGAGAAGTGTTAGGGTGCCACTGAACCAGAGAAGGCAGCGCTTATTGCAAAAGGGGCTTGCCTGGAGAGAAGATGACGTCGCCTTCCACCTTGGGATCACGCCAAATAGCTTCGTCGATGATTGTCCGGTGCCGCGCCGATGCGCCGAAATAGAGGACTGTCGCCACCCTGCAGATCCACCGGCTTCCCTTCCAAAAGTTATGAACTATTTAAGAAAGGAATAAAGATAGTGCATTAATAACATCTGGGCCAAAGTGAAGAACTATAAATTGTATTTATGTTTTGAACATAAAAATAGGTATGTTATTGTCCTAAAATAATGCTTGTAAAATTACAAAAATTTAGATGACGACTTTTAAAGCCTTAAAAGAAAAATATAAAAGAAATACTAAAACATAAAAGAATAAAAGAATAAACAGAAAAAGCACCTATCCTAATTGGCCAGCCCACGCCAGCCCACCCGGAAAGCCACCAGCTGCACTCCCCTTCCATTTTTTGGGAGGAGCTCGTGTGTCAGTGCCTCACCTACCCGCTGACTAGGGGACCCTCCTGACATCCCCTCTCTCATCCAAATTCATCCTCGACACGAACTGTTATTTTCGCTAATTTTTGTCAAATCCGAGCCTTCCCTCATCAGAACCCCCTCCTATTTAATCCTCGACAGCCACCAAATTTACCCTCTCTGAAACCCTAAATTTGACGCCGAAAAGCTACCGAAATTCCTCGCACGGGATTCCGCCGCTGTCGCCGCCATCGAAGATCCACATCAAGGTCGAGATCGACATGCCCGAGCACCCACCCCCTCCCTCCCCCGGCCTTGTATCGTATCCCAACCTCTCATTATTCCTTCGCTGCCCCGTTTTGACCATCTTTCCCGTGCACAGGAGCTCTACGTCAAGCTCACGAGGTTGTTGGAGCATTGCTAGAGACGTGCGTCTTAGATTCAAAAACGCCACTGCTCCAACACGCGAACGACGACATCGATCTTACCCACGAACATGCCTCAACCTTATCTATGTCGTCCGACTACCTCGCGTGCCCCAAAGACCATCGGACCGGTGCCAACATCAACGTCCGAGCCGACGTGGTTCTCTTCTCCGTAGTCGTCGACCGCGATCCAACGTTCTCTCGCCATCATCGCCCTCGTCCATCGGTTCCCCTTCGGATGATCCAGATCAGTGCAAGCCGAGCCACGCCACTGAGCCGACCTGAGCAGGAATGAAGCTGAGCCGCAACATGAGCAATGTCACAGTTACCACAGGATCTCGATCCAACTCCCGCAAACATTTCACTAACCGAAAAGGTATTGGCTAGTAAAAACAAGCCACGTCCCTGTCCTTTTTCATTAATTCCAGGAATTGAGAAAATAGACAGAAAATCATGTAATATTGCAAGATTCCTAGAAAAATATCTACGTGTCCAAAAATTATAAATAATATACCTATGAATTCAGAAAAATACGAAGAATATTACTCTGCAGTGAAAATAATACCTTGAAGTATGCATATTTTATGGATTATTTAAAACTCTATAATGGTATTTAAATCATAATTATTATTCTATAATTCCAAATTAGATGAAACTTGTTGCAAATGAAAGATAGTGAAATTTTCTATCCACAAAAAATTGCATGCCAAAATATTTGGTACTGTTAATAAAGAAATTCCTGTAGAAAGTTATAAATTCATTGCAATAGTATTTAAATCGTAGAAGAATATCTATAAATATTTTTTGGGTGATTCAAATTGCTATAGGTTCTAAATTGCATTATCTATCCAGTGGTATTTAATTCACAATTTAATTCGATAGAAACATAAAAAGTTCAATTAAATTGTGTTAAACCCTATTTAAACCAATATACTCCCTCCATCCCGGTTTAAAGGGCACATATAGGAAATCTCTAGGCCCAAGGCTTTCGCTGACTGGGGCTAATTTGGCTCTTACTAATCCTCTAGTTGGCTCTTTCTCTAAAATAAATGCTTATGTGCCTAGGAGGTGGGGGATTTTGGGAGTGCATGATTTCCAATATGTGTCCTTTAAATCGAGATAGAGGGAGTAGATTTATATAAATTGCTTCATTGCATTAAATGCTTTTGCATATGCATCATGTGATATAACAATGTCGAAAAAACTAAATATAACTAATGTGACATATTAAATCGTCATGCATGTATTTGATCAACATTGTTTTATTGTATTGTTGCATAATTGCGATGTTTTGAATGGAGTGTTTATTGTGCCTTTGTTTTAAATATTAGATTACGAGAAGTGCAACTACTGTGATTGCAAGTATTGTGATTGCAATCAGTGTCTGAACAACTTCATAAACTAACAACAAGTGGTGCTATCTTGATCATAAATGTCCTACTCCCTCCGATCCATAATAAGTGTCATTCACTTAGTACAGAGTTTGTACTAGCTTAGTACAAAATGAGCAACACTTGTTATGAATCGGAGGGAGTACTATTTTCCTATGCATTGTAGTTGATTTCATATATGCATGTGTAGGAATTGATGTGTATATGCTATTCTATGTCCCATGTTATTCCGTTATCCTTGTTTATGAGCCATTATATTGGTAGATTGATTAGCTATGCTATTTAAAAGAGGATGGGAATCACACCATGAAAAATTATGTGTTTTAAAAGCTTATATTTTTGCTAAATGAAAACAACTTAATTAATGAATTTCTGGGTTGATTGATTGGATTATGTTGAGTGGTTACCGGACCCATATCTATGGTTTACCCGTGTATCACACTTGTGGACGGCCACCCAAGATACTGAGAAATATTTCTGTGAAAAATATTTGGAGAGGTATTATCTGAAGATGTAGATGTAGGCTTGATGATACTAAAGCCGATATTTTATTTTAGATGTCGTCCTAAGAAAATATGGCTGGTGAGTTATTTAGTCATTGATGTAAACAACAAAATTTGACCGATGCGTTCTTTGAACATTGCACTAAGCAATTATGTGGCCAGTGATATTATTGGCATCGCCCTAAAGGTAATGCAGATGTGTTTTTGGTCAATTCATCGTACCAAAAACAGGGGCATGTGTTGATGTGTTGATAGCGTAATTTGGCTAGCTATTTGTATGATCGGCCAAATTAATTTAGAAGTGTGTGATTAAATTATTGGTTGACAGAATGTTTGGACGTGCTTCCTGGTTCAACATGCAAGTCTATTCAGAGTGTGGAACAAATGCAGCAGCGGTAGATCAAGTCTGAAAAGTAATTTATTCAGAAGAAATATACGGAGTTTTGCATGGATCATAAGTAATAAGGACAAGTCCTCGGTAGATTCTCTGATAGCTTTGAACTAAAACGCCGACGACTAGGACAAGTTCTATCAGGACTTACATGCCAATGCAAGATGTAAGGATTTTACAAAGGGAATACACGTCTGGAAATGGGGTCTGTTCGTATGCGGTACCAAAATTCGCAGGCCAGCGCATGGCGGTACCTAAGTTGTCTGAAATTGCCGCGTTTTGAAATGTTGGGCCGCCAACTACTGCGAGGGGTCATTTCGAGGCAAACTCATCTCACCCCTGCCAAATTCAAACATTCCGTTAAACTGCCCCGTGAAGTAGACGGTCGGGACCCTCATGTCGGCCATCTGTCCGTGACGCGAGCGCCAACGCGGCAACATCTTAGAAAAATCGAGTAACTAAGTGGATTGGATGCGTTGACCAATTTCATAAATCTATTCCCACCTTTCCCCTAGCACTGGCAGCGTCAGAATCCACCCTCCAGGCAGGACGATCCCTTCGGACATTTGACTTCCGGCGCCAAGTTGCTGTGCCCAGTTATTGCGCCCAGTCGCTGATCCCGAGCTCTAATGGCGCATGTCGTAGCCGCCGTTGCGAGGCTCTAGCCCGCCTCCGCCGCCGACGAGCCGAGCATCTCGGAGGATGGCATATCCTACTACCAAGGAAGAAGAAGTTCTGGCTACAAGCAGGTGAGCTACCCTTCTCTTTGCTATTCACACTAATTATAACTGCTAGCTGGCTACTGAACCTAAAATTGTGTGTTAGCCCAACACTGACAAACATATTTTGTCCATAGTTTTCTGTCAAGTGGGATCTCTGCGGACCACCCTTACCTGGTTACGGTAGTCCTCTTCAGGTACGACTCTAAGGGAAAGTGGCATGGACACCATTGTATCACGATAGAAGAAGCGCATACACAGATCTGCACTATATCTTGTATGGTTGCTGCTCTACGTAATCATAATGAATTATGGCCAAAGCAGACTGCAAAGTTCAGCTTCATGGATGAACGTGGCATCATGGTTCCTCTAACGTGTGACAATCAGCTAATTAGGTCGATGAAAAGGTATGTTTCGACTTGCATGGCCAAAGCAGACTGCAAAGTTCAGCTTCATGGATGAACGTGGCATCATGGTTCCTCTAACGTGTGACAATCAGCTAATTAGGTCGATGAAAAGGTATGTTTCGACTTGCATGTTTTGAGCTGAATTGTGATGTACTGGATGTGGAAGCTGCTGCAACTGGGAGTCACCCTACTATTCTTGGACAGGATGGTTGCTCGAACCCAATTAGCTCCTGGTAAGCAAAGGTCTCTTAGGGTTCGCATGTTTGTGATGAATTGTAATTTTTGTTTTATTTACTCTGTAGATATTGGAAAGTTATACAACAGTCTTGTTTCTTTGACAGGAAGCGTCGCAAGGTTAGAAACATGACTGCCGGGTCAGTCATTTTGCTGCCCGAAGAAATTAAAAACGAGCGGAAAGATGATGCTGGACACGATTCTGGTGCCCATTGTCCCGGCGATGCAGAGTACGTGAAGCTAAGAAAATTGGCACCGAGGAAGAGGAAGAAGGCTGGAAATGAAGAAGCCAGTGGACGTGAAGGCTTGGCACCTAGGCTGCGGAAGAAGGCTGCTGGCAATGAAGATGCATAGTAATGTGTTGAACTTGAACCTATATATGTAATTTTGTTAAATTATGGAGCTCTCTGTGTGGCACATTGCTGGGCAAAACAATCTATCCACGTTCTCTGAGTAAAATGTACCGCGACTTAGGGTTTGGAAACGCCCGAGTCAGTAGTTGAATCCAAAACTATGATTGTGCCACTGCTATCTGAAAACACGCAGCACCGGTTCCACGATTGCTGGGGGGTAGAAGGTCTCCAAATACGATGGAATGTAAGTGGCACAGAAATAAATTATTTAAGTTGCCACACTCCACGAAGCAGCAACTTATTTTAGATGCTGCACAACGACGTGGCAACATAAACAACAATGGCAACCGATAATGCCCAGACGCTTGAACCCGTCTATCTCACCGCCTCCCTGCTTCTGCATCCCATGCGTCTGGCGAAGCTCCCGGATCTCCATTAACCAGATGTGCGTGCTTCCACTTTATAAATTATGGTTGTACCATTTGCATGCGACACAATCCACGTAGATTACATTTAAACAAACCACCAATGTCAGAATAACACCATGATCAGATAAAAGGAAGTGATGCAGGGTTAAGACAGACTAACGGGAGAGCAATTTTTTCCTCCCAGGACTCCGGGACCACTAGTTTAGACCGCTAGGTCAACAAGTACTACTATTACAACTTAAAAAGGCACGGAGCTCAAGCTAAATAAAACTAGTTATCACACATCTCCTTGATCTTCCTAATCTTAGCCCGATGCGCATCTTCCTGCGAGAGCAAGGATCGATTCGTCTGCTCCTTCCTTTTAGCATCTTCCTTGCACAACTTCAATTGTTTCTCTGTATTTTTCCTCATGCACTTGTCAATACTCATAGTTGTGAACTGCAGGACTTTGGCCTGGTGAAGATCATTCCTTGCTTGAGTCAGTTCTTGCTCTGCCTTAGCCTTCAGGGCCAACGCCACGTCCCTCTCCTTCTCGACTTTGCTAACCTTGTCTTGCACCCTCTTGAGATCTCGGTTAAGCTTGGTCGTATCAACTGGGTCCCATAGCTTCATCTCAACACTGTCAAGAAGTGAGCTAACTACGGATTCTTTCAACTCAATAGTCATATCCCATAGTTTGTCTAGCGTTTTCTGCATCGATTTGGGCCACTCTAGGTCTACCCATTTGACAACACCGCAACTTCCACCTTGCATCTTTGCACGATGTCCTTGACACCGTAGAATCCTCCTGCCCGCGTTTCGTCCTTCGAACGCTACAAATTTAGCGGGCACATGTCCATGTTTACATAGCAGAGGACTGTCTTCATCCACTAAACCGTGATAGTCGGAGTCATACATCGTCTGGTAGGCCTAACACATCATACGCGCATGAGTAAACAAAGTAGATCTAGCTCAAAAAATATATAACTAGCAATAGATGATAGAGATAGAGATGAGACGACTCACATTGAAATCACCGTCCCTGTCGTCACGACGCGTTTCCTCGCTGTCTCCCCTTGAACCCATGGCGAGAGGGGACGGGGTGGCTGCCGGAGAGGGCATTGGGATGGAGGCGCCATCGGCTTGCGGCTACGGCAGGATGGGAGTGAAGTGGGGAAAGTGGCTTCGAGGGGAAGGAAGAGAAGTACGGGGAGGAAGAGAAGTAATGGGGACGTGACACTGGGATATGGCCCACTCAACTCGTGAGTCGTGACACTCGCAACAGGGGAGTGCCCGGTGTTGCCAGTTTGTCCAGAGCAAGCGTGGCCAATCATGCTGTAGTACAGCCTACTCACGGATCACTCTCACGAAGACCATCCCAATCGTCCAAGCGCACCGACTGAACGGTATGTAACTTTCGTCAAGAAGAACAACTTTGTTAGGGCGTGCCTTCTAGAAGACTCGGTCTAACGGCCACCCATTGGGGGGCTAAGGTTAGGGCTCTCCTAAGGTTACGATCCATATGTGGTTTATGAGAGGAACAAACATGCAATGACACTGGGTGTGGTTCATGAAAAGAATAGATATGCAATGACACTGGTGGATCCATATGTGGTTTGTGAAAAGGACAAACATGCAATCACACTGGGTGGATCCATGTGTCGTTCATGAAAAGATTACACATGCAATGACGCTGGTGGATCCATGTGTGGTTTATGAGAAGATCACACATCCAATGACAATGGGTGTGGTTCATGAAAAGAACACACATCCAATGACACTGGGTGTGGTTCATGAAAAGAACACACATCCAATGACACTTTGGTTCATGAAAAGAACATACATGCAATGACACTGGTGGATCCATATGTGGTTTGTGGAAAGAACAGACATGCGATGACTCTAGCTGTGGTTTATGAAAAGAACAGACATGCAATGACACTGGTGGATCCATGTGTGGTTCATGAGAAGAACACACATCCAATGACATTGGTGGATCCTTATGTGGTTTGTGAGAAGAACACACATGCAATGACATTGGTTGTGGTTCATGAAAAGAACACACATGCAATGACACTGGTGGATCCATGTGTGGTTTATGAGAAGAACACACATGCAATGACTCTAGCTGTGGTTCATGAAAAGAACACACATGCAATAACATTGGTGGATACATGTGTGGTTCATGAGAAGAACACACATGCAATGACATTGTGTGTGGTTCATGAGAAGAACACACATGCAATGACACTGGTGGATCCTTATGTTGTTTATGAGAAGAATTGGCATGCAATGACTCTAGCTATGGTTCACGAAAAGAACACACATGCAAAGACACTGGTGGATCCATGTGTGGTTTGTGAAAAGAACATGCATGTAATCACACTAGGTGGATCCATGTGTGGTTTGTTTAGAGGAACAGACATGCAATGACACTGGGTGTGGTTCATGAAAAGAACAGACATGCAATGATACTGGTGGATCCTTATGTGGTTTGTTTAGAAGAACATATATGCAATGAGACTGGCTATGGTTCATGAGAAGAACACACATGCCATGACACGGGTGGATCCATGTGTGGTTTGTGAAAAGAACAGACATGCAATCACACTAGGTGGATCCATGTGTGGTTTGTGGTAAGAATAGACATGCAATGACTCTAGCTGTGGTTTATGAAAATAACACACATGCAATGATAGTGGTGCATCCATGTGTGGTTTGTGAAAAGAACAGACATGCAATCACACTAGGTGGATCCATGTGTGGTTTGTGGAAAGAACAGACATGCAATGACTCTAGCTGTGGTTCATGAAAATAAAACACATGCAATGACACTGGTGAATCCATGTGTGGTTCATGAGAAGAACAGACATGCAATGACACTGGGTGTGGTTCATGAAAAGAACAGACATGCAATGACACTAGGGGATCCTTATGTGGTTTGTGAGAAGAACTGGCATGCAATGACTCTAGCTATGGTTCATGAAAAGAACACACATGCAATGACACTGGTGGATCCATGTATGGTTTGTGAAAAGAATAGTCATGTAATCACACTAGGTGGATCCATGTGTGGTTTGTTTACAGGAACAGACATGCAATGACTCTAGCTGTGGTTCATGAAAAGAACAGACATGCAATGACACTGGTGGATCCATGTGTGGTTTGTTTAGAAGAACACACATGTAATGACTCTAGCTATGGTTCATGAAAAGAACACACATGCAATGACACTGGTGGATCCATGTGTGGTTTGTGAATAAGAACACACATGCAATGACTCTAGCTGTGGTTCATGAAAAGAAGACAATGCAATGACACTAGTGTATCCATGTGTGGTTCATGAGAAGAACACACATGCAATGACACTAGGTGTGGTTCATGAGAAGAACAGATATGCAATGACACTGGTGGATCCTTCTGTGGTTTGTGACAAGAACTGACATGCAATGACTCTAGCTGTGGTTCATGAAAAGAACAGACATGCAATGACACTGGTGGATCCATATGTGGTTTGTGAGAAGAACTGACATGCAATGACTCTAGCTGTGGTTCATGAAAAGAACAGACATGCAATGACACTGGTGGATCCATATGTGGTTTGTGGAAGGAACAGACATGCAATGACTCTAGCTATGGTTCGTGAAAAGAACAGACATGCAATGACATTGGTGGATCCATGTGTGGTTTATGAGAAGAACACACATCCAATGACACTGGTGGATCCTTATGTGGTTC